>JAGFNQ010005792.1:0-169506 GCA_024364735.1 Boesenbergia rotunda | reverse complement strand
AAAAGAACTCCTTAGTGGAGTAGGAGTAATTTTGAGGGGTTGCTCCATGATTTACGGCGGAGTTTCCAACCCGGGTTGACTCAGCCAACACTGTGCTCTCACCGCCAATCTCTGTTGATGTCGTTGGTTACACATCTTTTGCTCGACGACACCATTTTCTGGCTTGTTCATCTCCTCCTCGTGGTATAACATGTTGATATGTTGTTTACGGATAACAATGATCAATTTGCAGTTTCCCCTCTTCAAAAACAAGAAAAAAAATATACAGGTAGCAGACGAATCATGAGATGACTTAACCGTCCTATAGAATTCTCATCGTCACCAAATTAGGTAAATCGGAAAGCCTCGCAGTAGTGGTCTCGAAGTCCCAGCTGTCCCAGGGTTTACGCCTCCATTTAGAGAAAAATTACTTGTAAAATACCGTAATAGTAGGATCAAATCGTGAATATCTAGGATAGTGATTAGCGGCCCTACCGCTATATCATAGCCCTGGAGGCTTCAGCCTTCAAAGACAAGAAAAGAGGTGTTCGACGTAATGACAATCAAGTACTACTCATATCGACATAAGGTTGCTCCATCAATCTCGTCGCCTAGAATCTGTCATCCAGTGATCTCCATTACAAAATGGTCAATTGACACTTTTAAGGTGGCTTCATTCACAAGATCAAACTGGTTGATCGTCCGGACTTTATGATTTCCTTGCAATGTGAAATTATGATTTTGATTGCCTCTTTTCATTTTCTATTGTTCTCGCATAATTCTAGCGTCTTAGAAGCTAGTCTCAAGTGGTTAGTGCTGCTATAAATGTTCCAACTCAACAATCTCTAGACACAAATCACAATACTCTTTCCATAAGCCATAATAGAGGAGCATTTTAGCAAATCCGACTTAAACATCTTCCAAGATTTCTCTCGAATCTCATTCGTTATATATTTATGTTTCTCTGACTTATGACGCATTTCCTTTAGCCGCTTAAAGCAGGGAAAAGCAGGGATCACTCTATAGCCGAGTATTTGGTGTTCAGGGCTTCACATTCAAGATAAGTTTTCTATGCTTCTGTCAAAAAATTCTGTTACTGTATTCCATGTGGCTAATTAAAGCAGAAGCAGGGATCGCATAGCTGCAAATCTAGAGCCCAAAATTGATGACGGGTCTGCCTTGCACAAAGGTTCCGACATATTTAAACCATTTCGTTAAAGGGAGTCAAGGGCAAGTAGAATCTAATTTTGATATCCATCCGGAGAAAACTATTTATATCTATGAGAAACTGCCCTCTCTACTTGGCCTTAAAGCAAGTTGAAAAGGCTAGGTAATTATATTTATCTTGGATATCAAAATGTCATACCAGGATTACAAAGTCAAGCCTAGTGGCTGCTGGATTATCAAGTAAAAGGTTTTCTTTAAAGTTTCCCTGTACCGATATAGATTTTTGAATGAATGATTTCGGGATTAGAGACTCATCCAATCGATAAGAGAGTTTTACTAATATAATCTCCTCGACTCCACGGGCATTCGGGAGTCGAATGACAAAGTCATGCCCTTAACGTAGCTCAATCTCTCAGCTCGGGAGCTACCAACGAAGACACCCTTAACGTGGCGTTCTCTTAGCATGGCTCAACCTCTCAGCTCGGGAGTTACCAACAAAGGCACCCTTAACGTGACGTTATGCCCTTAGTGTGGTTCAACCTCTCAGCTTGGGAGTTACCAACAAAGGTGCCCTTTGTTGGTAAAAAAAAAACGCGGCGTTATGCCTTTAGCGTAGCTCAACCTCCCTAATTTGGAGCTACCAGCGAAGGCACCCTTACCGCGACGTTATGCCCTTAGCGTGGCTTAACCTCCTTGATTGGGAGTTACCAATGAAGGCGTCCTTAACATGGCATGCCTTTATCATGGATCAACCTCCCTATCGGGAGCTACCATGAAGGCGTCATTAACACGGGGTACCCCTTAGTGCGGTGTGCCCTTATCATGGCTCAACCTCCCAGATTGGGAGCTACCATCGAAGGCGCCCTTAACGTGGCGTGCCCTTAGCATGACTCAACCTTCCAGACTGTGAGCTACCAATAAAGGCACCCTTAACGCAGTGTGCCCATATCGAGGCTCAACCTCACCCGATCGGGGTCGAGCTATTATCCACACTAGTCTCGAACTAGTTTATTGTCTAGTTCGGGGCTCAACCTCCCGCGTTGG
This sequence comes from Boesenbergia rotunda, assembly GCA_024364735.1. Lineage (NCBI taxonomy): Eukaryota > Viridiplantae > Streptophyta > Magnoliopsida > Zingiberales > Zingiberaceae > Boesenbergia > Boesenbergia rotunda. The sequence goes on along the minus strand of JAGFNQ010005792.1, from coordinate 167,316 downwards.
GGGTCGAGCTATTATCTTCACTAGCTTCGGACTAGCATATTCTTAACTGATCTCGGACCAACATATTATCCCGTTCGGAACTCAACCTCTCCCGATGGGGGTTGAGCTATTATCTACACTGGTCTCAAACCAGCTTATTGTCCCGTTCGGGGCTTAACCTCCCCCGATAGGGGTCAAGCTATTATCTTCATTGGTCTCAGACCAACATATTCTTCACTGGTCTTGGACCAGCTTATTGTCCCGTTCGGGGCTCAACTTCACCCGATCGGGGTCGAGCTATTATCCACAATGGTCTCGGATCAGCTTATTGTCCCGTTCGGGGCTCAACCTCCTTCATTCGTGGTCGAGCTATTATCTTCACTGGTCTTGAACCCAAATATTCTTCGCTGCTCTCAAACCAGCATATTATTTCATTCGGGGCTCAACCTCTCCCGATCGGGGGTCGAGCTATTATTTACACTGGTCTCGAACTATCTTATTGTCTCGTTCAGGGCTCAACCTCCCCCATTCGGGATCGAGCTATTATCTCTTCACTGGTCTCGGACCAGCATATTCTCTGCTAGGCTTGGATCAGTATATTATCCAGTTAGCGGCTCAACCACTCCCGTTCGAGGTTGAGTTATCTCTACTGGTCTTAGACCAGCATATTGTCACGATCGGGGTTCGACCTCCCCTGTTTGGGGTCAGGGTCGAGTTATGTATTTTCCACTGGTCTTTGACCAACATATTGTCTCGATCGGAGTTCAATCTCCCTCGTTCGGAGTCGAACTATCTCCATTGGTCTCGGACCAGCATCCTCACGATCTCGGGTTTTCCATATTATATCCTCGCAATCTCGGATTTTCTATATCGATCCCTCAGCCAGATTTCTTCATTATTAGCTTCTCAGTTAGAAGTGATTGGCCTTATGACAGACTTGGAGTTTCTTGCTCCCTGGAGATTCTTTTAATCATCTTGCCATAATACAATGGTCTAGTTAGTTGGACTCATCTTATTCGATTAGACTTGAGGGGATGCTTATGTGACGCGGGAGATACGAAGTAGACTCACGTGGCAGGACTCGATCAACACAAGTCTATGTGGTCAACTCAGAGCTTACAAGGCACTTCTTAGCGCTCCATTTAATACTCCTTATTGCTCCTTTTAACGAGGATTTATATGCTTAATTTAATACTCTTTAATATCGTTCTTAATACCATTTAATGCTCCATCAAAACTGATGGAGAATCTTTCCTTATAAGGGAAGGAACGGATGAAAGGAAGGGAAAAAAAGAGAGGCTCGATGATAATTATTTTTTTCTGTATTTTTTATTATATTTTCTATGCTTGATCTTTATTTTCCATGTTGACTTAAGCATCTGAGTGGTCTGTCGGACTTTCCCAGGGAGCTCTTTGATGTTTGTTATTCTCCGCAGAAAATCGTCAGGCTATGGGAAGAAACATCGGAGTGGTCTCGTCGGGCTTTTCCAGCGAGCCCTTTGATGTTTATTATTCTTCGCAGAAAATCGCGGGGCTACGGGAAAAAACATCAGAGGGAGCCTGCTCGACGTCCTTGTTCTTTATACCGCTAGGGATATCTGCCGCCGCATCTACATGAGGGGATATCACCACCGAAACATATATCATTCTATTGTTTTTTTTACTATCCATAAAATCATCAAAATGATATGTTTCCATATTTGCCCAGAGTTACGATGCATGGAGAGATAATTAATTGTCTCCCAAGTATTCATTGTTTAATCCTTGACTAAGGTGAATTTTATAAGATTTTTTTTCTAAATAGAGAGCCCAACTGTGTGATGTTGGACTTCTGGATCGTCCGCCGTGAATCCAATTTACCCTCATGGCGGATAAAAATTAAACTTTTATGAAATCGAACCGGTCATCTCAAATTCAATATCATCCAACTTAATTAATTATTTTTAAAATTTATTTTAATAATCGATAAAAATTATTATTTCAAATTCAATTGTTATATTATTATTATTATTATTATTTTAACAAAGTGCGAAACCGCAAGACTAACGATGTGCAAAAGTCCTCAGTTCCCTGACTGGACTTCCACCCAAACTGCAATGGCAATCAAATCCAAATTATTTATTGAGTTTTTTTAATCTATATATATATATATATATATATATTATATATATATATATATATATATATTGTTAATTTTGTATCAAATCTGCGTGAGTTGAAGTATCAATCAAGTAATGTATTTTGAAGGAATCCTGGCCATCGGAAGCTACCTTGATCTTCATGAAAACCTGTAAAGGGAACCGCACCTTAGCATTCATATGGGCGTTTTTTATTTCATTGGGGAAGCGACAAAGATTGAAGGAGGATGTCGCTAGTCGGTTGCAGATGGAGAATAGCTCCCAATAATTGAAATTGCAGCCTCCTCACTGAGTTTGACCACCAAAAGAAGTCAATTGCTCCAATATTATCAACAAGATGATAAAAAATCAAATATTATGAGCGAGATGAAGATGAAGATATGAGGTTTAGATATCGTGCACAGAAGAACATTAACAAATTGAATAAGAGGAAAATGTTATTTATATGATGATTATATTTATTTTATGAAATAGATCTTGAAATATATATGTTTTATATATTTGAGTTTGATAAAGAAATTATTATTGTCACGTCCCTAGAGGCCCGTGTTCACTCGAAAATCAAGCAGTACCTTCCCTGTACGACGGACAATCTAAAACTTATATATACACGTACCTCAACCATAACAATATTGCTCAGTTATACTCGGCTGATATTTACACAAACACAACTACGCAGATAATTATTTTACATAATAAACATAATAAACTAAACCCTCGTAAAATAAATGCAGAGGATCAAGTCCAACAGAAATAATTAAACACACGTCTATAGAGAAACAAACACCTTTCAAAATGAAACAACACTAACATGACCCCAATACGATAAAACACGACGAGAGAATGAAAATGGAAATAACCAACTCAAGACTGGGGACTAGCAGTTGGATCCTCTCCTGGCGGCACGAGACGCGACTATCAACTACCTGAAATAAAAAGGTGAACGAGAGGTGGTGAGTTCCGGGCGGAACTCTGCGGGTATAAGAACAGATAATGCATGGTATATAAAAAAGGTAAAACAAGCATAAAGACAACAAAGTATATACAATCTCGGAAATAATGAACATAAACAAAATGCATCTATACAAAATAAAATATTCCTGAAAACTATGTAATAAGTAGGGGCAAAATCAGAAATCCCCCCTAACACCTCCATAAATAGCTAATACTGCCGAACATATCCAGATTATATAATAAAATGCAAATCATAGCCGTATATGCATGTCAATCAAATGCAACAAACATAACTCAAACAAGTGCAGCAAACACAAGCAAATGCACAATGCATAATATGCACATGATGCCATGACCTATACTGTACACATACTAATTACCGCTACATTGGGTAGATTGAGTGGACAAGATACAAGCGCCAAGCACATGGGGCTATGCAAATACACCACAACAACTATAACTCTAATATGAAAAATCCTAAAACACCAGTGGGGGCTCAACACCTGAGGAGTATCAACTGTTTGCATACAACTCCAACTGAGTGTGACACAACAGAAAAATATACCCGACGACTCGTCTCAACCACAAGGGAGCCAGTGGTCGTCGTCCTGAATGTTATGATGCATATCACCAATATACACAACCTCAATCAAATCCAAAACATGCAATTATCCCATAATTATTGATGATAATTATCCACAGATTCATAAAAGAGGGGACGATTACTTGAGGTCGGACTACCGGATAGACTGATCCTTAGGTTCCACTACCCCGAGGTGATCTTGGGGTCTTCTGGCGTAGGAGGGACCCAGGCGTCTGTCTTCTCGAGGAGACCTCGGGGGCCTGACCTCCCGAGGTGATCTCAGGCACATGTCTTCCTGGGGCGATTTCAAGAGTAGGCCTGCTCGAGGTGGTTTCGGGCGCCCACCTTCCCGAGAGGGTCTTGGGAGTCAGAGATAGAGAGTCGTCTAGACTCGGTGGATCTTGCCACATAGCTTCTTCTGTCTACGTGTCAACCACGGAGTGCTCAACCCCATCACAAGTGTTAGTGATATGAGAGAAGTGTCCTAAGGCAATCGCCATATGATTATAATGTTGGTGCAGAATGCACCTAAGTCAAATCTGTGTTTTGATAATGGCAACATAGCTCAAAAGTTAAGTCTTACTTGTTTTCTAACAAGTTACTCTAGTGTGCAGGAAAAGCCCTAGCGAAGGACTGCTAGGCACTGGCGAAGGAATGCCAGGGTAAAAAGACCTAGCGAAGGACTGCTAGGCACTGGCGAAGGAATGCCAGGGTCAAAGCCCTAGCGAAGGACTGCTAGGCGCCAGGCGAAGGACAGTCTGGGACTAAAGCCCTAGCGAAGGAATGCTAGGCACCGAGCGAAGGGCAGCTCGGCAACCAAGACCTGACAAAGGACCGTTAGGCAAAAGTCCAACCAAAGGACCGGATGACATCAGGTAAATTCTCCCGAGAGGAGTAGGTGAGGACGCATTCCCCGTCGAGGGAACAGTAGGCGTCGGTTCGACCTAGGGCTCCATTTTGGAGACTAAAGTCAGAACCAAGACAGCTAAGGCTGTATAAACTAACAGATTAATGCTTTATATTGTTTTCGGACTAACCCTGGATGCAGGACCAAAGGAACGTGTGTCTGCAGCTCAGAGAGCCTCAAAGGAGTGAGACAACAGCTGAGTAGGGCGCCCTGAGTGTCCAGGGCGCCCCCAAGGTGAACAAGAAACAAGAGAAGCAAGAAGGAGCTTCGGCTGACTACTGGCCGGGGCGCCCTCAGCAGCCAGGGCGCCCTCAGCAGCCAGGGCGCCCTCAGCACCCAAGGCGCCCTCAGCAGCAAAGCGCCCCGCACCTATGCCAGCGAAGCCGATCAACTCTATCCAGCCGAGAAGACCGCGCGGAAAAAGTCAAGCAAGGCGCCCTCAGCGACCAGGGCGCCCCCAGGGTCAAACCTCATCCCTATTCGGGTGGGATAAAGCTTGACCGAGCAAAGTACGGATCGCTTGACACGTGGCAGGGCACCCCCGACGTCCAGGGCGCCCCTAGGTGCTATAAATATCCCCCAACGCCCAAGCTTCGGAACACAACTTCTGAATCAACTCTTCTACACGCTTCTGCACTCGCGCCTCGCCTCGGAGTCATTCCAACTCGTGCCGACGACGTCCCGCTGCTCAGAAAAAGTCGATTCACCCCGGACGTCGGTAAAAGAGTTATTTTAACGTTTACTGTACTTAATTCTAATTCTGTAATCTTTTGTAAACGACTTTGCGCCTGATATAGAATTGCCCAAAGTAAACGGTCAACGACCGTGGGCCTTGGAGTATGAGTCGACCCAGGCTCCGAACCAAGTAAAAACGACTACGTCTATGTGTTATTATTGTTTCTTATTTTCCGCTGTGCACCTGCTCTTAATTTTCCGAAAAATGAATACCGATATTCACCCCCTCTATCGGTTCTATCGATCCAACAAGTGGTATCAGAGCGGGGAAGTTCAAACCTGGTGCAACCACCAGTTTGAAATTTTTTTCGGATCTTTATTTTTTTTATTTTTTTATTTTTGTTAAATAGTTCGTTCGATTTTTTTTCTTACGTTAAGCGAGGTGGGTGCAACACCCCTCGTTATTTTATTCATCCAGCACTACTAATCCAAGACCTAGTCTTGGAAAATTAGTTTTCTGTTTCAGATTAAATGGTCATGCAAGAAGGTTTTAGCACCGCCAGACCTCCACTGTTCAGTGGAGAAGACTTTTCTTATTGGAAAAGTCACATGGAGGTCCATCTGAAAACTCAGGTGGACATGTGGATCATTATCCAGCCCGGTCTGGAGATCCCCAGAAACGCCGAAGGACTTCCTCAAAGCTATTCAGAATGGGACAATACCCTCAAGCGCAAAATAGAAGCCGATGCAAAAGCAACACAAACCCTACAATGCGGCCTAACAAAAGAGGAGCTGAACCGCGTGTGTGTAACGCCCCAAAATTTCCACTTTAAGTCCTTAAAGTCCTTGAAATTAGTTAGAAATGTTTTAGAAATATTCTAGATATTTTTAGGAATTTTTAGAATATTTTTAGAGAATTTTTCGAGTCCGTTTAGTATTTTATTAAAAGAGATAGCCCGAAAATTCTCGAAACTAATTTTAGAAATATCTTAGAATTTATTCCAAATTTATGGATATTTTTATAGAATTTTTTCGTGACCTGCGATGTGAGAGAAGAGTGGGCGGACCAGCTGGGCTGGTTCGTTTTGTTGATATAGAATAAGCGAACCAATAGATAAGTTATAGTTAGGTCAATCCGCCCAATAAGTATAAATATATAAGTTAAGAGAGGAAATTGGATTTTTGGTTTTCTCTCTTCCTCACCCTAGCCGCGCGACACACGCACGGGAATCCTCTTCCTCTCTCTTGTGCGCACGCCAACATCAAGCCGAGACTTCCTCTCCTCTTCCAAGGGGGTGCCGACCAAGAGGGAACCAAGGAGACGGAGCGTTTCGTTCGTCTCGATGAGAAGAACACGTAGGCGCGGACGGTTCGTAGAGATTTCAAGCTTCTCCCGAGCCCTAGACGTCAATTTTGGTTGTAAGTTCAAGGAAACCAATGTAAGTACTGCTCACCTGCAGTAAGAGGTGGTTTTCCGCAAGAATTTTCCCTTAAAAGTTTTAAAAGAGATATTTACTTTTAGTTTAAGATTTTGCATGTGATCTTAGTTCATTATATGCTTATATATTTGATAGAGTATCCTATGTGAGTTTAGGGTCTAAGAAATCTATAAGAAAAGAAAAGAAAGATAAAGATAAGAAAAGGCCAAGGCCTTAAGAAATCCCCAAAAGTCAAGACTTAGGGATTTTAGCACGCAAGGTGCTCGAGAAAATGCCAAGGCATTTACAGATAAGAAAGAAAAGAAAGAAAAGCTATTTTATTTTCTAAGGCCAGTACCCGGCGTCCAAGGGCGTCGTTAAAGAAATCCAGGTGTCCAATTCCAAGGTCTTGGCCCTGGTAGACCAAGGTCTGCTCTATTAGGATTGGTGGCTCGCTACCCCAACCTTTTAGGGAACGCGCATAAGATGGTACTTACGTCTTAAGTGGATTCAAGTGATTATTATTTTCAAGTATATGCTTTAGCAAAGTTTTCTAAAGTTTAAGAAAGTTTTCAAAAAGTTAAAGAAAAATTTAAAGTTCAAGAATTCCTAAAGTTTCAAGTTAAGCCAATGAAAAGTAAGTTAAGACTTGTTAATGCTTGAGTAATGCTTGAGTATGCATGTTTATGAGTTATACATGTTTTAGTGTTTCTTTTAAGCATAAAAGTATCCCATGTGATTTTCCATTGTTTGAAAAAGCATGCTAGCACATTTCGAGATTTTGTGAGCTAGATAGTACTTACTAAGCTTTATGCTTATAGATGCATTTCCTCTTACTGTAGGTAAAGGTAAAGATAAGCAATTCTGAAGGAAGGCGACAAGGCGATGCTGAGCGACGTGTGTGTGGTGGCTGATTTTGAAGAGATCCTTGAGACGAGACAATTTAGTTATTTGAATTACAATGTTTAAGTTTATTCCAATTCCAAGTTATTGCTTTATGGAGTTTAGCGAACATTTAAGCTTTGGATAGTATTACATGCTCAATTTCTTAGAGTAAAGATTCCATGACATTTCATTTAGCATACATATCCTTATGATTGCATTGGATGAGTAGAAGTGTGAGTAGTTTGGAATATTGATACTTTGTTGAAGATATTGATGCATGTGCCAAGATAGTACTAGTTCCCCTTTGAATCAAGTTTTTATTGCTTAAATATGTTTAGAAAAGTTGCATTCACATTTCATAATGCTTTAGCAAGGTTATAGAACATGTATTTGGTGTTATGAATGCATAGGAGTCAAGATTGGTACAAACTCTAAGGTTAAAGTTCATATAAACTTGAATAGCTTATTTACTTCCACAAAAGTTCTAATTTCGAGTTTATGACGTTGTTTTGATTGGTTAAAATGTTTAGGAAACTAGTATAGAGTATAGAAATGGTGTTGTGTCTTTGTATGGCTTGAAACCTTATGTTTGGTGGAGTTTTGAAACAAGACTTCGAATCTGAATTTCAGATTTTCAGGCGTACCAGTCGACTGGTACAGGACCAGTCACCTGCCCTATCGAACAGTAGCTTCTGTTCGATGCACCAGGCAACTGCCAAAAGGTCAGTCGCCTGGTAGCAGTCGACTGCTATATAGCAGTCGACTGGTATCATTAAAGAGAAGCTGTGTAGGGCAGCTGGTTAGTGCTTTATTGTTACAACTAAGAGGTCTAGGGGTCAAATCTTGGCAAAGCAGTTAAAATAAAAGTTGTTTTGTTTTTTTTAAAAAAAAAAAAAGAAAGGAAGTGTGCCATTGTATCATGCATGACTATTAAAGTTAGAATATCATCCCTAGATGAATTTAAAAGAAAAAAAAGATTTCCGCATTCTTAGTCGTGCATTAGAGTCAAGAAGTAGATAAAGTAACGATCCGTCTAAGGCAGAGAAGGCGGGTCGCTACAGTGTGCCCCTTCAACAGTGCCAAGGAACTTTGGGCAAAACTGATCGAGCTGCATGAAGGGACATCTGATACTCGCATCAGTAAGAGGGATCTGCTTCTGAACAAACTCTACACCATCAAGATGACCGATAACGAAACAGCAGCCCAACTCCATGCACGAATCCAAGAGTTGATGAACGGTCTTCACACAATAGGTCACAAGGTCGAAAACCGTGACCTGATAAGGTATGCTCTAAACGCCTTCCCTAGAAACACCTTGTGGGCATCTATGGTAGATGCATACAAGGTATCAAGGGATCTTTCTAAAATAAAGTTAGACGAATTATTTTCCGAATTAGAACTGCACGAACAAACTAACTCCAATATGGTCGAGAAAGGGATTGCTTTCTTTGCAGGAAAATCTGGAAAATCAACAAAGAAGAAACCACAAACTAAACCTGAGTCTAACTCAGACTCAGATACAGAAGATGAAGGAGAACAAACTAAGCTGGTCCGACTAGCCCGAAGCTATTACAAAGAGCTTAAGAACCAAACCAACCGACGGAAAGCCGGCCGAAGAAAGGATGAACCAACTGAACCCGTAAACAAGCCCAACGTGACCTGCTATGAGTGCAAGAAAAAGGACCACTACAAGTCAGAGTGTCCTAGTCTAAAGGAAACTAAAAAGACGAGAAGAAAGAAGGCACTGCAAGCAACCTGGGACGAATCTTCCTCCGAAGAAGAAGAAGAGGCACCCCAGTCCAACCTTCTAGCCCTAACCGCCTCAGAAGAAGTCGGAACCGAGTCAGAGTCAGAACAAGACGACGGCAAGCTGACCTTCTCAGAAGATGGCGAAATCAAGGTGAGTGGTTTCAATAGAAGTCATTTAAATGGTTTAATTTCATACCTGTCTCGAGATTTGGCGAAAGCCAAACTCCGAATCGAGTCCCTCCGACAGGAAGTAAAACTCCTGAAAGAGGGAGCTGACTCTGAACCCTCAACCGAGAAAGTTCAAGAAGGAACTCCTACTCAAGTTGAAAAACTTGAGAAGGAGAACTCCTCACTGAAAACTCAGGTTAAGGATCTAAGAGCGGCTTTAGAGCGATTTACTTCTGGGTCCAAGGGTCTTGACATGATCCTTGGAAAGCAGAAGTCCATTCTAAATCGATCCGGACTTGGCTATAGAACCAAATCCCGACAAAGATCTTACCTTGCTGTACTGAATCAGTCCAGAGGTAAAATTCAGGCATGGGTACCCAAACTGTGCCTGAACAAACCGACTGGATCAAATCAGTATTGGATTCCCAAGGACAAGATTCACATCTTGCCTAACCATCACCGCGGCTTTAGTCCAGGGGGAGCCAAACTGAAAACTATATTTATTGTTAGATGAGAATTAATATTTGCCTGAAATATGATTGTTTGTTTGTTTATTTAATTTCTGCAATTAACCATGCTTAGACTTAGGTTAGCTTAAGGACTAAACAAACATAACTGAAACTTGAAAACATAGTATTGGGTGGAGGTGAGATGATAGTACGTTAGGGAAGCCAATTTGGCGGAACTAGCCGAAGCTACTGATCTAAGACCCAAACTAGTTAGACCAGAAATTTTTCAAAGAATAATTTTGAAAATGAAATTTCATTAAAAGGCTTTGTCAAGGAAAGGGTGGATGATCCCATAAGGCTACGGCCAAAGAAGGCCTAGTGCCTCGCCAAGACCTGGAAGCCAATTTCTGAAATTCAAATTCAAATTATTTTTTGTCAAATTCGAATCTAACACAAAATTTCAGTTATTTATAGATTTAAACATCTTTTCAATTTCAAAATTAATTAAGTATTCAAAATCAATTGTTTTCAAAATTAATCAAAATTTTCAAAATAATCTTAACTATCAAAACTGTCTCACGAAACCTATAAGGCTAACGTGATTGAAAACCCTAGACTTGGGTGAGACAGTAAAATTAAAACTCAATTATGATTCCCTTAATACCTGTATTATAGTTAAATCCTATATCTTAAACCATGGTCAACATAGTCAAACTATGGTCAAAGAAGTCAAACTACAGTCAAAACAGTCAAACCTCGGACAATGTAGACAAACCTTGGTCAAAACACTTAAATTAGGTCAAATCCGGTCAAAGACACTCCTCTAGGGTCAAAAGTAGCCCTTAGGGCGCCCAATCTGTTGAGGGCGGGGGCGCCCCAAGGGTTGGTCAGAAGCTGCCTATAAAAAGGGGATCTCATTCCCCCTTCTTCTCTTCACACTCCAAACCATTTTTCTTCCTCCCTCAACTCTCTACTCTCCAAGAGATCTTGCAACCCTCTCAAGCTCTCATCTTCAACAATGCCTCCCCGAGCTGCCCGGTACAATTTTTAATTAAGTTAATTTCTTTTCAAGTTTTTCATTAAATGCATACTTCCTTTAAGTGTACATTCTTTTTCTTAGAAGATGCCGACCAAACCAGGCAGAACCCGGTACCCAACCTAGTCCTGATCCTAGGTTTCCAAATTTAGACTTGTGTAACAAGTTTGCTCGTACCACCTATAAACCGATCAAGACGAGCTACTTGAATAGATAATTTTTCACCCAATCCTATCCCTTAGCAATGAACACTATAAACTTTTATTTACCAACTTGACAATCTCGTATTCTGCACCCACCCAATTAATACTTCCTTATGTGCAGAATTTTACAATAATATAATTAGACAGGATAATCTCATGTTCTCTACCACTGTTCAAGGAATCCCCTTGACTATCACACCAACTTTACTCAACCGCTTCTTGGGACTACGACTCTCGCAGTCTACCTTCTGTTGTTACCCTCCTAGGGAGCCTCCCTTTGATGCTCCCTACTCTCACATTACCTTAGATACATTGCACTCATATTTCTTTAGGCAACCCCAGGTCCGACGCTTTCAGTCTGTCGAATTAGAGGTCCAGGACTACGCTCTATACAGGGTCGTAGTCCGATGTATTCTGCCACTATCCACCAGGGACGTCACCACTATGCGACCATTCCACGCCTTTCTCTTGTACGCCTTGATTCACCAGCTAGACATCGACATAGGACTTCATATGTTTCATGCTATCCTACACGCATCCAGTGTTACCACGCAAGGGCGGGTACGCACACCCTATTGCCACATCATCACAACCATATTACATCACCACGGTAGAAACATTACCGAGGGAGAAATGGCTGCCTTGACTGATTACGATGAAATAGGCTATAGAAACTTTGCCCTAGCTGGTATAGAGGTGTCCGGTACCGGGGTCTTGTCCTGGAGACGTCAGAGAGCAGCTCCTCCGATTGATTCAGACGAGGAGGTTGAGGTCGACGTCGGAGATCTAGCAGCAGCAGCCCGAGCGCACATCGATGAGCCCGCTCCACCGACACTCCACGATCGAGTGGCTCAGCTAGAGACACATGTTCAGAGCCTCCGAGAGGAAGTGGAGGCCAATCACGCCGAAAACATGGAGACAAATTTGGGCTACTACAACAGTTACATGAGCGCCCTTCGAGCCGAGAGGGAGGCCAGAGAGGCAGAGTATCACGAGATGATGACCCTATTTCGATCCTGGCAGCCAGGCTCCTCTGATCATCCCGGTCCCTCATCTTAGATCTACTTACTATTGTACCAGCATTTGACTGCCCCTACTCAGTAGGGTTGACTGTGTTTGACTTATGACTATATTGACTACTCTCAGTTGACCAGTTTATGAATATCTTTAATTCAGCAGTTAGGATTGTGCTCTGTAGAATAGATTAATTTTTTTCCCTACTCGATTTAAAATCAGTTTTCTAAAAATAGAACTTTTGAAAAACTGTTCTACTTAATTTCAAAATCAATCTGTTTTAAATCTTTTTCGACCTAGTTTTTCTTTCAAAACTACCCCCTTCAAAACTAGGGCTTTTTTTCGAAAATGGACTTAGCCTAGGCCCTAACCCTAGAACTGCATGCACCTATAGACTTAGAAGCCAGCATCTCACAAGCACCTTAGGGTACTTTTGGTTGATAACCTAGAAAGGGTTGAGATGCTTAGGTCTCTGCCTTAATTCAAGATGCTTTAAGTCAGTGCATCTGCAGTAATTGGGGCACTAAATACAACACTTTACAGTAATCAAGTTAAGTATCAAGCTTAGAAAATCTAACTTGAACAGAAACACTTAACTTGACTAACCCTAGCAAAAACTACTGCTTATAACAGTTAGTAAGTAGCTAAATGGGTTAGACAGGTCCCTACAAAGAAAAATTAACTGATTTGGTCTAAGTCTTGGTTCAGTACAGCAAAATCATGTTTTTCTATCATTTTTATGCAATTTAATGTCTATCTGTTTTTTGATATATGGCAAAGGGGGAGAGATAGGAAAGGAGAGAAGTCAAATTTTTTTTTCAAAATATTTTTCAAAAAGTTAGCTACTGTTCAAAGCCTTAGTCAAATTTTTTTATATATTTTTCAAAAAGTTAGCTACTGTTCAAAGCCTTTCAAGAAATATCTTATAAGTACTTTAAGCTTAAAATTCTTCAAAATCTTATAAGTACTTTAAGCTTAAAATTTTTCAAAAATATCTTATAAGTACTTTAAGCTTAAAATTCTTCAAAATCTTATAAGTACTTTAAGCTTAAAATTTTTTCAAAAATATCTTATAAGTACTTTAAGCTTAAAATTTTTCAAAAATCTTATAAGAACTTCAAGCTTAAAATTTTTCAAAAATCTTATAAGTACTTCAAGCTTAAACCTTTCAAAACTTTTTATAAGCTCAAGTTTTTCAAAACTTCCTAAGTAACTTAAACCCTAAAACCATTGAGTACTTTAAACTTAAAGCTTCAAAATTTCTTAAGTACTCAAGACTCATGTTTTCAGAAGTTTCCTCTATGTTCTTTTAACTTAAGTTATCAAAAGACTTTTAAAACTTAAGTTTTCAAAATACAAAATCATACTAAGTAAAGTTTTTATAACCCCACGAATTTTTGAAAAACCGAGGGGGAGATTCCTTCCAGGGGGAGGGAACGAGAGTTAATGCTTTACTTAAACTTAACTTTTTGAACTAGGGTTGCCATAAATCAAAAAGGGGGAGATTGTTGGTGCAGAAAGCACCAAAGTCAAACCTGTGTTTTGATAATGGCAACAGGGTTCAAAAGTTAAGTTTTAGTTGTGATCTAACAAGTTACTCCAGTGTGCAGGAAAAGCCCTAGCGAAGGACTACTAGGCACTGGCGAAGGAATGCCAGAGTAAAAAGCCCTAGCGAAGGACCGCTAGGCACTGGCGAAGGAATGCCAGAGTCAAAAGCCCTAGCGAAGGAATGCTAGGCACCGAGCGAAGGGCAGCTCGGCAACCAAGACCTGACAAAGGACCGTCAGGCAAAAGTCCAACCAAAGGACCGGTTGGCATCAGGTAAATTCTCCCGAGAGGAGTAGGTGAGGACGCGTTCCCCGTCGAGGGAACAGTAGGCGTCGGTTCGACCTAGGGCTCCATTTTGGAGACCAAAGTCAGAACCAAGACAGCTAAGGCTGTATAAACTAACAGATTAATGCTTTATATTGTTTTCGGACTAACCCTGGATGCAGGACCAAAGGAACGTGTGTCTGCAGCTCAGAGAGCCTCAAAGGAGTGAGGCAGCAGCTGAGTAGGGCGCCCTGAGTGTCCAGGGCGCCCCCAAGGTGAACAAGAAACAAGAGAAGCAAGAAGGAGCTTCGGCTGACTACTGGCCGGGGCGCCCTCAGCAGCCAGGGCGCCCTCAGTAGCAAAGCGCCCCGCACCTATGCCAGCGAAGCCGATCAACTCTATCCAGCCGAGAAGACCGCGCGGAAAAAGTCAAGCAAGGCGCCCTCAGTGACCAGGGCGCCCCCAGGGTCAAACCTCATACCTATTCGGGTGGGATAAAGCTTGACCGAGCAAAGTGCGGATCACTTGACACGTGGCAGGGCACCCCCGACGTCCAGGGCGGCCCTAGGTGCTATAAATAGCCCCCAACGCCCAAGCTTCTGAACACAACTTCTGAATCAACTCTTCTACACGCTTCTGCACTCGCGCGTCGCCTCGGAGTCATTCCAACTCGTGCCGACGACGTCCCGCTGCTCAGAAAAAGTCGATTCACCCCGGACGTCGGTAAAAGAGTTATTTTAACGTTTACTGTACTTAATTCTAATTCTGTAATTTTTTGTAAACGACTTTGCGCCTGATATAGAATTGCCCAAAGTAAATGGTCAACGACCGTGGGCCTTGGAGTAGGAGTCGACCCAGGCTCCGAACCAAGTAAAAACGACTGCGTCTCTGTGTTATTATTGTTTCTTATTTTCCGCTGTGCACCTGCTCTTAATTTTTCGAAAAATGAATACCGATATTCACCCCCCCTCTATCGGTTCTATCAATCCAACATTCCGACTTGTGTTTCATGAGATACACATAGCTATATCTACTGAAATCATCAGTGAAAGTGATGAAGTACTGATAGCCTCCTCTAGCTGTGACATTGAATGAGCCACATACATCAGTATGTATGTGTCCTAACAAGTCTGTTGCTTTTTGCCGTGTCCACTAAATGGAGTCTTGGTCATGTTGCCTAGATGACAAGATTCACATGTATCAAATGAGTCCAGTAATCCATTCTTATGGAGCTAGGATATGCAACTGTCATTTATATGACCTAAGAGACAATGCTAGAGATACATTTGATTTAAATCATTTGGTTTGAACTATTTGGTATTTATGTTATAGATTGGGTTCTCTATGTCTAGAACATAGAGTCCATTCATAAGTGGTGCACTATAATAGAACATGTCATTTAAGAGTATAAAACAACATTTGTTCTTTATGATAAATAAAAAGTCTTTCTTGTCCAAACAAGATACAGAAATTATGTTCATAGTTAATGCAGGTACATAAAAGCACTCCTCTAGTTCTAAGATAAGCCCAGTAGGCAAAGACAAGGAATATGCTCCTACAGCTATAGCAGCAACTCTTGCGCCATTGCTTACTCGTAGGTCCACTTCACCCTTTGTTAATGATCTAGCTCTTCGATGGTCCTGCACGTTAGTATAAATGTGAGACGTGCAACCGGTATCTAATACTCAAGAAGAGGAAATAGATAAATTGACTTCTATAACAAAAATACCTGAGGCAGAAGTCTCACTTCTTTTCTTCTTTACTTCCTCTAGGTAGAGTTTGCAATTCCGCTTCCAATGTCCAGTCTCACCACAGTGGAAGTAGGTCCCTTCCTTAGGCACCCCGCCTTTGGCCTTCAGTGCAGTAGAGTTGGCCTTACTTTTGGCTTGGGTCTTACCCTTGCCCTTAGGCTTCCATTTGCCTTTGCCTTTTGTTGAAGCAATCTGTGGTCCGGAGTGACCAAGTGTTTTGATGTTTGGGCAAAGGGTTTAAGTTAGGTTTACCCTTGTGTTCTTATATGTGTATGTTGAGTGTGTAGGTTGTACAGGTTACACATATGAACTTGATTGGACAACCTCGGTACGGTGAAGGGTGGCATGAAGATAAGCTAGAGGCTTGTGTGCACCCAAGGGACCTTGGAGAGCAGGGACGATGAGCTGATAGGTGCGGACTTCGAGGCATGCGTAAAGGATGGCATGGAGGCAAGTTGGAGGCTTGCATGCATCCGAGGGACGGGAGCTGAAGATGAAGAGGGCGCGAAGGCAAAAGTCAAGGCTGCGGATGAGGAGTCAATCGAGTCGTGAGGGTACGAGTGTTGTGTGATTGTACTCGGGGAATCCTAGGGGTCGAGTGCTGAGAGAAGTGTACTCGGGAAAGGAAACCCAAGGTGTGTAAGTGGGGGCAGTCGATTGCCTGGGAGGCAGTCGACTGATAAAACTCATAGAATGATTTCGGGGCTGGACCAGTCGACTGGTAAAATGGCAGTCGACTGGTAACCCTGAAAACTAGCCGTTGGGCTAGCCGTTGCCTAGCAATTAAGGCTAGACCAGTCGACTGGTAAATTGACAGTCGACTGGTGGCGAGGATTTCTGCCCGAGCCCTATTTAAAGAGGACTTCGTGGTGACTGAGATTCTTGACGAATCTTGTCTTGGTTAAAGGCAAGATAGTAGTCTTTGTGCTCAGGTTGTGTCAAGGTGCTGTGGCGAGGTTTCTCCACCCACAAGGAGCGACAGAGTTAGCCGGAGGTTATCCGAGGAGTGATCCACTGACGGATTCTTGGATTAGTCACCCGTCCGGGGTGGATACCAAGTAAATCAGTTTGTTAGCATTGTCTAGTATTGTTAGTCTTATTTTATTTATATTTCTGTTGTGCTAACAATTTTGTAGAGAAAACGACGAAGAATTACTATTCACCCCCCCCCCTTAGCAACGCTATTCGATCCATCAGTTGGTATTAGAGCGAAGGACCGCTCTTGATCGAACTAACCGCCAAGGGAGCACACGCTAGAGGAAGAAGAACATGGAAGAAAGATTCGGGGACGACATCTACACTCCGCCGGCCTACGGCCATGACGATTTCGGGTATTGAAAGTCACGGATGGAGACATGGTTCGGAATGGAGTGGGACCTTCGGATTGCGCTTGAAGAGCCCTTCGAGATTTCAAATGATAAGCACGGGAAGAGGCTTAGACCTAGATATTGGAATCAAGAACAAGAAAATCAATCCAAGGCGAATAAAAAGGTAATTGACATATTGCTTAATACTTGGCCTACTAATGTTTTGAATGGTGTAGGAACATACAAAAATGCACATGAATTCTGGATCAAAGTAGAAAATTTTCATAAAAACCCTATACGAGATCAAGTAGTGGAAGAACCCGAGGAAGTGAACTCGATAGCCCAAGAGGAGGAAGAATTAAGTGAAAGATCATCAACCTTCTCAAGAGAAGAAGAGGAAGCATCAATCTCAAGAATTGAGGGGGAGGAGAGACTCTCAACTATACCGGATCAAGAGGAAGCATCTACATCATCCAAGGTTGAAGAAGAAGTCAACCTAGCCTCTACCTCCACCAAAGTAAGAATCAAGGACCATATCATATGCTTTGGGTGCAACCAAAAGGGACACTACAAGGACAAGTGTCCTCTAGGTAAGAAGGAGGTACTCTCTAAACCCGGGTCCATTCAATTTAAATTTAACATGAATTGTAGGAATGGAGAAGCCTAAGAGAAGAAGAAAAGAATTAGATGCTTCACGTGTGGAGAGTTAGGGCACTACCACACCAATTGTCCAAGGAAGAAAAAGCTCAAGAAAATGAGACACTTGAGGAGTTGGGAAAAAGAAGAAAGGAGGAAACGAAGCTCACAACAAGGAGGGACTACAAGGGTAAGGGAGGTAATCCCTAATCTTAAATTTAAATGTAATTCAAATTTGAATTCCTCCTTGCATGATAAAAATCATGTTAATCATTCATCCATGCATGCTAGGATTAATGAAAATTATCTACTTGTGCATAATTTTGGATTTAGATACAATGATAGGACTAGGGCTAACAAGATAGATCATAACCCTATAAAAAGCATGCATCATAAATCCAAGACCTCTAGACCTAAGGATCGAGGCACTAGTTCCAAGAAGGGGAGGAATGTGCCTAGGAACATGGGTAGGTGTAGGAATGTTCAAAGTGGACCTATGGACTCTATGGTTAAAGGTCTAGAAAGGGAAAATCAAGCCTTGAGGGCAAGACTTGATAAATTAGAGAAAACCCTAGAGAGATTCACGGTTGGATCTAAGGGTTTGGATAGGGTGTTGGGTAGCCTAAGTCACACCAATGATAGATCGGGTCTAGGATACCGATCTAAGGTCTCCCATGCCAAGGGAAAGAGATATGCTAGGATAGCATATGATTATGGCAAGAAGGGGGAGTCCAAAAATGGCAAGGGGATGTCATTTAAAGGGAAAAAGAAGGACTTAACCAAAGACGAGGTGTCTAAGGTTAAGAGTGTCAAGTTTGTAGGCCAAGAGTCACCGGTGGAACACCGAAGTAGCCTAGTGATGGTTGAGTCATCTAGGGAGATGGCTAGGGCTAAGAGCTCAAGGGAGAGCTCTAGGAGCCTTTGGGATATATGGTGAATAGCTCTTTGGAGGGTTCCTCCAAGTGGTCTAGATGGACCATGGAGTGTGCCAAAGGAATTGGAGACGGACTTGAGTCTAAATTCTTGGGTTTTGGCATGGAGTTTTTGAGTTTCATGCATGAAAATATAACATTGGGGTCATATTGCACGAAAATTAGTTTTCGATGAGTAATTGCCATGTAAATCAATGCTGGGGATGCATTGTGGATTGGTATGGGCAGAGACATCAAGGGGAAACCAAAACTTGGACTTTTGGTTAAGGTTTGAGTGAACCTTTTTGCTAGTTTTTGGGTTTTGTGTCAAAATTGAGAATGGTGATAGATACATTTTGGAATGTATTTTTCCCAAGTAGATATGGGTACCACAAACCTCTCCATAAAATTTAAGAAATTTTGAAGATTTGTGGAATTTCTGGCGCATTTCTGAATTTCGTTAGAAAGGCTGAAATTCTGATTTTCAGAGTATCAGTCGATTTTTGTATCAGCAGCTGGTTTAGGGTTCAAATGATAAAAAACAAGTGTATGGTGGGCTAGTACACATTGTTTATGGTCATTGGGGATTAAAAGAATCGATAATTGGGATATTGTTGGGTTCTTTTTTATGTTAGGCAAAGGGGGAGAAGTGTTGAGTTTAAGTTGGGAAACCAAACACACTTTTGTTAGAAACCCTAGGTTTAGAGGAGCTAAGATAAAGGGGGAGCATGGTTGATCCATCCTTGGCGTAAGGGGAACCTTGGAGAGGTTCTTAAAAAGCCTTTGTAAGTCCAATGTAGGGGGAGCTTTGGAAAAGCTTTAAAAAGCCCGTGTTGAAAAAGTACTAACTTGGAGGGTTAGGTGTGAAAAGTCCTAGCTTGGAGGGTTAGGTGTGAAAAGTTTTAGCTTGGAGGGCTAGGTGTGTAAAAATTCCTAACTTGGAGGGTTAGGTGTAGGATGCCTTGGGATAGGATCCATGTATGCATTGCATATGCATTATTTTTGCTATTGAATACTATTTTGCTTTCCCTAACTTAAACGTATTGCCAAACATCAAAAGGGGGGAGATTGTTAAAGCAATCTGTTGTCCGGAGTGACCAAGTGTTTTGATGTTTGGGCAAAGGGTTTAAGTTAGGTTTACCCTTGTGTTCTTATATGTGTATGTTGAGTGTGTAGGTTGTACAGGTTACACATATGGACTTGATTGGACGGCCTTGGTACGGTGAAGAGTGACATAAAGACAAGCTGGAGGCTTGTTTGCACCCGAGGGACCTTGGAGAGCAGGGACGATGAGCTGATAGGCACGGACTTTGAGGCATGCGTGAAGGATGGCATGGAGGCAAGCTGGAGGCTTACGTGCATCCGAGGGACGGGAGCCGAAGATGAAGAGGGCACGAAGGTAAAAGTCAAGGCTGTGGATGAGGAGTCAGTCAAGTCGTGAGGGTACGAGTGCTGTGTGATTGTACTCAGGGAATCCTAGGGGTCGAGTGCTGAGAGAAGTGTACTCGGGAAAGGAAACCCTAGGTGTGTGAGTGGGGGCAGTCGACTGCCTGGGAGGTAGTCGACAGATAAAACTCACAGAATGATTTCGGAGCTGGACCAGTAAACTGGTAAAATGACAGTCGACTGGTAACCCCGAAAACTAGACGTTGGGCTAGCCGTTGCCTAGCAATTAAGGCTAGATCAGTCGACTGGTAAATTGGCAGTCGACTGGTGGCGAGTGTTTCAACCCGAGCCCTATTTAAAGAGGACTTCATGGTGGCTGAGATTCTTGACGAATCTTGTCTTAGTTAAAGGCAAGATAGTATTCTTTGTGCTCAGGTCGTGTCAAGGTGCTGTGGCGAGGTTTCTCCACCCACAAGGAGCGACAGAGTTAGCCGGAGGTTATCCGGGGAGTGATCCACCGACGGATTCTTGGATTAGTCACCCGTCCGAGGTGGATACCAAGTAAATCGGTTTGTTAGCATTGTCTAGTATTGTTAGTCTTATTTTATTTGTATTTCCGCTGTGCTAACAATTTTGTAGAGAAAAGGATGAAGAATTGCTATTCACCCCCCCCCCCTCCTCTAGCAACGCTATTTGATCCATCACCCTTCTATACCATAAGTACATTACTGGTCTTGATTTTCTTGAGATTGGGTTCGGTAGTTCTCAACATGTTGAGCATCTCAGGCAATGGCTTGTCAATTTCGTTTATGTTATAGTTCATGACAAATTGATTGTACCATTCCGGCAACGATTGCATGATAAAGTCCATGGCCAATTCTTGACCCAGTGGAAATCCTAGTCTTTCAAGGTTCTCGACATACCCAATCATCTTGAGTACGTAAGTTCCTACGGGAGTTCCTTCTTGCATCTTGCATGCAAATAGGGCCTTAGACACCTCAAACCGCTCATGCCTAGCTTGCCCTTGATATAGTTGTTTTAAGTGCTCAACCATATCATGTGCATCCATGTTCTCATGTTGCTTCTGAAGCTCAGAGTTCATGGTGACAAGTATGAGGCATGATACATCATGTGCATCATCCTGATGCTTATTGTAAGCATCCTTTTCAACGCGAGTGGCAGTAATGATAGGGGCTTCTGGAAGAGGTTGCTCTAGGGCATACAGTTTTCGTTCTTGTTTGAGGACGATCCTCAAGTTTCAGTGTCAGTCTAGAAAATTATCTCCGTTGAGCTTGTCTTTCTCAAGGACGGATCGCGAAGAGAGAGTATCTGACGTGTTAGACAACATGGTGATCTACAATAGTAAAATATGCAGAAATAAGTATCATATCTAGATCATTTAATTAGGTCTTCAATTAAATGGCACTCCCACTGAATTATAGAGCTTTGGTAGGGGCTTGTCATGGATTTAGGTAAACTCAATTTGCCCACACTATTAGCTCTAAACCAAATAACGACTACATTCATGTGGGACAAGATCCATATTATATCTCATCTTGAGTTAGCTTTAGCTAATCGCCCAAGACTTAGTATAATTAGGTAGGTAATATTTTACCAATTACATCTTATGCGACTCTTGGAAGCAAATGGTCAAGATCCACATTACACGTTATCTTAAGTTAGCTTTGGCTAATCACCCAAGACTTTATATAATTGTTCCATTACCTAATTTTTCCAACTTTTGAGATATGTCTCTAAGTTTCTCAATCCAATTGAGATGATTTAGTTAAGTCTCACCCAAAGTTCGATAGCGGGACATCACAATTATCCTCTCGCACTCTACCAAGATAAAATGTGTCACTTTGCTTTGGTAAACCCAATAGCAAATGATCGAGGTAGTTTATGAGTACCAAACTTTGATAGGCATATCGAGTTGACTTAATTAAAATAAATATTTATCTAATCATGCATCACATACATGTAGGATCGATGCCGTCGATAGAGGGGGTGAATATCGACTCCTAATTTCTTCAGAAACTTGTCGTTCATTCATTCTAGTCAAAGAGTTAGTACGCAACGGAAAATAATAAAGAATGAAAACAAACAGCACTCGTACACGCGGGATTTATTTACTTGGTTCCCGACCCCCCAGGGTCAATACATCCAAGGCCTATGTACTCAGCGTGAGTCCACTATTGGTCTCCTTTTCGAAATTTCCGAAGGCGGAGAATACCCGTCTTATAGTTTGATTTACAAGCAAAAGATAATAAATAAAGTACAACTTGTAAATAAAAGCAATCCAAACAGTAGCAAAGTTCCAACCAATCCGGAAGACTGAAGTGCAGCGCACTTCCTCCTGGAGCTTCCTTGGTCGCAGAGCTTCGTCTCTAGCATTTTTTCTTCGCTCAGAATGACTTAGTAGATGATGGAATTGATTGTCTGAGTTGAGGGGTCGAAGCCCCTTTTATAATATCTTCTAGGGCGCCCTAGAGACCTTTGAGGCGCCTCATAGGCGGTCAAAACCTGATCCATAATCACGGTCTTCGTGCAGGGATAAAACTGTCATCCTAGGTGCCTGGACCTTCCCAGGCGCCTGGGATGTAGGGCGCCTGACCCTTAAGGGTGCCCTGAAGCCTTGGGCGCTTGTATCAACACAGGTGCCCTGGATGACTTTCCCAGGCAGCTTTTTCTCCTGTGTTTGCGTTCCTATCTTGCCTCCTACTCCAGGTACCTGCAAGATAACAAACACAAGACAAATATGCAAATAATCTTAGCCTTAAAGATTGGTTCTGACTGTGGATTACACCCGAAACCCTAGGTCGAACCAACGCCTAATGTTCCCTTTCCCGGGTAATGCGTCCTCACCTACTCCACATTGGAGAAGTAGTGTTTGCCAATCGGAACCTTCGATTGGACTTTCGCTTAACCTCCGAGAACCCGAATCTCGAGATGTCCGACCTCGACCCATCTCTTCTTCTGTTCGCGATCCCCGCTTGACTAAAGCTTTTGCCAACCGGGGCCTCCGGCTGGACTTTTTGCTCGGCCTCCGAGAACTCAGATCTCGAGACGTCCGACCTCGACCTATCTATACTTTTGTCCAACAACCCTCGCTCAGCAAAGACTCCGTTGCCCGATCCCCAACCAAGACTTAGTGCTCAGTCCCCCGGACCAAGACTTCGTGCCCAGCTTCACTCACCAAGACTTAGTCCAACCTAGCTTCACTTGCTAGGACCCAGCTTCACTCACCAGGATTTAGTGCCCAGCTTCACTCACCAGGACTTAATCCAACCTAGCTTCACTTGCTAGGACCCAGCGTCACTCATCAGGATTTAGTGCCCAGCTTCACTCACCAGGACTTAGTCAAACCTAGCTTCCCTTGCTAGGACCCGGCTTCACTCACAAGGATTTCTTCAATCAGAATCACTTCTTTGCTAGTTATCATAATCCTGACTAGACTTCCTCAAATCTTTAGATAAATGTAATTCCAAACCTCAAGTTCGGTTTAGTTTAATCCCTTGGTCAAACTGACCAACCCTGGGTTTTGGTTCACTCTGCCAAACATCATATCCTATTTGGCTAACCCTTTGTCAACCTAATCAAACCTAGGTTTACCCTACCAAACATAAGGTCCTATTTGATTTAACCCTTGATCACTTTGACTAACCCTTACCTTGTCTAACATATATTGTTACTAACTTAAGTATATTGTTAAACATCAAAACACTAGAGGAAGACATCACTGATGCATTTTGTACCAACAATACACGCATTGCATATATCAACATATAAGTGGTAAAATGTGACATGGTTATGGCCCAATACTACGATCTTCTCAAGCCAATGAGAAAATCGATGGTCAACATAGGGATAACATCTTCTCCAAGTGCATCCTTCAGTCGTCATGTGTCGTTGGCTTCCTTCTTGTAACTTCATTCTTCAATGGATATTCCACTCCTCATTTTGTACATTATAAATTAGGAAAACTCGAGTTACATTCAAGTTTAAATCTATTTTAGAACTAGAAAAATAGAGATAAGGCACGACACGTAGGTCGTATTATGAATTACATTACAATATACACACACACACATATACATCCAATCATATTGGGGTTAAGGCCATAACCATGCACCATGTCATCAATCACACACAATAGATTTAGAATATCAATTTTTATTATGATTGTAAAATGCTCATGAGCCGAAACCATAGATTATAAAATTTATTGAGTACAATCGGGCCATAGCACACTTTCATATTCATATGATAATGTTATGGACTTTTAGTTTGATCAACACAAACTTTTATTTCTCAACAAAAGCTCATACATTACACAATCCATAACAAAATTATGTCCTACTTCTATATCACATATAAAAGTTTTTCTAAACTTTGTATGATCTTTTGCAAGTGGCTTTGATACCACTGTAGGGATCTATAGGCAAAAATATTAAAAAATTGTAGCAGAAATAATAGATTCCATGAGCGATCCATGCGAAAGAAAACTCATACAAAGTTATGTTACAAATTCCTGTAGGATCGTTGCCGGTCAATAGAGGGGGGTGAATAACGACTTAAAAAATTCTTCGGAAGTGTTGAGGCAATCTGTGGTCCGGAGTGACCATGTGTTTTGATGTTTGGGCAAAGGGTTTAAGTTAGGGTTTGTTGTTGGACTAACATGTGTATGTGAGTGTGCAGGTTTGCAGGTACACATGGACTTGGTTGATGTCTTCAGGTGAAGGATGGCATGGAGGCAAGCTAGAGGCTTGTGTGCATCCGAGGGACCGTGGATAGCAGGGACGATGAACCGAGGGATGCGGACTTCGAGACGTACGTGAAGGATGGCATGGAGGCAAGCTGGAGGTTTGCGTGCGCATCCAAGGGACGAGGGTCGAAGATGAAGTGGGTGTGAAGGCAACAGTCGAGGTTGCTAGTGAAGAGTCGACCAGGTTATGAGGGTCCTAGTGTGAGTAGTTGTACTCGGGAACTAAGCTGGGAGGGTTCGAGTGCGGAGTGTAATGTACTCGGGGAGTGTAACCCTAGGCTTAGCAAAGGACTAGTCGACTGCCCTGGGAGCAGTCTACTGGTAGCGGCTGGTGAGCTGGCTGAAAATTCGAACGTTGAGGTTGCAATGGTCGATTTTCAGTGGGACCAGTCGACTGCCCTGAGAGCAGTCGACTGGTGGCGAGGATTTCAGCCTTGAGTCTATTTAAAGAGGCTCGGGTTTGGCTGAAGACTCTTGACGAAACAAGCTTGGTTAAGGCTTGTTAGTAGTCTCTAGAGCCCAGGTGTTGTCAAGGTGTTGTGGTCGAGGATTTCCTAAGTGTCCTGGAAATTCTCAAGATTCAAGCAAATATTACTTCTAAAGGTATTTCAAAAATGATTTACTAAACCATATTTTTAAAGGCAAGTTACTTGTATTTTCAAAAGAATTTTGAAAACTTAATGTATTAAAACATATTATTTTGAAATGTTTAATAATTCATTTAATTTAACCTCCCCCTAAATTTGATATAGTCCTCGGAAGCTTGTTGACCACAAGTATTTTTCCTCTAAGTCTTTAGGGTTCAGTTCAGATCAAAGAAATTTATCTAACAATTTCAAAACAAATAATTACCAAAAAAAATATTTCAGAAATTCTTCTTTTGACTCAAACTCCCCCTAAATTTGACACATCCTAGGAGTCCTTGTAGATCATGAAGTGGACCTTCCTCTGTGTCTTTAGGGTTTATTAAAATCAAAAGAATAATTTTGAATAACCTGGGCGTTGGGTGCTATTTATAGCACCTAGGGGCGCCCTGGACGTCGGGGGCGCCCCCCCCCCACGTGTCATGCGATCCGAGGTTCGCTCGGTCAACCTCTATCCCACTCGAGTAGGGATGAGGTTTGACCCTAGGGGCACCCTGGATGCTGGGGGCGCCCTGCTTGACTCCTTCCTCGCGGGCATCTCGACTGGATAAGGGTGATTGGCTTCGCTGGCTTAGGCGCGGGGCGCCTTGGCTGCTGAGGGCGCCCTGGGTGCTGAGGGCGCCCTGGAAGCTGAGGGCGCCCTGGAAGTTGAGGGTGCCCCGGCCAGTATTCAGCCGAGGCTCTTTTTGCTTCAATTATTTCATCTTCACCATGGGGGCGCCCCTACTCAGGGCGCCCTGGACAAGCTTGGCGAGGATTTCCTAAGTATCCTGGAAATTCTCAAGATTCAAGCAAATATTACTTCTAAAGGTATTTCAAAAATGATTTACTAAACCATATTTTTAAAGGCAAGTTACTTGTATTTTCAAAAGAATTTTGAAAACTTAATGTATTAAAACATATTATTTTGAAATGTTTAATAATTCATTTAATTTAACCTCCCCCTAAATTTGATATAGTCCTCGGAAGCTTGTTGACCACAAGTATTTTTCTTCTAAGTCTTTAGGGTTCAGTTCAGATCAAAGAAATTTATCTAACAATTTCAAAACAAATAATTACCAAAAAAAATATTTCAGAAATTCTTCTTTTGACTCAAACTCCCCTTAAATTTGACACATCCTAGGAGTCCTTGTAGATCATGAAGTGGACCTTCCTCTGTGTCTTTAGGGTTTATTAAAATCAAAAGAATAATTTTGAATAACCTGGGCGTTGGGTGCTATTTATAGCACCTAGGGGCGCCCTGGACGTCGGGGGCGCCCCCCCACGTGTCATGCGATCCGAGGTTCGCTCGGTCAACCTCTATCCCACTCGAGTAGGGATGAGGTTTGACCCTAGGGGCGCCCTGGATGCTGGGGGCGCCCTGCTTGACTCCTTCCTCGCGGGCATCTCGGCTGGATAAGGGTGATTGGCTTCGCTGGCTTAGGCGCGGGGCGCCTTGGCTGCTGAGGGCGCCCTGGGTGCTGAGGGCGCCCTGGAAGCTGAGGGCGCCCTGGAAGCTGAGGGCGCCCTGGAAGCTGAGGGTGCCCCGGCCAGTATTCAGCCGAGGCTCTTTTTGCTTCAATTATTTCATCTTCACCATGGGGGCGCCCTGGACACTCAGGGCGCCCTACTCAGCTGCTGCCTCACTCCATTGAGGCTCTCTGAGCTACAGACACTCGTTCCTTTGGTCCTGCATCCAGGGTTAGTCCGAAAACAACATAAAGCAGTAAAACATAAGATTATACAGCCTTAGCTATCTTGGTTCTGACTTTGGGTTTCCAAAATGGAGCCCTAGGTCGAACCGACGCCTACTGTTCCCTCGACGGGGAACGCGTCCTCACCTACTCCTCTCGGGAGAATGTACCTGATGCCAACCGTTCCTCTGGTTGGACTTTTGCCTGGCGGTCCTTTGCCAGGTCTTGGATGCCGAGCTGTCCTTCGCCCGGAGCCTAGCATTCCTTCGCTAGGGCTTCAGTCCCAAGCTGTCCTTCGCCTGGAGCCTAGCAGTCCTTCGCTAGGGCTTTGTATCCTGGCATTCCTTCGCCAGTGCCTAGCAGTCCTTTGCTAGGGCTTTGTATCCTAGCAGTCCTTCGCCAGTTGCCTAGCAGTCCTTCGCTAGGGCTTGGATACTGGCAGTCCTTCGCCAGGTGCCTAGCAGTCCTTCGCTAGGGCTTTGTCTCTGCACACTTGAGTAACAACATTAGATCACACACAATACTTAACTTTGAATCCTTTGCCAATATCAAAACAAGGTTCGATATGGTGCTTCCTGCACCAACAGTTTCTCCACCCATAAGGAGCGACAAGAGCTAGCCGGAGGTTATCCGGGGAGTGATCCATCAACGGATTCTTGGATTAGTCACCCTTAGGGGTGAATACCAAGTAAAATCGATTTGTTTGCATTGTTGCTTGTTTTTAGTTTTATTCTTGTATATTTCCGCTTGCGCAACTAACAACGTAGGAAGAAGAAAGCCGAAGAATTGCTATTCACCCCCTCTAGCAACCGTACAAGACCTAACAAGTGGTATCAGAGCTAGGACCGCTCTTGATTGTACTAACCGCCAAAGGAGCAAAAGCTAGAGGAAAAAGGATGGAAGAAAAATTTGGGGACGACATCTACACTCCACCACCCTACGACCATGAGGATTTCACGTATTGGAAGACAAGGATGGAGACATGGTTCGGAATGGAGTGGAACCTTAGGATTGCTCTTGAAGAACCATTCGAGATTCCAAAAGATAAGCACGGGAAGAAGCTTAGGCCTAGATATTGGAATCAAGAGCAACAAGATCAATTCAAGGCAAACGAGAAGGTAATTATAGTGTATTAACTAATAGTTTGCCTAACAATATTTTAAGTGGTGTAGGGGCATACCAAAATGCATGTGAATTGTGGAACAAATTGAGAAATTCATGAAAACCCTACATTAGTAGAAGAAGAAGAAGAGCCCAAGGAAATGGGCTTAATGGTTCAAGAAGAGGAGATGGACCAATCGGATGAGGAGAGGAGCTCGACATCCGAAGAGGAGAAAAAGGAAGAAGAATCATCTACCTCCTCAAGTGAAGTGGCACAAGAAGATAAGAGACCATCTTCAATGCCGGAACAAGAGGAAGCATCCACTTCATCCAAGGTTGAAGAAGAAGTCAACCTAGCCTCCACCTACACCAAATTAAAGAAAAAGGACCACATCATATGCTTTGGGTGCAATGAAAAAGGACACTACAAGGATAAGTGTCCAAATGGTAAGAAAAAGGAGGTAGTCCCTAAACCCACTTCAATTCTTTTTAAATCTAACATGGGGTGTAGGAATGGAGAAACTCAAGAGAAGAAAAAGAAGATTAGATGCGTCACGTGTGGTGAGCTAGGACACTACCACACGAAGTGCCCAAAGAGTGGAGAGCTCAAGAAAATGGTGCACTTGTGAAGATGGGAGAAGGAGCAAAGAAAGAAAAGGAGCCTACGTCAAGGAGGAACTACAAAGGTAAGGGAGGTAATTCCTAACCCTAAGTTAAAATGTAATTCAAATTCAAGTTCCTCTATGCAAAATAAAAATAGAGTTAATTGCTCATTCATGCATGCTAGGATTAATGAAAATTGCTTACTTGTGCACAATTTTGGATTTAGATACAATAATAGGACTAGGGTTAACAAGGTAGATCAAAACCCTAGGAAAAGTATCCATCATGATAGACCTAAGACTTTTGTGCCTAAGGATCAAGTCATTAACCCCAAGAAGGGGAGACACATGCCTAGGAAGACGGGTAGGTCTAAGAATGTCCAAAGTGGACATATGGATACTAAGGTTAGAAACTTGGAAAGGAAAAAATCAAGCCTTGAGGGCAAGGCTTGATACATTGGAAAAGACCCTAGAAAGATTCAAGGTTGGATCTAAGGGTTTAGACATGGTTTTGGGTAGTCTAAAACCCAATTATGATAGATCGGGGTCGGGATACCTGTCTAAGGTCTCAAATGCCAACAAAAAGAAGTATGCTGGGGAAGCATACCATCATGGCAAGAAGGAGAAGTCTAAAGATGACAAGGGGGTGCCATTTAGAGGTAAAGAAAGGACTTAACCAAAGACAAGGTGTCTAAGGTTAAGAGGGTTCATTTTGTAGGCCAAGAATCACCGGGGGCTCACCGGTGTGGCCTAGTGTGGATTGAGTCACCTAGGGAGGTGGCTAGGGCTAAGAGCTCAAGGGGGTGCTCTAGAAGCCTTTGGGGTCCATGATAAGTGGATCTCAAGAGGTTTTCTCCTTGAAAATTAGATGAAATGTACCAAAAGGGTTGGAAGACTTGGATAAGTCTTAATCCTAGAGAATTGGCACATTGAAAGGAGTTTTAGAGAGAAAAAGGTGAAAATAGGGTTTTATTCGATAAAATTAAGGTTTAATGGGTAAATACCTATAATTCAGTACTAAGAATGTATCATGGTCAGGTATTAGAGGATATATCAATGGAAGGCCAGAATTAGGACTTTTGGGAGAGGTGTAAATGATACAATTTAGAAAAGGTTGAGTTTCGTACCAATCTTGGGATTTGGAGTACATTTGTTTGGAAACATATTTTTCCCAAGTAGACATTGGCTCCACAAATTTCTCTACGAAATTTCAAATTTTTTGAAGATTTATGGAATTATTTAGGCATTACTGAAATTGGGCTGAAAAACCTATAATTCAGGTATCAGTTGGCTGCCCTGGGGGCAGTCGACTGATCTCAACCTAAAAACATTCTGTGAGTTTTGGGAGTCGACTGTCCCAGGGGTAGTCGACTGATCCATTAGGATTAGAGAGAAAAAGACATATTGAATAAACAGAAATTACAAAATTAGGAAAGGGTCATATTGCCTTATGAGAACTGATGTCATTATATGGTTAAAGGTCATAAATCGTTATTGGATGATAAGATATGACTTTAAATCGAATTCCTTATTTATGATTGTCATACTCCTTGAACAAAGGTTTACCTCATGGTTTATTGATTATATGAAAGGAGGCTATATGAATATCATGGAAATTCAAGGAGAATTGATGATTGTTTAAAATCCAATGGATGATATTGAATGATAAGGATATGGAAGTTTCCCATATGCATCTAGGATTTAGAGATAAAAAAGGAAATTTGAGGACAATTCCATGTATCAAATTATAATGATAAACCTTAGCAAACACATGGAATTACAAATAGATTTCCAAGTTGATACAAAATGACCATCTTTTGAGAAAATTAAAGGATGTACCAAAAGTCAAGCACACTTGATATTTTCATGGAATCATATTTTTTTAGGATAGGATATATCCTAACAAGTGTGTTTGTAAATTTTTAGATTGTTCCAGGTTTTCTAGGATTTTCTAGAGGGTTCTAGGGTAGAAAACTTGGGTTGTTAAGTTAGGATTAACTTGACATGGAAAATTTGTGGTGTTAAGTTGGGTGAAACTTAACCTCGGTGTTATGGTGTTAAGTTGGGTAGAACTTCACCTTGGTAAATTGAAAATTGGGAGAAGACAAAGGTTAAGGGGGAGGTTGCCTCCTAGTTGCCTTAATTTTCATAGGAAATTTTTGAATTTTGTATCAAACATGGGAATGATGATAGATACAATATAGAATATATTTTTCCCAAGTAGGTATGGGTACCACAATGTTCTCCACAAAATTTAGAAATTTTTGGAGATTTATGGAATTAGTTGTGCATTTCTAAATTTAGAGTCAGAAATGTTGGAAAACTGATTTTCAGAGTATCAGTCGACTACCCTGGGGGCAGTCGACTGGCCAGGGCTGGATTAGGTATCCAGCAGCTGGTTTGTGTCCAAATGATGGAAAACAAGTGTATGGGGGTCTAGTACACTGTGTTTAGGATCATTAGAGATTAAAAGATCCAATAATTGGGATATTGTTAGAGTCTTTTTTATGATAGGCAAAGGGAGAGAATTGTTAGGTTTAAGTTGGGAAACCAAACACACCTTTGCGGGAAACCCTAGGTTTAGGGGGAGCTGAGATTAAGGGGGAGCATGGTTGCTCCATTCCTGGAGTAAGAGAAACCTTGGAGAGGTTCTTAAAAAGCCTTTGTAAGTCCAGTGTAGGGGGAGCTTGGGAGAAGCTTTAATAAGTCCGTTTTGGTGAAAAAATCCTAACTTTGGGGAGTTAAGTGTGGAAATTCCTAACTTGGGGAGTTAGGTGTGAAAATTCCTAACTTGAGGAGTTAGGTGTGAAAATTCCTAACTTGGAGGGTGATAAGTGCTATTTTATTGATCATTTTAGTTGCTAAAATCCATGTTTGACCCATGTTTTTCTTGCTTAATTGTGAATTTACCCTAGGTTCTAGGACTTACTCCTATTTTGAACTTAATTGCAAATCTTGATATTTTTGAATTATTTGGCCACTAAATTTTCGATCTATTTTTGTAGGCATGAAAGGATCATGGACCTAGGGCATACTGGGTCAAACTTGAGTCGGAAGTGGACCCGGATTGAGTTATCAAGCTTCGGATTAATATGGGTCATCCAATTCAAAAGCGGCTAGATCTGAGCCATCTGGGACCATCTGAGGCAATCCGAGCCAGGGTTAGAGTTAATCAAGCACTCTGATCAAGATCTGAAGGTTTCATCCAAATCAGAGATCATTCGGCTGTTGGATCGAGCTCAGAGAGTTCTAGATTGCCCATTCAAAGATTAGGTTGATCTGGACCATCCGTTGCAAATCTGGAGGATTCGAGCTACCACGAGGCAGATCCTGACCCTTGATCAACATCATCAAAGTTTGGTTCTGATCGGATGAAGATCAGCCGTTGGATTTTCTCAAAACAATCCCAGCCGTTGAATTCAAAGTATTTAATCAACAATTCCGCACAGGGCTCACCGTCGCGTCTTCTTCGCCGCAACGCTCCTTCTTTGCTGTTCTTCATTGTTTCTTCGGTTTTTCTTTATCTAAGGGGTGCGACCCCTCAATTCTTTGTTTAGATCAATTTCTAGGTCATTGGGAAGGTTTCTCGGTGAAGTTCCAGCTCGAATTCTGCCCAAGAACAGAGCTTCATGAGGTTTTCGTAGCTCTGCCATCTGATTTCGTCAACATCGGTTGTGCACCTTCTTCATCAATCCGAGCTATCTGGAGGGGTTCCCTGGATTGCTTGGATCATCCACAAGCATCATCGGAATCAGGCGCAGCTGGATTGAAGGATTCGAATGGGTTTTCAGATTTGAGCAGAGGCTGAGTTTGATTTGATCCGCAGAGACAGTTCCAATCGATTTGTGGAGCTTACGGGTTCGAGGCTTGCCCTTGCGTGACGAACAAGGAGTTCTTGAGCTAGGGAAGGATTGAGGAGTAGTTTTCTTAGCTAATTTTCAGTTATTAGCTATAATTTCGATTTCTGAATTCTGTTTTATTTCTGCACTCGTATCAGCTGTTCCAATTTCATTTCTGAATTGTTTCTTCCTTAATTAGGGTTAAATCCAGTAAGTTAAGTAGTTAGTAAGCTTGTTTAGTGAACGATCAGTTCAATTTCAGTTAATTTCCTGTTTTATAGCTTGCGTATCAATGCTGTTTTGTTTCACTTCTGCATTTTCTGTTAAACCTGCTACGTATCAGTTCTTGGGCTGCTGCGTATCAGTCTTTATTTTTGTATCAAGCTAGCTTAGTTTTAATCCTCTAAATTCATTTTGAAGTTTGTTTCATTTACATCATTATCGAATTCAATTTCTGAACTTGTTTGCAATTAGCTGCGTAGCAACTCTGATTTCTGTTTTTCAGCTTCAGCAGGTTGAAGTCATTGATTCTGAATTTTGGGATAAGTGCGCATAAGTCCTTCTTAATCATTACCGAACATTGGCTTGGGAACTTATTCTCAGTTTACTTTGTAATGTTTCTGAATTAAGTTGTTCCCTGATTTCAATTTTCAGTTTCTGCCCTGCAATTCATTTCTGCACATCAAGTAATTCCTGCAACTTCAGTTTCAAGTCTGTTAGCTTAGGTGTTATTGGCTTCCAAGGTTGTGTCAAGAGAACCTTCGATCTTCTACATCTTGATTGACATTAGATTGCACACTCGAATTCAGCTTGCTTCATGTGTTTGTCTGCAATTGAATTGATCTGCATTTCTGAAACTGATTCTGCCTTGACAGTTTCTGAATTGTTCTGAATTTTGTTACTGAATTTTTGTCCTCATGACTTGCGTATCATGGTATTGGTAGCTTACCTTTCCAATCTTAATTGATTAGTTCCCATTCTGAATTGTCAGAATTAGCTCGGCACTCCACATCAGCCTTGGCACATAAACTTCCTTCTCTTGGTAGCAAATCTGTTTTCTTTTTAATTCTGCACTTTGCATCAGATGGAATTTTAGCATTAATTGGTGATAAGTTGGATGCAACTTCACGCGGGCTATTGTGTTTAAAAGAGATTGATTTTCATCTGCATTGTTTCTGAACTTCAAGTCTCAATTCTGCATATTAGTTTGTAATAGCTTGCATTGTGAATCAAGTGAAGTTTCACATTGACTTGATATAAGTTTGGTTACGGATTGCTTAACAGTTGGTTGTTTGAGTTTTAGTTTCGGAGATTAAACATGATCTTTAGTGTGTTCATTGCATTCGCTATTAGTTTCATGCTCCAATTTTGCAAATCTACCTTGGCTTGATTAAGTTCGTAATCGGTTGAGTCCCTAATTGCCATCACTTTGTTAAGTTGCTTGGTTAAATTTCCTACTTTTCATTGAGTTTTCATATCTAATTGAAACCAATTCCAAATCTCAGTTGAAACCCAAAAATCTTATCGACACACAAACTCGAGCTCGAATCAAACACCCGCAACTAGCTCTAGGAAAAAATACGACCTGTGGCCCCTTTACTACATTTTTATTCTTTGATTGCAAAAAGGGTTTCCAGCTTACACATATCTAAATTTTGAGACCCATATTCGTGACACCTAGTTAGCGGGTTCATCAGAGGGTTAGGTGTGGAAAATTCCTAACTTTGGAAGTTAGGTGTGTGAAAAGTCCTAACTTGGAGTGTTAGGTGTGGGGGAACCTTGGGATAGGCTTTTAAAAACCCCGTTTTGGAAAATTCCTAACTTGGAGGGTTAGGTGTGGGATGCCTTAGGATAGGATCCATACATGATTTCATTTGCATATGCATTGGCGGTGTAAGTCCAAGATGGAATCTTGGCAACGTAAGTCCAAATTGTTGTTTAGCATTGTTATTGCTATTTACTATTACTATTTGTTTTCCCTAACTTAAATGCATTGTCAAACATCAAAAAGGGAGAGATTGTTGAGGCAATCTGTGGTCCAGGGTGACCATGTATTTTGATGTTTGGGTAAAAAGTTTAAGTTAGGGTTTGTTATTGGACTAACATGTGTATGTGAGTGTGCAGGTTTGCAGGTACACATGGACTTGGTTGATGTCTTCAGGTGAAAGATGGCATGGAGGTAAGCTGGAGGCTTGTGTGCATCCGAGGGACCGTGGATAGCAAAGATGATGAGCCGAGGGACGCGGACTTCGAGGCATACGTGAAGGATGACATGGAGGCAAGCTGGAGGTTTACGTGCGCATCCGAGGGACGAGGGCCGAAGATGAAGAGGGTGTGAAGGCAATAGTCGACGCTGCTGGTGAAGAGTCGACCAGGTTGTGAGGGTCCTAGTGTGAGTCGTTGTACTCGGGAACTAAGCTGGAAGGGTTTGAGTGCGGAGTGAAATGTACTCGGGGAGTGTAACCCTAGGCTTAGTATAGGACCAGTCGACTGCCCTGGGAGCAGTCAACTGCCCTGGGAGAAGTCGACTGGTAGCGACTGGTGAGCTGGCTGAAAATTCGAATGTTGGGGTTGCAACGGTCGATTTTCAGTGGATCCAGTTGACTGCCTTGAGAGCAGTCGACTGGTGGCGAGGGTTTCAGCCTTGAGTCTATTTAAAGAGGCTCGGGTTTGGTTGAAGACTCTTGACGAAACAAGCTTGGTTAATGCTTGTTAGTAGTCTCTAGAGCCCAGGTGTTGTCAAGGTGCTGTGGCGAGGTTTCTCCACTCACAAGGAGCG
Organism: Boesenbergia rotunda; assembly: GCA_024364735.1. Classification (NCBI taxonomy): domain Eukaryota; kingdom Viridiplantae; phylum Streptophyta; class Magnoliopsida; order Zingiberales; family Zingiberaceae; genus Boesenbergia; species Boesenbergia rotunda. The sequence continues at coordinate 131,952 of JAGFNQ010005792.1, read as the reverse complement.
ACAAGGGTTAGCCGGAGGTTATCCGGGGAGTGATCCACCGACGAATTCTTGGATTAGTCACCCTTAGGGGTGGATACCAAGTAAAATCGGTTTGTTAGCATTGTTTCTTGTTGTTAGTTTTATTCTTTTATATTTCCGCTTGCGCAACTAACAACGTAGGAAGAAGAAAGCCGAAGAATTGTTATTCACTCCCCCCTCTAGCAACCATACAAGATCTAACAGGAAGTACGTCGGAACACTCCCGTTAATCGTCTTTCTATCAGGTTAGTACGCAGCGGAAAATATTAAAACAAGAAAGACAACACACACGTGACACGCGAGTTTTTACTTGGTTCCAAACCCCCCAGGGTCAGTATATCGAAGGCCTAAGCACTCAATCGAGAGTCCACTAATGGTCTCCTTTCCGATCTTTCCAAAGGTGGAGAAATCGTCTTATAGTTCGAATTTACAAGCAAAAAGATAGTAAATAGAATTGACTTGTAAATAAAAAACAAACCAACAAAACGCTAAAGATCCGGCCAATCCGGAAGTCCGAAGTGTCGCGCACTTCTTCCTGAAGCCTCCTTAGTCGTAGAGCTTTGCTTCGAGCACTTTTGCTTCGTATGGAACACTTTAGGGATGTGAAAATTGATATTCTGCAATGAGGGGTCGAACCCCTTTATATAGAGTCTTCTAGGGCGCCTGTGATGCCTGGGGCGCCTGCCACGTGTTGGTCAAAGCCTATCCATTGCACCGAACTCGCAGCGTGGATAACCCAGCCTTCGCAGGCACCTGGGATGGGGCTGCCCCAACTAGGGCGCCCAGGCTTCTTGGGCGCCTGATTCAAGTCAGGCACCCAGGAGTTGCTTCCCAGGTGCGTTTTCTCCTGCATTTGCTTTCCTATCTTGCCTCCAACTTCAGGTACCTACAAGACAACAAACACAAGACTAATATACAGATAATCTTAGCCTTAGCTTAATAGTTCTGACTTTGGATTTCATCCAAAACCCTAGGTCGAACCGACGCCTAATGTTTCCTTTCCCGGGAAACGCATCCTCACCTACTCCACACTGGAGAAGTTGCGTTTGCCAATCGGAACCTCCGATTAGACTTTAGCTCAGCCTCCGAGAACCCGAATCTCGAGACGTCCGACCTCGATCCGTCTCTACATCTGTTCGCGATCTCCGCTCGACTAAAGCTTTTGCCAACCGGGACCTCCGGCTGGACTTTTGCTCGGCCTCCAAGAACTCGGATCTCGAGATGTCCGACCTCGACCCGTTTTTACTTCTGTCCGCCATCCTCGCTCGACAAAGACTCCGTTACCCGATCCCCGACCAGGACTTAGTGCTCAGTCCCCCGGACCAAGACTTCATGCCCAGCTTCACTCACCAGGACTTAGTCCACATAGCTTCACTCACTAGGGCCCAGCTTCACTCATCAGGATTTACTTCACCTAGCTTCACTTGCTAGGACCCGACTTCACTCACCAGGGTTTCTTTAACCACAATCACTTCTTTACTGGTCATCATGATCCTGACTAGACTTCCTCAAATCTTTAGGTAAATATAATTTCACACCTCAAGTCCGGTGTGGTTTAATCCCTTAGTCAAACTGACCAACCCTGGGTTTTGGTTCACTCTACCAAACATTAGATCCTGTTTGGCTAACCCTTTGTCAACCTGATCAAACCTGGGTTTACCCTACCAAACATAAGATCCTGTTTGGTTTAACCCTTGATCACTTTGACTAACCTTTACCTTGTCTAATATATATTATTACTAACTTAAGTATATTGTTAAACATCAAAACCCTAGAGAATGACTGTTCATCACTGATGCATTTTGCACCAACAATTCCTACCGTATAGATATACCTTTGGCGCGTGCCCTTAGATTATCCCGCTTGCCTGAGGTATGCTAGATCTCTTACACATTCAAGTGTCTGTGCTTCTATGTGTATCCACACGAACACGATCACTCAAGTTTCAGAGAAGAATCACCTTTATGGTGCTAGCCATAAAGGAGATTCACAAAGCAAAAAAGGAGAGGGAGAAGAGGGATTTTGGCCAAGAGAAGGAAGGGAAGGAAGAATGACAAGTTCTTTTTATCCAAATGAGAAGAAAAACTTTTTTATACTCATCCCATAAAAATGAAGAGTTTTTGTCCCTTTAGCTTCCCTCCATTAATGCTAATAAAAACCCACTTAGAGCACATTTTCTCATGTGGTTCTTCAACTTCTTTTCATCCAATGAAGAGAAATTTTTCATCTTCCTATATTATTAATTTATTAAATATTTTAATAAATTAATATCTCATTTAAATATAGTTGAGTCTAATCTAAATGAGTCAAACTCAAATTAGATCTCAATCCCATAATCCAATTGGATTCACTTGAGTCTAACTCAATTATTCCAATTTGGATCAAATCTTAGTCAAACTAAGATTAATTAATCTCCGAAACATCGTGTCCTTAATGTGTGACCCAATAGGTTCTCGTAACGTTGGCAATCTGTCTAAACCGCTTTAGACACATAAGCAATGAGTGACATCTAGCAATGCATCATTGCTACCCAAGTGGCGAGAAAATCGAGATCCGACTTAACCTCCGTGACTATGACAATATATGACCTTGTCCTTCCATCCTCAATATCTAGATTGACTAATGAGGCATAAACCGTGTCATTCTCGATCAATCTTTGTGTTTCTTGATCCCCGAGTAGACTCACTCAAACAAATGAGCTCAATATCTTATATTGGCTCTTTTGAGCATGGTCATGCGTTTTAGTAGTCCTACTCGATCAAGGGGCCCACAGATATCACTCCCATCATATGGGAGGGATAGATCTCATCTACATCACTCACATCCCTCCGCATAATTCATTATATATCCAGTGATTGCCTTTATAGTCCACCCTATTACGGGTGGCATTTAACGATACCAAAGTACATAATTTCTTATGTAGGGAACCATAGTGACTTCAGGTCTAAGGACTATTCATATTAATAGTCACATGAGAAAGTTTATGACACTCATATGACAATCTATGAAACTTTCTCATGACGGGTCAATTCAGTACACATTCTCTAATGTATACTCATATATCAACTTGATATCATATATTCATGACTTGTAATCTCAAGTCATCAATTAACCTACATGCTAGTCTCCATGCATTAATATTGTCCTTGAATATTAATGCTTGACTAGGAATGGTTTAGTGTAGTGTTCTCTATATCATCTCATTATCGATTCAACTAATCGATATAATATAGATAAGAGACTACTACCTAAGGGCATTATTATACTTAGTTATTTGGCACAAATATAAAATATAATAACCAAATATACCTTTATTAATGATAGAATATGATTAAAAAAAGTCCCTAGTCAATCCTCACATAATTGGCTCTAGGGCTCCTACTAACATGTTAGGTTGCAATGATTGCAAACAAAGTCCTACATTGAAAATACATGAAAAAGATTATCAACTTATAAGGGAAAGATATCTCCATTTGCATGAGATCTTTTGGATAGAGTCCAAGAGTAAAACCATGAGAACTTATACTCAATGTCGACAATATCATACCATTATATAGATATCTAAATTCCTTCAGTTCTAACAGATAATACATAAAACTAACTATTTTACATTAACATGTAAATAATTATTTTGTATCTAAATCATCTAAGTTACAGTTTAATAGATGAATTTGTGATGGTATTCTCAGTACCATACTTGTGATGGTCTTCTTAGTAATTTGATTGAAACACATTGAATGACTTAGGGGGCTTAGAATTCTAAAATTTTAGCATGAGATGGAAGGAGTGAGTGTCTAGAATATTTATATGACCTTCGGCTATGGTTATGAGACTCCCACAAGAAGTTATGGTCGTGTGCCAAGTGGCATGAACCTTAGTGCTAGCCTTGCAAAACCAACACTAAATTGGTGCTGGTCTTGAAAAACTAGCACTGCGTTGGTGTTGGTCTTGCAAAACCAACGTCAACATGGCCTTGGGTTCTCATCGAAAAGTCTGGTATTGATTTTCGAATTATCAACACCACAATGTACAAAAAGGTGGTGCAATTCTGATTTGTAGAAACCAATACCAAATAATGGACCAAGGATACAAACCAACACTGGTGTTGATTTGTAGAAATGAACACCACCTTGGTGCTGATTTCTATAAACCAACACTAAGATAGTGTTGATTTATACAAACCAACACCACCGTGGTGTTAGTTTCAAGACTACAAACTAGCACTCGTGTTGATTTGTAGAAATCAGCACTATCATGGTGTTGATTTATATAAATCGGCACCAAGGTAGATCGATTTCTGCAAACCAACCTTGTGGTGATGATTTATAGAAATCAGCACCATGGTGGTGCTCATTTATAAAAATCAACACCGCCTTAGTGTTGATTTATAGAAACCAACAGTATCTTGCATGTAATTAAACGAGAGAGAAAAGAGTTGTTGTAAATGAGAAAGGGATTAAAAAATTTAGATTTTGGTCGTGTCAAGTGCCCATGTCGGACGTCGTTTATACAAGCTCATATAAATGTGAGTAGGCTTTTACACACACACGCACACAAGAATAATACCCTACACACTTTTATGTGAGCAGTGGTGGGCGGCTCAAAATTTAATTTTTCTAATCTCTCTCTTATCTGCATGTAATAATTTTCTTCTCTTTCCTTTGATTGTAGACAAGATGGTGTTGACATATAGGAATCAACATCACCTTGGTGTTGATTTCTACAAACCAGTACTAAGGTGGTGTTAATTTCTATAAATTAGTACCAAGTGGTACACCAAGACTGTAAACTAGCAGCAAGGTGTGATGCTGAATTGTAAAAATTAGCACCACCTTGGTGCTGATTTGCACCAAGGATACAAACTAGCACTAAGGTGGTGCTGATTTCTACAAATCAACACCACTTTAGTGTTGGTTTCAAGACTACAAATTAGCACTGGTTCTGATTAGCACCATGGTGGTGTTAATCAGTATCATAGTGATGCTGATTTGCCATGGTGTTGATTTGTAGAAACCAACACCGCCTTGGTTTGTAGAAATCAGTCTTATTTTGTACTAATTTTTACAAATCAGCATAATAGTGCACTACCTTAATGTGGGTTTGTAAAAATCAGCACCACTTTGCATGTAATTCAAAGAAAAAAAATTATTACATGCAAATAAAAGAGATTTAAAAAAAAAATTTTGATCATGTCAAGTGCCTATGTTGACCTAGGCGTGCTCAGCGCATGCTGCGGATCAGCGTGCTCCACGCCTGTGCCAACCCAAGCGCCTGGATTTCAATCCAACCATAATATTTTTTTATTTTTTTTAAAAAAAAAATTGGGATATATAATATGTATTTAGAGTTTAAGATTTTAAGATTTAACGGTTAGGTTATGGAGGATTTAATCCAATAAGATTTTTTCTCTAGGGTTTAAACTTCCCTCTTGGGTTATAGTGTTCAAGATAAAAAATTTCAGACGCTCATGAGATATATTATATTTATTTAGTATTTAAGATTTTAGGATTTAGAAGTTAGGTTACAGTGGGTTTAAGCAAATAAAATTTTCTCTCAAAGGTTCAGGCTTCCCTCTTGATTATAGATTCCAAGATAAAAAAAAATTAGATACTCACAAAGTATATTATATATATTTAAGATTTTAAAATAAATAATTTAAAAAAATAGATTTAGGCGGTTGGATTTGATTAGGCAAAATTTAAGCACCTCAATCATTATTTTTTTAATAAATGACTAAGACACCTTTGATTGCACAGGTGACACCTCGAGTCGGTTAGATCCATAACTTATCTTCTCTCTATATATAAGATTTTGTTATGTTAAGGATTTTATCATATAAACTTCAAGTAAATTTTAATTATTTTTTTATTTAAATTTTTTTATACTTAATATTGCATTTCAACTATTAAATTTTAAAATTAAAATTTTAATGGATATAATCATAAATTAAAAAGATAAAATTAAAAATTATATATATATATCCGCATGAACCCGTAAGAGAAACTCCTCCATAATTTTATTTTTATATATATATTTCTTCTTCGATATACATATATTTCCACTTCTCCGATCTCCGCTGGTGGGACCGGTGGAATCTGAGGCTGCGCGCACATTAAATTTCACTTTCCAATTATTTGGAAATTACGAATCCATCCTCGCAATTTGTTCTGCGCTGTTATTGGCGTGATCTGGTGGAACGCTGGAATTGGAGGCCAGCCTTGCTTGCTTGCTTGCTTTTGCTCCCACTCTTTGAGCAGCGCAGCTTTGGAGCTGATCCCTCTGTAGTTTCACTGATGACGACGGAGAAGGCGGCGGTGGAGGGAGCCACGCCGGAGTCTGCTCCGCTGCTGCTGGAGCCGGTGCTGAAGGACGTCCAGGAGGAGAAGGCCACCATCGTGCCGGCGCCGGAGGAGAGACCTAAATTTTCCAAGCTCCTCGCCGACGCTCATAGTAAGATTTTCTTCTCTCTTTTTTACAGCAAAATGGTTTTTTTAACAGAGATCTTTTTTTTTCTCTACCCCTTTTCTCATCGACTTTCATTTTAACTCATTTAACAGGGTTGAGGCTTAGCGATTTCTCTCATATATGCAAATACTCCTCTGAATTCACTTAATTTCTTCTTTTTTGTTATTTATGGTCAATTTTTTTCCTTGACTTTCGAATTTTACATGCACAGATCATGAGGAACTTTCAGCAGACTCTAGGTCAACTGACAGAGGTATCACTGCTCACAATATTACAATTCATGCTTTCAAGAGCAAAAAACCGAACAGCTTCGTGTTGCTCTTCCAGGTGTTATCCTTGCAAGAGCTTTAACAGAGAAGAGGTTGTCTTTGATCAAGGCATGGGAGGAAAATGAAAAGGTTGAATCAGAAAATAAGTAAGTTTGGTCTTCTTATGCTTGGATGAATCCCTGCATTTTTTTCGACTCTTGAGACTTGTTTTATGAGTTTTTTTTTTTTTGCAATGATTGTTTCCATTTGTTTTTTTAGGGCTGTAAAGAAGATAGCAGAAATTGTTGCCTGGGAGACCTCAAAGAAGGCAGAAGTAGAAGCTGAGCAGAAAAAGAAAGAGGTAAAAGCCAGGAACTCCTTCAATACCCATTGGACTTAGTTCAGTTCAAGATATTGCAATTGATCTTCTTGATTCAGAAACAATAACCATCATTTTAGGATCAAAGAATGAAATTTTTCTTTGCATTAGTAAACTAATGATCCATACTGTATGCAGGAAAAGTTGGAAAAAAAGAAGGCAGAATATGCAGAGAAAATGAAAAACAAAATAGCCTCAATTCACAAAACAGCCGAAGCAAAGAAGGCGATCGCTGAGGCGAAGCAAGGCAAAGAGGTTATATTGGTCGAAGAAAAGGCAGCAAAGTATCGCTCTGCTGGGCTTGCTCCGAGGAAGATTTGGGGATTTTTAGGGAGGTGAAACCTGACTGTCGCTGGACAACCTCAACATATAACTGAAACTTAATCTGCTTAGCAATCCTGTGCTTTATGTTGTGTGAATTCTTCAGGTGCAGCTTCTATTGGTTTATTTTATTAATTGCTCAGAGATCAGTTGGTTTTCTAGTGTGTGTGATATCTGTTAACTCTTGTATGACTATGTTGATGTAGTTTACATAACAGAAACATCTTGTGCAAAAGTGTACTCAATTTTTATTTTCAAAAAAAAAACATATTGTGTACTTAATCTGACAATGTAAGTTTCAGCTTAAGACAACTGATGCAATGCAGTTCTTGTAATTGCCACAAGATTCTTGAATCCTGATTCATTCAATGTGTAGGCCATACTAGGCAATGAATGTTTTAGGGAACAGGAAGTTGCATGTTGCTTTCATCCTCCATTTTTTTGGCTTCAATTCTAATCTTCCTAAGGCAAAATTGCAAGGTTATATTTTGATTGTTGTCGAGTTGTATTGGAAAGAAGAGCAGATCAAACATCGTTTTCAATGAACCACAGTGACTAGTTGAATTTGATCATTTAAATACCCATGTAGTTGCAAAAGACATCTTGATATCTAGCATTCTTTAGTCATTAAAGGGAAATAGAAAATTGACACATACAGCAGTATACATTATGCAAACCTGCACTCCAGCTTCTTAAAGTGCCCACAACAAGAAGAATTAGTATTTGAGCGTAAACAGTCACCGACACGAAAGCAACACTGGAGAACTCTATTATTGCTTCTACCAATCCTTTCTTTCCTTTGACAAGCTTATAACATATTTCTCTTTCGGTTATTGTAGTATAAACATGGTTTACTGCACTCATTGTCTCAATTTTTTCAACTACGAACAAAAGTAGTATTACCAGTCAGCTGAGAGATCAAGCCACAAATCAAAGATGGCTTCTTCGACTAGATCATCTAATGCAGTATCCCATATCTCATGGACCACCTCCTCAGTTTCAAACTGAACGTCCATCCAACGTCCAATCTCCATGTCTTTTGTTACTATAGGATCAATTGAATCTGAAAAGTCCATTGGAATATGCCCTCCGATAATTTTGTCGACTTCTTTACTTAGGCTCAGTCCTGCCGGCGCAAGCAGAACATTAGATGGGATCAGGGACACCCAAGGAGTGCATTTGAAGAACTCCTGTATCTCCTTGAGGGCCTCATAGATGCAGTCAAATAGGAGCTTTGGATCATCTATCTGTGGATAGCATGAAATCCCTGCTTCATCAAAAACAGAATGCTCAAGTAAATTGTTGGCCAAATGCCATCTCGAAAAGTCAATAGCTCTTAACCCTGATGCTTCCAGAACAACTTCAATGTACTTGATTCTAGCTTGCCTATTGGAAAAATATGTCCTTGAAGTGGTTCGCTCTTCTTTTGTTGGAAATATAGCTGCAGGTTTGCAACAATACCATTTGATTCATATAGGGAATACAGAACTGACAAAATGAAATGGATAATAATATTATACGGTGCACAGCTCTGAGTTTAGGGATGGTGAAATCGTCTGGAATGAATTTCTCAAAAGTAGAAACTGGTGATGGCTCTGTCTTCTTTGTAAGGCTTTCAGGAGCCTCAAAGCTTTCTTTGCGGTAAGAACTTCGTACTGAATGAATCATAGAGTGTGCCTGCAGCGCCGATGGGTCCAAATCAAGATAAGGCATATACATGAGGTAGTGTACATTGCTAGACAAAAAGAAATGTGATGATTGATGATACAACCTAGCATATCTTTTCCCTAAAAAACATACCAAATCTTCATTTGGCACTGCACATGCAACAGCAGCTTCATTGCTGTTTGACTCTGATGATGCATCTGATTGGTCATTCAATAACTTGCTAAATGCATCCACTGTTTCCATATTTTTTACATTTCCTGAGAAGTATACAATTGGGATCATCCTAGTCCACTGGTAGGAAACTAATTTAGAAACGATTCGTTATACATAATTACCTGCATGGTTTGGATCTGATACAACACATTTATTGGCAATCTCAGTTTTTAAGCCAAGAATTTCTTCGTCATTTTGATAGTCAATGGTGCAAGACAAAACCTCCACATTTTGTTTCGATGGGCTTAGTGAATTAATTGCATCTTCTTCGTTGAACTTCTGTAAGGGGATAAACACTGCTTCTTCAGATGGTAAGACAACCTCCTTTTCACCTTTGTGACTCATTTTCATACGTAATCCATCATCCTCTTGCATCAAAAACAATTTCCCTAGAGATTTGGAGACATGAGCTGTTTGGGAGCTTGTTCTTGGACCTTCAGTATCTAGCATATCGACAAGGTGCTTCTTTGCTTCTTCATATATAGGAGTTGATTTTGTTGCAGAGATATCATTTCTGATTCTATCGTTATTGATGACCGAACTTGCAATGGGAGAGACAATGAAAAGCTTTTCTTTATCATGTAAGGATTTGCTTTCAGAACTTGCAACTACACTGTCATTATTGATAATTTTTTCTCCATCAGCTGGAACCTTGTGCCCAATGGGAACTTTGTGTAAAATACCATCCATGGAGATTGCTCGTCGTTCTTTCTTACTCCCACCAATTATTCTTTTTATCTTCCTTTTGATCTCCCTAAGAGAAAAATTGGACATAACTCTATCACCTTCCTCATCACCTGTGTTACTATGTGATGCAGGCGAAAAGTTGGGAGCAGATTTGATTTTTTGATCCTGTGTGCTTGTTCTAAGCTTTTCAACAGATGCTTGATTTTGATTATCCAAATCCTCACTTTTATTTGGTGATCCTATCTCCTTTGATTTATCTTTACTCCAAAAAAATCTAGATCTATGTTGCTTATTAACCATATCTTCATTTTCAACTTGATCACCTTTTTTGGAACTCATAATATCGTCCCGCGACATTCGTGCATTTTCTGAATAACTTTCAAACCCCAAACTTGGAGGCCTTTGTTGAAGCATTTTTTCCTTCATGAGAGTTTTAACACTAGCAAAGCTTGCAGTATCTCCCTTTGCCTTGGTTCCAGTAACTTTCTGAAAAAAAGCATCAGATCAAGGGTTTAAGGTCACTAATATAAGATATGCAAGACCTTTCTTGGTTTAAAAATTTACATTTTCCATATCACTTTAAGGAAGTTGAGACAGGATAATTATTTAATCATAATTGACCTCGTAATGTTTTATTTTATGTTAAACTGAAATAATTATGATATATTCTCATGATACAACCCAATCCAAACCAAATTTAATTCCAACTCAAAAAGACTAGAACTAGACAACTGTTATTGCATGTGTTGTACTTACCTTGACATGTTTGAATAATCTCTACCTGCAAATCATTCAGAGACTATAATTATGAAGCCCGCAAGTTAAAGAATTCCCTACAACATTTTAAAACTTACCGCTCGACAATGAATATGTAAACTGACATATAAACATTAAACAAGAGTAATCTCAGAGATCAAAAAATTACAAGGCCAACAATATGTAATCTGAATTACATTACAGGTTCAATTACATTACAAACTGAATTACATGACCCCTAATCAAACGCAGCTTAAATTTACATCCACTCAAAGAATTGATTTATTACTGTCTGCTCGTGAAATAACACCATCCTTTGTCCCCATTCTATTATTTATTGGTTACCCAAATCAAAGTTTCCAACAGCATTTCCAAAAAAGTATTGCATGATGGCCAAGCCACTCATCTCATCCAGCTAGTGCTTCTGAAAAAGAGAACCATTGCCAAGGAGTCAGCAACATCACATGCCTTGAACCATCATCATTTGCCCCAGAACATGATAACCAGTTGTTTCTTCAACAAAAACATTTGGCATAACCAAGGTATTTTCCAACTTGGCCAATCCTGTAGACTTTTATTTTCAAGTTTCTTGTGCATTGGGTCGCTCTAGACCAATCATATCCCTTTTTATGTTATCTTTCGACGATTTGATCCTACCTTTATCCTATTGAATTTGCTCGATATCAAATTTATTGAGAAAAAAAGAAAACAAGTTGGCTTTTGCCAATCCAGATCCATCCCAACTAACCTAGAACTATTTCCCAATAAGAGCACTTACCAAACAGGGAATGAAACACAACAAAAAGTTAAAACATATCAACCGATGATGACTCAAATAGCTGGAACAAAGAGCACTTACCACCTTGTCTAGAACTTGCAGGAAGAACATCTGAAAGTAACCTCGGAGCAGGCGGACTTTGGCGGAAATCAAACAAACTAATAATAGGCCACATGCAGCCTGTGCCATCCTTCTCAACTTGTGGAGGCCTTTTAATGTATCTTTTTGACATCGAACAAGAAGATTTTAGGACCTAACTTGAAGCATGAAAGAAGGATTAGTTAGTAGAAATCTTGAATATCCATATCAAGAAAAAAAATACTTGATGCATCTGGCTCCATTGGCAAAAGTTTCGGATTGAATTTTGCTATTCCGCACCTCGTAGGCAACCGTAAAAGCACACATATTGTGTTCATAACTTTAGAAATTAAATTTGGTAAACACCAATTTTATACATAACTCATCACCATTGGATCATTAGCTACAAGCTGACTCGCATTTCAAAAGTGTAGCTACTTTTATTGCATAACTATTACTTGAATTCCTAAGGTTTGCATCAGTCAATTGCAGACAAAAAAAAAGGAAAAAAAAATGAAGAGAGAGACAAAGTTAATCAGACATGAAAGATGCCTATTTTCTGTTAGCCAATCTGATACAGACCAATAAAATACAGAACCTAGAATCCTTTTCCATCCTATGCCAACTTATAGAAAATCATAGAAAGTATAGATTCAATGGTTCCTCCAAACTATAATTGAGTAAAAGTATCTAAAATGGCATAAATTAATACCTGAAAACAGATTCTTGTTCGAAGAGAAAGCAGTTCGTAAATAACTGTCTTATTTTTGTTTTCTCCTCTGCTAAATTACAGGACTTTGGGCTGTTACTGCCTTCTTCATTTTCTTCTGTTGTCAACTAAACTTCAAGCCTTTTCCTCATATTTTTCCAGATCTTGACAATGAAACGAATCAAAACTAGTTCCACTCTGTAAAATGCAACACAAAAGGCTACGAATCCAATTCCAAAAACCAAGTTCCAATGTCTAAATATTGCTAAATGTTTGTACAACACTCATGCAGCCAAAAGAACCACAGAGGAGTCTTCCAAGGAAGAAACTGAACAAGACATGAACGACCAGAAAACGTCAAATCCACGGGAAACCCCAAATAAGGAAGCAAAGCGATCCTTTTTCCCCTGATCTTCCAAAGTGCTCAAGAAGGAATCCAATTTTTGATCCTTGCTCCACTCTCCTCCTTTCAGAAGACACGCCAAGCTGAAATCTTTACGCCTTCTGTATTCAAGAATCCGACAAAAACAGACCGCCTAGAAGAGTGCTTTGGGAAGAAAGAGGAGTAGACTGGAGCTGCTCGTCCGGTCGTGCTTCTCTCTCTCTATTTATCCAGCGGGAGAGCAAAGGACATGGCTACTTTTGGACCCTGATTCCTTTTCCCAGGTTCGGCTTTGGGCGACTGCTTTGATGGTTTTTGTCTTTGCTTTTCCTTCACTGTGCTCTGCCCATCTCACGCTTTATTCTCCAAACGAAATAAGAGAATCGTTTTGGACGACATTAGCGTCGTCGCAGGTCATGAGCTGATTTCTATCATTCTCATTGTTGTCGAGTTCCAACAAAAGTCTCAGCTTTCGGTGAATGGTTCTGCCATTCCTTAACACTGATGCATGTCATCAAGCACTTTCAACAAACTTTTTTGTTTTTTCTATTCGCCAAACAAGTTGTTCATTAATTATTGTATATTCTGGTTTCATATCAGATCATCAAAACTGAAATTATTTCTTTTGCCCGATACATTTCATGCCAGTTTTTGGTTTCTGCTTTGCCTACCTGCACCGACCAGCTCAGAAACTTCATTTGTTTCTTGTGTTCTTGATCATTGTTCATTTTATTAAATTTGTTTAACTGTCAAAGACAACTTTTTTAGACATTTAATTGTCAAAACCATCCTACTGTCTTCTTTATAAAAAAAACTAAAAAAAAAAAAGACATTTTGAGTGATCACCGTAGACGTGCCATGGGCCGCGTCCAACTTAAACCCGGCTCAGACTCGTAACCGGGTCAACGGACCGGTTGCCTGTTGATTCGGTTAGCCGGGCCGAATCGGAACTGACTTGGCATACAGTTCAGGCTTATATAAACCGTTGAACTAGTTCAGCAGTTTATTTTATATATATATATATATATATATATATATATATATATATATATATATATATATATATATATATATATATATATATATATAAATCGACTCGGACCCTTTTTTATATATATATATATAAAAAGGTAAAACTGAATTTCAAAATAGAGTCCTCTGATTCTAAAGGAAACAATTTAGCCAACAACACTACAAATTTTTATATTTTTTTTTCTAGTTAATTATTTAAATAACTAGTCTATTTTATTATATTATTAATTTAAAAATAGAGACTTTTATTTATTAATTAATTAATTTAAAATTATTTATTTCTAAATAATTTTATAGATAATTAATTATTTAATAACTAATTACTATTTTTTTACTTTATAATTATTATCTTAATAAATCAAACAATAATGACTCCGACAAATAATTTTATAAAATTTTATTTTTAAAAAAATAATATAATAATTTTAAACCGTGAAGAAACGTAGCAAACTATGTACAAATCATGAACTATAACCATCTTAGACGGTTAAGGTTAAGAGTCGACCCTCGTCGAACTATTGAACTGTTGGTTCTGAACCGTCGAATCATCAGTTCCAAACCGTGGTCGGGTCAACTTTACTACCTGATCTTGTCGCGAGGCGAGGTGGAAGTCCTAAGGGCGGGATGGTCCCCCGAGCGATACGAGCAGCTGGGGTGGCGCCGACCTGGCTCCGATTTGGTGACTGCCTACAAAACAGTGACCGTTAGCAAATCCACCGGGGAGTTTCCCCAGTCAGGCACTCCGACGGTCAAGTCAGTATCCGCAGGATATAGTAGAGCAAGTGGAAGTATAGTGGAAGAGAGAGCTCGCGCGCATACCTGAGAAATGAGGAGTGGAGAGCTTATATAGCCGGAGGAGCTGACTACCCCCTGTCCGCGTTGACGAGACAGGGGTGTGGCACCTGTCAGCTCGTATGAGAGCACCTAAAAGTACCGTGGCATGACGCAGGGTGCTGAAGCAATACGAAGGTACTGAATTGGCGGGATAACCGCGAGAGGTGTCATAAATGGACAAGGTGTGTAGTACCCCGACGTCAAGATCGTACCCCAAATGTAATTATATAGGGTGGCATAGGGACGATCTAGTCCATAGCCCGAGCATCGACCGGCGAGTCCAAGTGTCAAGGACTGGGTCGGATAATGGCCAGGGAGCGTGAGCCACCACGCGTCCGACTAGGAGAGTTGAGGCACGGGGTACGCCCTGAGTCGGGGGTCTGTTGGGCTACCTTTGTTTGGTTCTATCATGGTTCTGTGGGTTGGCGTATCCATGGGATGCTGCAGGAGCGTGGGCCGCCACGTGTTTGACTGAATTGCCCGACCCAAGTTCGGAACGGGGTGCAGGTTTAGGTGACTGAGTTAGGAGACGCTCGGGATCGACTCGACCGACCCTGCCTGGGGTCGGTAGGCGAGCGCCTTGGGGATTTCCTGGCCCCAGGATTCCCCTAGAGAGGTCATTGTCGACCCTTCTGCTGGGCCTCCGTGGCGCCAGGCTGGCTGGCTGTGCGGGCCGGGTTACCCGTAAGCAAGGCCGGGATCATAAGCGTCCCCCTCAAGTCTAGTCGAAGGAGGCGTCGAGTCCAACTGACTAGACTATCATCTCCTGAAGCGAGCCTGGCGCATCTGAATGGCCTGGCCCCTTCTTGCCAACCCTAGAGGTCGTCTGTGGGCGGGCATCCCAATCGGTCGAACCTGTCCTATCACCCATCTCTTCGGTTCTGGCTCCGCAGGATGCCCGAGCAGATTCGAATCTCATGCATTTATTACTGCATTTAACCGCTACAACACGTGTCTCTTCCCAGAGCGACGAGGAGTCCGCCGCCTGTTATGTCGAATGATGAGCTTGCACGTGGGGCACTCCGCCCCCGGGACTTTCCTGGGCCTGGTCGGACGACTCGCGTCCCCTAACGCGTATTCTCCGGCCCGCCATTGGGCGGCCGTCCTTGCTTCCGCGCAGTGGCGTAGCCAGGATTATTGATCAGGAGGGGCAATTTTCGAATAAGAGAAACGATTTTCGAAAATTTTAAATTTTAGTATAAATTGATCAATACCAAAACTTAGATACGAGATATCAAATATACACAAGACTTAATTTAACTCAATTGATCGACACCAAAACTATCCGGGTACTTACATAACTTTGGTTCGATCATAATTAGATCAAATCAACTCCAAATCGATCCTGATTTGAACCAATATAATCCTTAGATACAAAGCATCAAATATACACAGGGTCTAACTTAATTCGGTTGATTAATATCAAAACAATCCGGGATACTTACATAAACTTGGTTACGACTATAATTTGACCAAATCAACTTCAAATTAATCATGGATTGAACCAATATAATCTTTATCTCTGCATCTACCTGTTAAATTTATTTCGAATCCAATCTAATTTTAATTTTGTGTTTTCACTTCATGTTCTATGAATTAGTTCATTCATTTATTATCATATATTTTATTTTTAAAATTCAACTTTTATCATTCTAAATCAAGATATTTCCTTGTAAAAGTTAAACTAATGGATAGTTTAGGTCTTGAAGTTTTCAAATATATAATTAATTTTAATTTTTGGACGATAAATAATGATAAATTAATCTGTTATATATATATATATATATATATATAAGTCAGGGGGTGCGACCGCACCCCCTTGCTATAATGTGGCTACGCCACTGCTTCCGTGACCCTATAAATAGGAACTCACCGGGTGTTTTTTACCCTTGCCTTTTTTACTCGCGGCGTCGAAGCGCCGCTCCTCAATCCTCTACTAGGGTTCCGGCAAGGCACTGTGCTTTGTGCACCTTCTCCGGCGAGTTTTCCCGGGGTTAGGTTTGCTTCTCTCGTTTGCTTTCGATGGCGGCTTCATCTCTTCCCCCTCCCCTTGGTATACCACCATGGTGTCGGTGCTCAATCACCACGACCTCGAGGTGATCCGAGCAGACTACCACATTCCATCCGATCATTCTCTCATATTGCCCTCCTCTTCCGACCAACCTGCGAAACCTCCACCACATTATATTATCCTTTCTCGAGATCATCTACAGGTCGGGCTGCGTTTTCTGGTTCACCCCTTCATTACCGTCGTTTGTCATTACTTCCGCGTTAACCTATCTCAATTATCTCCGAATATCATTCGGCTCCTTTGTGGGTCGGTCGTTGTCTTCTCTTTGTATCAGATTCCCCTTCTCCCAAAAATTTTCTACTACTTCTTTTTCCCAAAAAGACAGGAACCGGGTGATTTCATCTTTTAGGCCCGATCGGGCACTTCCTTCCTATCGAAACTCCCGAGCTCTAACAAGGGTTGGAAGGAAAGATATTTCTATATTCGCCCTATCCCAAGCCCGACCAGGCCGGTTGGCTTTCGGGTGGATTTTCCTTCTCCCCCACCTCTGCACAAGGACTTCCGATCTTTCCCTTGGTACCAATTTGCCTTCTCCAAGATCGGGAGTCAGCATTTCCATGGGGGCCAACTGCTGTGTGAGGACATCTTGTCTGTGTTCAGGCTCAGCCCCGCTCCACTTCGTCGGTTTTCTTCCTTCAGTAAACCCTTCGCCCTCTTCCTTATCCTTTTAAACTTTACTAAACATGGCTCCTCTTGCAGTCGACCTGATGCATTCGGTGGCTCCGGAGGAGGGCTACGACCTGGATGATGCAGAGCTAGAGGCCCATGTAGCCGAGCGGTTAGCTGAGCGGGAGGCTAACCTCCAGTCCATTGAAGCATCGCGCCCTGTTTCTCCGGTGCCTGCACCATTCGAAGAGGAGGTTTCCTGGTCAGACCCAGAAGATGACCAGTCTCTTATCCTTTGACGGAGTCGGCCTCACAACAGCGAGCCTGCACTCATCCCGGCTGATCTAGCCGAGGCCTCTTCCGACCGGCCAAGGAAAAGGAGAAAGGGCAAAGAGCCCACGCTTGATTCCCCCGTGCTGCCACATTCTTCTCCTCAAGCGTCCCCAAAGGCGCCTGCTCTCCCCCAGTCGGATGGGCTTTCCCCTACCTGGTCGGAGGAGCCCGCCAAGGAGTGCCTGATGCATCTGCTGCCACCTTCGTTATCCAACCGATTCATGAGCATGAAGGTGCCGAGCGGCGCAGCCCCTATGTGTGTTGATACAGTCTGGCCCGATTGTTGTTTTGGTGTTGACAACGATTTAAGTTTAGTTGAGTGAATTCGGATTAAGTCCTGGTCGGGGACTAGGCATGAAACCCTGGTGAGTGAAGTCAGGTCCTAGCTTGGGAAGCTAGGCGATGGAAACCCTGGTGAGTGAAACCATGTCCTAGCTTGGGAAGCTAGGTGATGGAAACCCCGGTGAGTGAAGTCGGGTGACTGAAATCCTGGTGAGTGGAGCTAGATCCTAGCTTGGGAAGCTAGGTTGAATGAAATCCTGGTGAGTGAAGTCCGATCCTAGCTTGGGAAGCTAGGTTGAATGAAGTCCCGGTGAGTGTAGCTGGGCATGGAGTCTTGGTCCGGGGGACTGAGCACGAGTCAGAGAAGGCTAGGGAGCCCATTCTCTTGACTTAGGGTTGAATTGGGAGTTGCTGGATCGGTCTGGAGACCGATCAGGGAAATTGGAACGAACTCCCTTTGTGGATCGGTCTGGTGACCGATCCAGTGAAGTCTGATCGGTCTGGTGACCGATCAGGGAGAGAACAGAAACATTGGTTGGCCTCTGTTCTGCTCCTGATTGGTCTGGTGACCGATCAGGGAGAGCTTCTGATCATTCACCACTAATCGTTCTGGTGAACGATCAGAGGGATTTCAGAGCCCTTCTATGAGAAACCATGATCGGTCAGGCTGACCGATCAAATATCGTGAGTTCCTCATTATGACCGATCAGGATGGATCCTGATTGGTCAGGGAGTGACCTGATCGGTCCCCAGACCGATCAGGGCAGACCCTGATCGGTCAGGTGACCGATCAGTGTGTTTGGCCTGCGAAGCTGGGGAATCACAGCAATGCTGTGGATCGGTCTGGTGACCAATCCCTGAGCTATGATCGGTCAGGGTGACCGATCACAAGAATCCCGTAATTCTTGGTTTCTGACTGTGGACCGATCGGGCTGGAGCCTGATCAGTCTGGGCTTACCCTGATCGGTCTGGTGACCGGTCATGGTCATCTCTGATCGGTCTAGTGACCGATCACTTTAATTCAAATCCACTGACAGAATTCTGATCGCGCCTGTTTTTGCTCTGTGTTTTCTCTGCTGCTTACAGATTCTCATTGATTTCATTTGCTAAGTATCTACTAAGTGTGCAGGTGATACAGGGAGGATTCAAACAATGGAGGAGAGTCAAATGGGGACTTTCCATGTATCAGGTTTGGCTGTTTCTCCTTCTCAGGTTTCAACGGACGCTGGCGCTGCTGGCAACGACTGGAAGCTGACCTGGGGCTCGAATGGGGCTCGGCTGAGGAGAGGTCAGGGTAGCTGGGCTGTTGCAGATGAGCAACTGGGAGCTGCAGAGGAGCGTCTGGCGACAGCAACCGCAGGTTAAGTGTTGGCTAGCAAAGAAGAGAAGGGTGGTTCTCATTTGCGACAACTCTCGATTATACTGCACCTTGAAGCATACTCTTGAGCATCCTTTGAAGCTTCTGCAACTTGAGCACCCTGAAGCAGAGGAGAACTTGGCGAGTCCATCATCAAGCAGACACGAAGAGCTGGGAGCTCTTGCGTGAGAGTTGTGCTAAGTGAGCTTGGTGAAGTGTTTTCGTCTGTGTTCATTGTGCTCTGTAAGTCTGTTTATTGTCTCTGTGCTTCTCATTTCATATCTGTTGAGACATTGTGTGGAGAGGTTTCTCCACCGAGAAGGAGGATTCATTTATCTAGATTTCCCGGGGCTTGATCTGTCGACGATCAAGGGATCACCCACCTCACGGGCACGCCAAGGAGTAGGGGCAAGTTATCCCCGAACCTTGTATATCCTCTTCGTTAGCGTTTGTGATTGTATATTTAGTTTCTGCTATTTTGTTTCTGCTTTTGTCTTTGCTTCCGCTGCTAACCATCAAAGTGCAGAAACTTTGAAAAGAGCTAAGTTTTGTGTTTGGCTACATTCACTCTCCCCCCCTCTAGTCATCCAAGCACCAATAATGCGGGCGCAGGACGTTCAGCTGCACGGCATGCTGGCGGACCATTTTCGATACGGTCTGCGAGAGAGCGACTTCTACGCTTCGAGCATCCAAGCTGACCAATTCATGATGATAGCCACCCAGGTATGGCGATGCTATCTCTGTTCTTGCTCTACACTTCCCGCAGTTGAGACACTAACCGGTCCTTGTACCTGGACGTTTTGGTCCACGAGCTACAGCATATGCATGTCCCTGCTGTGTCATACCAAGGCTCGATTTCGAGCCGAGCGACGAGTGGAGTATCTGAAGGCTTGGCTTCGGCACACTCAGCTGGCTTCCAGTGATGCCTCCTTAAATAGCCTGAGGGCGGAAGTGATCGGCCTTCAGGACCTGCTGGACCAGGCGAAGGACGAACTGGAGACTTCTAAAGCACAGATTGTCATGGCCGACGCGGCGGCAGCTCAAGCGCAACGCCGGGTTGTAGAGGCCGAACACACGCAACTTCGCGCTTGGAAAACCAAGGATCGACTACAGGAGGACCTCCAGAAGACTCAAGCCAAGCTCCAGGAGGTGAACCAGGCTGTCAAGCCTTTACGCGCACAACTGGAGGCCAAAGAGCAGGAGGTCAGCTCGCTGATGAGTCAGTTGAGCGCTCAAGCCGAAGAACTGAATCAGCTCATGCAGAGCTGAAGGAGCTGCAAGTGTATAGGGCGGAGGAAGCGACTCGGTGGGATGCTCGGCAGGTGGAATATGTCAGCTCGGATGAGTTTACTAAGCAAGTATCCGAGCGTCTCCGAGTTGTACTTCGATGCCAACAGTCCAGCATCATGAGGCAGCTCAGGCAGGGTGGGCACGTTGCCCGCGACCTGCCTGATTCCTCGGTCACAATATCAGACATGTCTGGGGACTTGCCAGAGGAGGTCTACCGGCCCTTCAAATGAGGGTCGGGATTTTGTTATTTCTTCCTTTCCTGTCTGTCGTCTTGTAGGGGCTTGCCTTAGTTTTGTATTGAATCATCTTTATTTCTTTTAATGCATCTTTCTCGATTTCGACCGAGCATTGCCGACTCAGGCAATTGTTAATGAAAGTGAGTCAAGTGCGCGGATGATCAGCCTGTCCGGCTTCTTGAGCGCTTGTTGGAGGCATTGGAGCGCAACAGTTCCTAAGTGTCGCCCACTTGGGTGAGAGTGCGATAATTCCCAAGTGTCAACCACTCGGGGCCTTGCCCTGCGTTAAGATGCAGGTAGGTCTACTCGATCGGCCAGATCCCGGGGGCGTGGGCCGCCATGCGCCCGACTGGGAGCGGGGTCGCGGGGTTCGTGGGAGCATGCCCACTCATAACTCGCGAGAGCTAGAGTCTGGCTCCTCGGTCGAGGATATCTCAGGGAGCGTGGGCCGCCACGCGTCCTACTGATAGTCGATCTGAGGGTCGTGGGAGTATGCCCACTTATAACTCGTGAAAGTGCGAGTCTGGCTTCTCGGTTGGGGACATCTCAGGGAGCGTGGGCCACCACGAGTCCGATTGAGAGCCGATCCGAGGGTCGTGGGAGCATTCCCACTTATAACTCGCGAGAGCGAGAGTCTGACTTCTCGGTCGGGGACACCTCAGGGAGCGTGGGCCGTCACGCGTCCGACTGAGAGCCGAT
Source organism: Boesenbergia rotunda (assembly GCA_024364735.1). Taxonomy (NCBI): domain Eukaryota; kingdom Viridiplantae; phylum Streptophyta; class Magnoliopsida; order Zingiberales; family Zingiberaceae; genus Boesenbergia; species Boesenbergia rotunda. Next base: position 110,510 of record JAGFNQ010005792.1, on the reverse strand, counting down.
CTGAGGGTCGTGGGAGCAGGCCCACTTACAATTCACTAGGGGTCGGAGTTGGGCCGCCCCTGCAACCTGGCTGGCAGATCAAATGTCCTTTCGCCTGTCCCATCTATCCTGTTTGCGATACAAACCACTTCATATCCTTCCTCATGATGTCTGCATTAATTGGCGGGGACACGTGTCCCCTGCCGAGCGATTTCCTGGACACTGAAGTGTCAATCGTCGGTCGCTAGCGCCTCGGGCGGTGAAACGTCTGCCGCCGGGAATGTGCGTGTCTCATCGGGCTTCGAGATCCCCATGGGTCTAATCGGAGGGCCTCGATTCAATTCCGCCTTTTTCCGCGGTTCTTCTCAAACAACTAGAATTGGCCATGACCCCCTTATATATAGGTGTCGGCTGCGGCTATCATTATCGCCTTCTCTTCTTCCAGTGCTCCTTCGCTTTTCGGTCAACTTCTTCGGCGACCCACCATCTTCTTTGAGACAAGATGTTAGCGGAGGCTTTGAAGGCAGGATTCCTTCCGGATGACGCAGAAATCGCTGCTCAAACCGACAAATCTTCAGCTATCCTGACATCTGCTTCTCTGGCGACAGCTCCCACCGATGTGCCTTCTTCGAGTAAGGAGAAGGCGCCGAAGGGGGAGGTGCCGGATTTCGATCAGGAGGTCCTAGATGAGGACACCTGTCCGTTGGAGACCAGGCGTCACAGGGGTCGACTGGCCAACCGTTCACCCTCGTTTGGGACCACCATCACCCCTCTGTCTGGGAAGAGGGCCCGAGTTACACCTCCTACGGCGAGCTCTTCGCCGGCAAGTCCTGTTCCGCCCGTGTCTGTGTCTACTACTCCCACATCCTAAGTTCAGGGGGTCACTCTGCCGGAGCCCCCTTCGACCTAGGCCGGTACTTCGGGTGTACGGGTCGAGGGACCTCCCCCCCCCCCCTCTTCCTGAGGGAGCTGCAGGCCCCGGTCCTGTGCATTTGGTCCAGCCGTCTCAAGCTAACGCTAGTACATTATACGAGACTCTTGTGACTGGACCACACGAGTTGTAACACCCGCCTTTTTCCAGACCTTACGGTGTGGCGAGAGGCGGCGTTACGCCAACATACATATAAGCATATGAACATCATAATGCAGCGGAATAATTTAAAACTTTATACATACATGCAACTAACACTTGAATTATGTAGACATGTCTTAACTATAATTCCTAAACATTGTGACATGGTAACTTAGCATGTTAACATCGTGCATAACATCATGATATGAAAATCACATAAATCATCCATAAGCAACATAAGTAGTAAGTTATTCTTTAGGCATAACTATCATAAGTATAGCATGAAACTTAAGAGACAATGCAAAACATAAGACATGTGACAAAGTATAAATATGAGAATCTTTTTCTTTTTCCTTTGCCATGTCACTGCCACACACACACTCTTGCCCCTCCTGCTGCTTCCCTTAATATCCTCTTGCTTGATCTGCGGTATAAGAAAATAAAACTATAAGCACGTAGGCTTAGTAAGATTCTTTCCTACTCACCAAAATCATACGTCACATAAAATAAAACATATAACGTACTTATCATAGAGAAGTTCTTGATATAAAACCTAAGCATATGAAACACTTAACATGGCATGGTTCTTAACATAAAACATAAGCATATGAAACATTTAACATGGCATGCATATCATGAATGGATGCATGAGTCAAATGCATATAACCTAAGGATGCTTATTTGAAAATCATACTTATAAATACTTAAATATAATCATCACATCATGGGGGTCCTGGCTTGTACCACATACATACATCATATGCGCACATCCCTAAGTAAATGCGAGGTAGCTAATCTCGACCTACTAGGGTAAGGACAGCTACGGTAGTCCCAGAACCGAGGCTTTCATGAGGAGCCCATCCCTGTTGGACAGCTGCGGTAGTCCCAGAACCGGGGACAGCTGCGGTAGTCCCACACCGAGGCTTACATGAGGAGCTCATCCCTTGGACCCTTACTTCGGTCCGGTACAAGCTCATTCATAAAGTAAAATCGCTTCACATGCTTCATCATTCATAGGACATTCATAGCATATTTAAAGACATAAACATGATCTTATTACATGAAGCATGGCATAAAACATACTTAGCATTTCATTATTCATAGTTAATGCATAACATCATTATGCCCTAAAGGCATGAACATCATCATCATTCATCATCTTCATTCATAAGGTATGTCATGCATACATCATTATGCCTTAGAGGCATGAACATCATTTTCATTCATCATCTTTATTCATAAAGCATGGCATACATACATAATTATGCCTTAAGGCATAAACATCATCTTCGTTCATAAAGCATGCATGATCATGGTACATAGGGTAAACATGCATATATAGTTTTCTTTTCATACAGGGTACATATCACATAGCATACATGATCATGGTATCTATCATAAAGCAGGCATGGGTAGGATCCATATGAACATAATACATACTACCTAGGTTCATGGCATTCAACGTAGAATATGCATAGGTCTACTTAACCATATATCTATCATAGGCGTTTAACTTAAAACATGCATCATTCTACACAAACATGAGGCATACTTCACAACACATGTGTTCATGGTATAGGGCTTAAAGCATTCATGAATGAAACCTACTAAAACATGGTATCTAACATAAGCATACAAGATCATGAAGCATAGCACATAAGGTTAGGGTTTTAGGTAACATAAAATTCATACCACATGCTTGAACATATATATACATCATAATAAGCTATAAACAAGTATTCTTGGAACCCTAACTCATCCCAAACCCTAGTTAAGGTGCTTGGCCGAAAGTTGGAAGAAGAGATATCCTATCATTCAAGCAACATGTGAGGTACCATAAGTAAAGAAAAGCCCATACATTACCTATAATGCCATAGGAAACCATTAGAACTCATAGTTGGAGCTAACCCTAATTTCTTAGTCCTAGATTAGGTCTTGGCAGAAACCCTAAAGGCCCACATGTCCATGGAAAAATTCATATAGGTCACAATTAACATCCAATACCATACATACAATGTCATAGGAAGCCATTTGAACCCATGATTGGGGCTAACCATAAGTCCTAGACCCACATCTTGGTCTTGGCCGAAACCCTAGAGGGTCACAAGTACATGGAAAAATTCATATCATTCACAATTAATATTCATTCTATCATAAGGAATCATAATAAACATGCTTGAAGGGTTGGATTTAATCCTAACCATGGAACATGGGTGGTGGCCGAAACTTGTAGAGGGTTCTAGGGTGCTACAAAAATTCCCAAATCATAATTATTCTTTATTCATCATGAGAAAGCATTAGGAAACATAAACGAGGTTTAAACATCCTTTTAGACTCAAAAACTTGCTTTGGCCGAAAGTTAAGGAAGCCCTAGTTCATGGTTTTCTCAACCTAGAGCCCAAACAAAACTTTAAATCATGAAAAATAACATCAAAACTATTATACCACAGGTGAGGGAGTCTTACCCTTGTTGTCTTAGTTATAGACCTTAAATAGAGAAGAGGATGAAAACCTTCTTGACCTTAGACCACTCTTAGCCCTTGTAGCCTTGTAGGAGAACTTAGATCTTCAAGAGGGAGTCCTCTTGTGGATTTTTCCAAGGGGAAAAATCCCCTTGTGGCTCACGGCAAGAAGAAGCAAGGAGGAGGAAGAAGAGAAGAGGAAGAGCCTTGGTGGAAGAAGAAAATAAGAAAAGTAACTCCAATGTCTCTTCCCTTCTCATCTACTTCTTTTATACTAAATGAAGGGCAAGTGAAGGGGCATAGTGCCTCCTCTCATGGTGACTCTTCACTTCCTTTTATCCTTTAACAACAATCCTTTTCCTTTCTCACTAGCACTCCCTTGCTAGGTGAATTGGTTAGTACATGCATGATGAGGCTTTGCCTCTACCTTAGGTCCAAGGTTCAATCCTTGGTGCATGCACTTTATTTTTATTTCTTTTTCTTTTATTTTTGCCAAAGCCCACATAAGGCCCACCAAGAGTCATGCTAATATTCCTAATTGAAACCCATTTCTATTTATGTTAAATTCTACCTAAGATCCCCTAAAGATCCACTAATAACCATGGTATTAGAAGAGCCCATGTAAGGCCCATTAGTACTTAGCTTTTAATCCATATAAAGAATTATACTAAGGTTCATACTAGTATTCCTATGTTACTCACGAATCCATATAGGCATGATCAATATTTAAAACAAAAATATTGAGAGAATTTTGCGGGCATTACACGAGTCGGCCCGGGTAGTCCACGTGTATGGTCCGTTAAGCGACCATCTGTACCACGGCCTCTGGGGGTCTGACTATCAAGACCCGATTGCTAGGGCTAACGCAATTGCAGTGGAGGCCAGTCAGGTATGTCCTGTCACCGATTCGTGTTTCTTCTGTCCCCTTTTTTCGTCCGGCTTACGACTTGTTTTCTTGCTGTAGCTCTTCGGCTCGATCTACGACATGGTCATTTGTTTTACAATTCAAGCTCGGGCCCTGAACCATGCCGAGTCCCGAGAGGAGAGGCTGGAGGCCTAGCTCTGTTATGTGCAGCTGTAGTCCAGCGAGGAGGCCCTGAACAGCCTGCGGGCTGAGAATTTGGCCCTACAAAAGTGTGCCGCCCGTGCGGAGGCGCGTCTTGAGGAGCACCTGGCGGAACCGGCCACGGCAAATGCGACAGTCATCCAGGCGCGGCGCCAAATCGCCCGCCTGGAGTACACTGAGCGCCAAGCCCAGGATCTTGGGCACCAGGCTCAGGCCGAGCTGGCCAAGGTTAAGGCAGAACTCCTAGACGTGAGCCAGTCAGCTGCTGCATTAGGCGCCAATCTGACGGGTAAGGAGGAGGAGTTGACTGCTCGCTCGAGAGACCTTGCCTAGATCAGGAGGCAGCGCGCTATCCTAGAGTAGAAACTAAAGATAGCTCAGAAGGAGCTGGAGGCGGTACGGGCTCTTGCCGCACCTCAGCAACACGCCCGTAGGCCTTAGACTTGCGCTATCCCTATTTTGCTTTCTCTGTTTGGGTAGAGGCCGAGCCTCATTTTGGTGACAGCACTACTATGAATGCCAGTCTTTCCTTTTGCATTTCTACACGTGTATGCTTGGTGTTTGAGTGTTGGGGGTCCGGGTGCAAGCGACCCGAGTGAGGGGATGCTTGCCCGACCCATTTTGTCGAGCGAACACTTGAAATACCCGCTCGCGAGGATTTTTATATGTCAGCCACACGAAAAGGAGCACGCTTAAGCAACTCGGCCTTCGCGAGTGACAAAGTTAAACATTTGAGCCCAATGGCTTCCTAGTGCTAGCCCCTCGGGCAAGATCGACAGAGTAGATGGAGCCTAGATCTGAGTCGATTTAGTGAAGCTGCCGACTCAGACAGTTCGGGGCGTCCTCGTTGAGTGGGTCACCATGCGTCCGGCTGAGAGCCGATCCGAGGGGTGGTGGGAGTGGATCCCGATTTGTAGCTCGTGAGAACGAGAGTCTGGACACTTGCTCAGGCTGATTCTCAAGAGCGTGGGTCGCCACTCGTCCGATCGGAGACACTGAGCATAGTGGGGCACGGGAGCTGAGCCCGCTTATAACTTGCTGGCAAGACAAGAGTCTGGGCACTCGGTCGGGCAAGACTTAAGGGGCGTGGGTCGCCACGCGTCCGGCTGAGAGCCGATCCGAGGGGTGGTAGGAGCGGATCCCGATTTGTAGCTCGTGAGAACGAGAGCCTGGACACTTGCTTAGGTTGATTCTCAGGAGCGTGGGTCGCCACGCATCCAATCGGAGACACTGAGCATAGTGGGGCACGGGAGCTGAGCCCGCTTATAACTTGTTGGCAAGGCAAGAGTCTGGGCACTCGGTCGGGTAAGACTCAGGGGGCGTGGGTCGCCATGCGTCCAGCTGAGAGTCGATTCGAGGGGTGGTGGGAGCGGATCTCGATTTGTAGCTCTTGAGAACGAAAGTCTGGACACTTGCTCAGGCCGATTCTCAGGAGCATGGGTCGCCACGCGTCCGATCGGAGACACTGAGCATAGTGGTGCTCGGGAGCTGAGCCCGCTTATAACTTGTTGGCAAGGCAAGAGTCTGGGCACTCGGTCGGGTAAGACTCAGGGGGCGTGGGTCGTCATGCGTCCGGCTGAGAGCCGATTCGAGGGGTAGTGGGAGCGGATCTCGATTTGTAGCTCCTGAGAACGAAAGTCTGGACACTTGCTCAGGCCGATTCTCAGGAGCGTGGGTCGCCACGCTTCCGATCGGAGACACTGAGCATAGTGGGGCACGGGAGCTGAGCCCGCTTATAACTTGCTGGCAAGGCAAGAGTCTGGGCACTCAGTCGGGTAAGACTGAAGGGGCGTGGGTCGCCACGTGTCCGGCTGAGAGCCGAGCCGAGGGTCGTGGGAGCATGCCCACTTATAACTCGCGAGAGCGAGAGTCTGGCTTCTCGGTCGGGGACATCTCATGGAGCGTGGGTCGCCACGCATCCGGCTGAGAGTCGATCCGAGGGTCGTGGGAGCAAGCCCACTTATAACTCGTGGGAGTGAGAGTTTGGCCTCTCGGTCGGGGGCATCTCAGAGAGTGTGGGTCACCACGCGTCCAGCTGAGAGCCGATCCGATGGTCATAGGAGCAGGCCCACTTATAACTCGCGGGAGCGAGAGACTGGCTTCTCGGTCAGAGACATCCCAAGGAGCGTGGGTCACCACGTGTCTGACTAAGAGTCGATCCGAGGGTCGTGGGAGCAGGTGTTAGTGATATGAGAGAAGTGTCCTAAGGCAATCGCCTTATGATTGTAATCATTTATTTTAATAAATGAATATTCACTATTTGAGTATACATGTTAGTGTATTTGATTGAGATCTTAAACTCATTTACTGAATGTCAGCAATACAATTCACAGCATGAGAGAATTTGTGATGAATTCACAACTAGTGATTATCTCTACATGTGCAATTGTGAAGTATTGAAATTGTCCCTAGTCGATGAATTGATAAATACGAACACTATCAATTCTGTTGAGACTAGCATGGGTTATTCTCTAATCAGCTGATTCTCACTGGCTGGTGACATTGAGATGTCCGGAGATAAACATGAATGCTAGTTAAGGGAACTAGTTCATTGGAGTGACTGGCTGTAAAAACTTCATATGGTAATCTACATATAGATATGTCAGTGAAGTTCTTACTGCAGCTTAAGTGCGATGTTCCTTTGACTTGCGGTGTTCAAGTCATCTTGGTCATGGAGACTTATACTTTGACATCTTAAGCAAGCATCTCCAAGGAGGTGTGGACCCAGGATGATTGGGTATAAGCCGAAGTGCCCGAAGATGTTTGAACAGCCTACAAAGGATTCATCACTCCTTGCGAGGAGATGTATACCCGAGGCCTATCGTCGGATTGTTACTCAAAGCCTCTGGCCAGAGCATGACATGTTCAGAGTATGAATCTCTTAAAAACATGAGAGTAATTAGAATCCGTATGACGAGAAAACGTTACTTGGGCTAGGTGTGATGTAGTCAGCCTAGTGGGGACTGACACACATAGACCATGTCCTGAACCAAGTGGGTATAAGATGGTGAAGGGAATGGGGCACGATTCATTATAGCTGATAAAGGGTTTCAGAATTGTTTCTGAGGTCAACCGTTGATCTTTCGATTAATTGGGGATCATGATGTACTACTAGGTTGTTAGTGATATGAGAGAAGTGTCCAAAGGTAATCGCCTTATGATTGTAATCATTTATTTTAATAAATGCATATTCACTATTTAAGTATATATGTTTGTGTATTTGATTGAGATCTTAAACTCATTTACTGAATGTCCGCAATACAATTCACAGCATGAGAGAATTTGTGATGAATTCACAACTAGTGATTATCTCTACATGTGCAATTGTGAAGTATTGAAATTGTCCCTAGTCGATGAATTGATAAATACAGACACTATCAATTCTGTTGAGACTAGCATGGGTTATTCTCTAATCAGCTGATTCTCACTGGCTGGTGACATTGAGATGTCCGGAGATAAACATGAATGCTAGTTAAGGGAACTAGTTCATTGGAGTGACTGGCTGTAAAACTTCATATGGTAATCTACATATAGATATGTCAGTGAAGTTCTTACTGCAGCTTAAGTGCGATGTTCCTTTGACTTGCGGTGTTCAAGTCATCTTGGTCATGGAGACTTATACTTTGACATCTTAAGCAAGCATCTCCAAGGAGGTGTGGACCCAGGATGATTGGGTATAAGCCGAAGTGCCCGAAGATGTTTGAACAGCCTACAAAGGATTCATCACTCCTTGCGAGGAGATGTATACCCGAGGCCTATCGTCGGATTGTTACTCAAAGCCACTGGCCAGAGCATGACATGTTCAGAGTATGAATCTCTTAAAAACATGAGAGTAATTAGAATCCGTATGACGAGAAAACGTTACTTGGGCTAGGTGTGACGTAGTCAGCCTAGTGGGGACTGACACACATAGACCATGTCCTGAACCAAGTGGGTATAAGATGGTGAAGGGAATGGGGCACGATTCATTATAGCTGATAAAGGGTTTCAGAATTGTTTCTGAGGTCAACCGTTGATCTTTCGATTAATTGGGGATCATGATGTACTACTAGGTTGTTAGTGATATGAGAGAGTGTCCAAGTATCGTTTGATTTATCATTTTTTTAATATGCATATTCACTATTTATATATGTTTTGTATTTGATTGAGATCTTAATCATTTACTGAATGTCCGCAATACAATTCACAGCATGAGGAATTGGATGAATCACACTATGATTATCTTACATGTGAATTGTGTATTGAAATTGTCCTAGTCGATGAATTGATAATACAGACACTATCAATTCTGTGAGACTAGCATGGGTTATTCTCTAATCAGCTGATTCTCACTGGCTGGTGACATTGAGATGTCGGAATAAACATGAATGCTAGTAAGGAACTAGTTCATTGGATGACTGGCTGTAAAACTTCATATGGTAATCTACATATGATATGTCAGTGAGTCTTACTGCAGCTTAAGTGCGATGTTCCTTTGACTTGCGGTGTTCAAGTCATCTTGTCATGGAGACTTATACTTTGACATCTTAAGCAAGCATCTCAAGGAGTGTGGACCAGGATGATTGGGTAAAGCGAAGTGCCGAAGATGTTGAACAGCCAAAGATTCACACTCCTTGCGAGGAGATGTATACCGAGTATCGTCGGATTGTACTCAACCACTGGCCAGAGCATGACATGTCAGAGTATGAATCTCTTAAAAACATGAGAGTAATTAGAATCGTAGACAAAAAGTTACTTGGGTAGGTGTGCGTAGTCAGCTAGTGGGGATGACACACATAGACCATGTCTGAACCAAGTGGGTATAAGATGGTGAAGGAATGGGCACGATTCATTATAGCTGTAAGGTTTCGAATTTTTCTGAGGTCAACCGTTGATCTTTCGATTAATTGGGGATCATATGTACTACTAGGTGCACTCATGATCTTCTATAATTAATTGATTAATTATAGACGACCAACATAAATCGAAAGCATATTTAGTCACACGCACTACGAGTAATCCGAGGGATTTAAAACGAGTTGAAAATTAGATTTTCCAATCAAGAGAGATTAAGTTTGGTTGAGCCAAACGATAAGTTGAATCTGAATTTTTCAGAGACGCATCGGAAGCGTAAAATGGCTAAGTCTTTTGAAGACTTAATAGATGAATTAAATAAGTTTAATTCATTGGGGCTTGGCTTGGATGGGCCGGCCAAAGAGGGCCTCCATCCTCTTTGCTTGGCCGGCCACAACAAAGGGAGAGAACCAAGTTTTTGGTTTAATTTATAAAATAAACTAAGTGTGGTTTGTTTTATAAAATTATGGATGATATAAAGTTTTATATAATAAACCAAGGTTTGGTTTATTTTTCATGGAAATTAAAAATGAACCATGGATTGGTTTATTTTTATAAAATCAATCATGGATTGATTTACCATGATAAGGAAATTTATTCCATAGGAGAGAAGATTTTTATCATGAATTAAAATATGATTTTAACCATGATATAAAATCAAACTTGGAATGATGGAATAAGTTATTCCATATTTGAGAGGCTTGATGGTTGAGAGGCCACTATATAAAGGACCCAAGGCAAGGCTTGGGCATGAATCATAGAGATGAAGGCATAGGCTCTCTCCCTCTCTTTCTCTCTTTCTCTCCTTCTCTCCTTCTCTTCTCCCCTTCTTGTCGTGCGCCAACCAGCCCCAAGAAGGAGCACCAGTCGGCCATCCTTTTATGGTTAGTCTTCCGACTTCTCTCTTGATTTTTCTCATCGCGTTCTCGGAGAATCTAGTAGTTCTCGAGAACACGAAACTCGTGTCTTTGCGAAGTCATCCCGAAGATACTCGGCGTGGACGCGAATAGAGGCGGAGCTTCCAAGGGACGCTTACGGTTGGATCTCGTCCCTTCCTTCGAGTTACGCGAGGTAATATGTAAATTAGTTTACGTTTCTGCAAAAATTTTAAATATATGATCATGTCTACACAAGATAAAATTGCATGCTTAGATGTTGTTAAATGATTTAGAGAAATTATTTATGCTAAACCTTCCGCTGCACGTAATTAATTTTAAAATTACGAACCCGCATCCATGTTAACATGCACCCGGTCCCAACATAGGTGTCACTCATGATCGTTCTATAATTAATTGATTAATTATAGATGGCCAACATAAATTGAAAGCCTATTTAGTCACACGCACTACGAGTAATCTGAGGGATTTAAAACGAGTTGAAAATTAGATTTTTCCAATCAAGAGATATTAAGTTTGGTTGAGCCAAACGATAAGTCAAATCTGAATTTTTCAGCGACGCATCGGAAGCGTAAAATGGCTAAGTCTTTTGAAGACTTAATAGATGAATTAAATAAGTTTAATTCATTGGGGCTTGGCTTGGATGGGCCGGCCAAAGAGGGCCTCCATCCTCTTTGCTTGGCTGGCCACAACAAAGGGAGAGAACCAAGTTTTTGGTTCAATTTATAAAATAAACCAAGTGTGGTTTGTTTTATAAAATTATGGATGATATAAATTTTTATATAAAAACCAAGGTTTGGTTTATTTTTCATGGAAATTAAAAATGAACCATGGATTGGTTTATTTTTATAAAATCAATCATGGATTGATTTACCATGATAAGAAAATTTATTCCATATGAGAGAAGATTTTTATCATGAATTAAAATATGATTTTAACCATGATATAAAATCAAACTTGGAATGATGGAATAAGTTATTCCATATTTGAGAGGCTTGATGGTTGAGAGGTCACTATATAAAGGACCCAAGGCAAGGCTTGGGCATGAATCATAGAGATGATGGCATAGACTCTCTCCCTCTCTTTCTCTCCTTCTCTTCTCCCCTTCTTGACGTGCGCCAACCAGCTCCAAGAAGGAGCACCAACCGGCTATCCTTTTGTGGTTAGTCTTCCGACTTCTCGCTTGGTTTTTCTCGTCACGTTCTCGGAGAATCTAGTAGTTCTCGAGAACACGAAACTCGTGGCTTTGCGAAGTCATCCCGAAGATACTCGGCGTGGACGCAAATAGAGGCGGAGCTTCCAAGGGACGCTTACGGTTGGATCTCGTCCCTTCCTTCGAGTTACGCGAGGTAATATGTAAATTAGTTTACGTTTCTACAAAAATTTTAAATATATGATCATGTCTACACAAGATAAAATTGCATGCTTAGATGTGTGGTTAAATGATTTAGAGAAATTATTTATGCTAAACCTTCCTCTACACGTAATTAATTTTAAAATTACGAACCCGCATCTATGTCATCATGCACCCGGACCCAACAGTGGTATCAGAGCCGAGGTTTATGTTCGACATAATCATATAATTGTTTTGCGGAAAGCTTTATCATGATCTCAATTTTGAAAAATTTTCAATTATGGAAACTTTCCAATTATGGTAAATTTTCGATTTAGGAATTTCAAAGTTTGGAAATCCTCATGAAATTTCACAAACTTTTGAAATATCTCTGTTTCTGAAATTTTATGATAATTGTGAAAACTTTCCATTTTTGAAAACTTTCCAATTTTAGAAATTTTTTATTTCGGAAATTTTTTAATTTTGGAAAAACATAAGTTTTCTTTGTACCAGAAACTTACAATTATTCTGAAAATCATTTATTTTTGGAAACCTTCCATTTATGGAAAGCTCGCAATTTTGGGCACTTTCTTTCAAGAAAGTCTAGACAAATTATGGGAATATTAATTGGCATTTAAATTTATAATTAGAAATTAAATTATTTACAAATTTTTTATTTTGGATTGAGCCTCGGGGAGCCGTCCAATTTAAAGTAAGTTGTTATAATTAAATTTCCTAAATTGAATTTAAATTGTCAAATGTTTAATTTGGATTGAGCCTCGGGGAGCCATCCAAATTAAGTTAATGATATTAATTTTTCATAAATAAAATATGTGATCAAATCTTGGAAATTTTTGAGGTGATTCTCAAACGATAATTTCCTTATTTGATTTATGAGGTGATGCTCTTACATATTATTGTCTCCAAAATTAATTAGGAAAATTATTTCCTATAGAGTATATTTCCTTAAATAAGATTTTTATGAAAATAATATGTGGTAGAATTAAGGGAATATATCTCTTAATTTAATAAGATTTGATTTAGTGAAATCAAAGTCTTAAACATATTATTTTCGAAATTGATTATGATAATTCAGGAAATTGTTTCCCAAAATAATTCCTTGAATAAAGGATAAAATTAGAATTAGGAAATCCGGTTCCTAATTCAATTAATGAGACTTGATAAATTAAGTCACATACATACTTTATTAAGGAAATCGTTAGAACATGACATAATTATATGTCATAAATCTGCATAAAAGAAAAGGGTGAGACCCAAAACCCCTTACAAAATATTAAGGCCAACACCTTCCATTAATATGGTTAGAACCGAAGTTTTGTTTCTCGTTTAGGTTGATGGGCACATCCATGCCCGGCTTGAAACTCAACATGTTCAAACCATTGAACTAGTTTATGATTAATATAGTTGGAGTCAGAGGTCAATCCTTAGTTTTGGTTGTTGGACACATCCAAGCCTGACTAAACGGTTGAATGAGCTCCAACCATATTAAAACTATTTCTTGATTAATGGGTCAACCTTAAGCTTGGAGCATCGATTTGTTGTGCCACAGCCAAGGTCGATGTAAAGAGAGGTGCAGTTGGGTGCTATGTATATTGTTGAATACTTGTTAATGAGTTAACAACCCAATGATATATGCAAACATTCAATTAGTTGATAGCATAATGTGATAGTTACATATGTATAATATGTAATCGGTATAATTACCTACCTTTATAGCTAAGAATAACTTGATGGACTCTAGCCATAGTTGTTCTTATCTATGGTTGGATATCAACCTATTTGGAGATGTTCATACGATCTCCCGAATTGATAAAAAGGGTTATTCAATTCGAAAAATAAATTGGATTTAATTAATGTATATTGATACATTCTTTATCATTCTCATCACATAATCTCAATTTGTATTTCTAGGATAATCACCTGATCATGTCTTCTCTGAATTTGCATTCCATTTTGGACACCAATAAGGGAAGGAAGAAAAAGGCCAAAAAGATTGAAAAGGCACAAAAAGGCACTTGCCATCACTGCGGCAAGGAGGGTCACTGGCGAAGAAACTGCAAGGTTTATCTTGAGTCCTTGAAGAAGAAGGCATCCGATGCCCTATCCTCTTCAAGTATCTTCATTATTGAATGTCACTCTATTTCCTCAGACACCTGGGTACTTGATACTGGGTGTAGCTCACATATATGTAATGACATACAGGGGCTAAGGAATAGAAGAAGACTCGTCAAGGGAGAAGCGAATTTGCGAGTTGGAAATGGAGCAAAGATTGCTGTTGTTGCCATCAGAACATATTTGCTAAAGCTCCCTACTGGACTTGTCTTAGAATTAGATAATTGTTATTTTGTTCCTTCGTTAATAAAGAACATTGTATCTATTTCATGCTTGAATGAAAAGGGTTATCATTTAACTTTTAGTAATAATTGTTGTTATATAACTTTAAATGGTATTCTTTATAGGACCGAAACTTTATGCAATGGTATCTACACGTTAGATTTATCCGGTGACGTTTTCAATATCGAAGTTAGCAACAAACGTGCTAGAATAGATAATCAAATAGACTCCTATATGTGGCATTGTCGTCTTGGCCATGTAAGCAAGAAACGCATGACCAAATTACACCGATGTGGAATTCTGGAATCATTTGAACCTGGTACATTTGATACATGCGAATCATGCTTAAAATGCAAGATGACCAAATTACCCTTTTCCGAAAAAGGTAAACCAGTGGGAGAATTGCTTGGTCTAATACATACTGATGTATGTGGACCAATGTCAACTCTTGCACAAGGAGGCTATAGCTCCTTCATTACCTTTATCGATGATTACTCACGATTCGGGTATGTGTTCTTAATGAAACACAAATCTGAAGCTTTTGAGAAATTCAAAGAGTTCAGAAGTGAAGTAGAGAAACAACTTGGCAAAAGTATTAAGATACTTCGATCCGATCGGGGTGGTGAATACTTAAGTCAAGAGTTTCAAGATTATCTTAGGGACAATGGGATATTGTCTCAATGGACTCCGCCATATACACCACAGCATAATGGTGTATCTGAGAGGCGTAACCGAACCTTGACGGGCATGGTTAGATCTATGATGAATCATGCAACTCTTCCAAAATCCTTTTGGGGATATGCGCTTAAGACAGCTGTTTACTTACTAAACAGAGTCCCGACCAAGGTAGTCTCTACTACTCCATATGAGACGTGGAATAGTAAGAAACCTCATTTATCTCATCTAAAGATATGGGGTTGTCCTGCTTATGTAAAGCGGACTGTATCAGACAAATTGGATGATAAGTCTAATAAATGTCTATTTATTGGATACCCTAAGGAAACAAAAGGTTACCAATTCTATCATCCCTTGGAACAAAAGGTGTTTGTTTCAAGGCATGCTGTATTTCTAGAAAAAGAATTTCTTTTACAAGAAAACAGTGGGAGAAGCATTGAACTTGAAGAAGTTCAAGAAACTCCAATAGACATTACAGAGACACCTAGTCTAGACTAGGGGTGTAAACGAGCCAAGCCGCTCGTGAGCTATTCGGGTCTCGGTTCGATAGAAGCTCGTTCGAGCTCGTTTAATAAAGCTCGTTAATATTAACGAGCCAAACTCAAACTCAGCGGTATTCGGCTCGTTAGCTCGTGAACAGGCTCGTTAATAAGCTCGTGAGCTAGTTCGTAAAATATAAAATTAATATTTAATATTAAATATATAATTTTGACAGTTTTATATTTAATAAATATAAAATATCCAATAAAACTCATTTGTATGAATAAAATCATAGATTTTAGTAAATATTTTATATTTTTTAGAATATATAATTTATTTTTTTAATAGATTGATGAATAATTTAATTAATAATTTATATTTGGTAAGTTCGTTTAGGGCTCGATTAGGCTCGAATATGCTCGCGAGCCATCACTATATTCGATAAATTAAGCTCGAGCTCGGCTCGATAATAAACGAGCCAAACTCAAACTCTCAGGTATTCGGCTCGGCTCGATTCGATTGCAGCCCTAGTCTAGACCCACAACCAATAACTCATATTGATGAGCTATCAGTTGAACCTAAAACAACACCACTTCTTCATAGGTCTGATAGGACACGCAATATTCCAGAGAGATACGAATTTCTCATAAGTGAATCGAACGACGTGTTACTCATTAACGATGACGAACCTATCAGTTATGAAGATGTTCTGAAAAATTTAGAAAGGGATAAATGGCTTGAAGCCATGAAGTCAGAAATGGATTCCATGTACAAAAATCAAGTATGGGACTTGGTTGACCCACCTGAAGGGATTAAGCCCAAAGGGTGCAAGTGGATTTTCAAGAAGAAACCCGACATGGAAGGTAATGTTGTTACCTTTAAGGCTAGATTAGTGGCAAAAGGATATCGTCAGAAACAAGGAATTGATTATGACGAAACCTATTCGCCAGTAGCTATGCTTAAATCCATTCGGATGCTCCTGGTCATAGCAGCTCATTATGATTATGAGATATGGCAAATGGATGTGAAAACAGCTTTCCTTAATGGAAACCTGCTTGAGGATGTATACATGATACAACCTGAAGGTTTCACATCGGTTAATAAAATCAAAGTATGCAAGCTTCGACGATCCATATATGGACTAAAGCAAGCATCCAGGAGCTGGAATATCCATTTTGATGAGACAATCAAAGAGTTTGATTTCTCACAAAATCCTGGCAAACCTTGTGTGTACAAGAAGGTTAGTGGGAGTGCAGTCGTATTCCTAGTGTTATATGTCGATGACATATTACTTATAGGAAACGATATATCAGTCTTACAGTCAGTTAAAATTTGGTTGTCCAAAACTTTCTCCATGAAAGACCTGGGAGAAGCAACATATATCCTTGGGATTAGAATCTATAGAGATAGATCAAAACGGTTGCTTGGTCTTTCGCAGTCTACATATATAGACCGAGTGCTAGAAAGGTTTAGCATGTCGGAATCCAAGAAAGGTTACCTTCCCATCAGGCATGGGATCAACCTTTCGAAGTATATGTGTCCGCGCACAGAAGACGAGAGGATTTGCATGAGTAAGATTCCTTATACATCCACGATAGGATCTATCATGTATGCTATGTTATGTACTAGGCCCGATGTATCATATGCTCTAAGCATCACAAGCATATACCATTCTGATCCAGAAATGGATCATTGGGCGGCTGTCAAGACAATCCTCAAGTACTTAAGAAACACTAAGGATGTGTTCCTAATATATGGAGAAGGTGATATGGTAATACGTGGGTATACAAATGCCAGTTTCCAGACAGATAAGGATTACTTCAAATCTCAGTCCAGATACGTATTTATTTTGAATGGAGGTGCAATATGTTGGAAGAGTTACAAGCAAGACACCGTAGCGGATTCTACCACGGAAGCGGAATATATTGCAGCTTCGGAAGCAGCAAAGGAAGCAGTCTGGATCAAGAAGTTTGTCACAGAACTTGGTGTGGTTCCAACCATTGATGAAGCAATACCGGTTTACTGCGACAACAATGGAGCTATTGCACAAGCGAAGGAACCAAGGTCTCATCAGCGATCCAAACATGTGCTTCGCCGCTATCATCTGATCAGAGAGATTATAAGTAGGAATGATATACAAATTGAGAAAATTCCCACTGAAAGGAATTTAGCGGATCTTTAACTAAGGTCTTGCCTCAAAGCAAGTTTGAGGATCATGTTAGAGCCAGTGGTATTGGGTACCGTAGCGATTGGCATTAGGCCAAGTGGGAGTTTGTTAGTGATATGAGAGAAGTGTCCTAAGGCAATCGCCTTATGATTGTAATCATTTATTTTAATAAATGAATATTCACTATTTAAGTATACATGTTTGTGTATTTGATTGAGATCTTAAACTCATTTACTGAATGTCCGCAATATAATTCACAGCATGAGAGAATTTGTGATGAATTCACAACTAGTGATTATCTCTACATGTGCAATTGTGAAGTATTGAAATTGTCCCTAGTCGATGAATTGATAAATACGGACACTATCAATTCTGTTGAGACTAGCATGGATTATTCTCTAATCAGCTGATTCTCACTGGCTGGTGACATTGAGATGTCCGGAGATAAACATGAATGCTAGTAAGGGAACTAGTTCATTGGAGTGACTGGCTGTAAAACTTCATATGGTAATCTACATATAGATATGTCAGTGAAGTTCTTACTGCAGCTTAAGTGCGATGTTCCTTTGACTTGCGGTGTTCAAGTCATCTTGGTCATGGAGACTTATACTTTGACATCTTAAGCAAGCATCTCCAAGGAGGTGTGGACCTAGGATGATTGGGTATAAGCCGAAGTGCCCGAATATGTTTGAACAGCCTACAAAGAATTCACCACTCCTTGCGAGGAGATGTATACCCGAGGCCTATCGTCGGATTGTTACTCGAACCCTCTGGCCAGAGCATGACATGTTCAGAGTATGAATCTCTTAAAAACATGAGAGTAATTAGAATCCGTAGGACAAGAAAATGTTACTTGGGCTAGGTGTGGCGTAGTCAGCCTAGTGGGGACTGACACACATAGACCATGTCCTGAACCAAGTGGGTATAAGATGGTGAAGGGAATGGGGCACGATTCATTATAGCTGCTGAAGGGTTTCTGAATTATTTCTGAGGTCAACCGTTGATCTTTCGATTAATTGGGGATCATAATGTACTACTAGGTGTCACTCATGATCATTCTATAATTAATTGATTAATTATAGACGACCAACATAAATCGAAAGCCTATTTAGTCACACGCACTACGAGTAATCCGAGAGATTTAAAACAAGTTGAAAATTAGATTTTCCAATCAAGAGAGATTAAGTTTGGTAGAGCCAAACGATAAGTCGAATCTGAATTTTTCAGAGACGCATCGGAAGCGTAAAATGGCTAAGTCTTTTGAAGACTTAATAGATGAATTAAATAAGTTTAATTCATTGGGGCTTGGCTTGGATGGGCCGGCCAGAGAGGGCCTTGATCGACCCAAAATAGATTGTCACGAATGTGGGTCTCAAATTTAAATATGAATAATGCTGGAAACCCTTTTTGTAATCAAAAATATGAAAACGTAGTAAAGGGGCCACAGGTCGTATTTTTCCTCGGGACTAGTTGATGTTGTGTGATTCGCGCTTGTGTTTATGTGTCGTTTGTAAATTTTGGGTTTCAAATCAAAATCTGAGTTATGGGTTGCAATCAAGAATGAAATCACAATGGAAATAAAGGCACTCAACTAGATGAGCCAAACAAAGTAAGTGCCACTAAGAAACTCAACTAATGGAACTAAATGAACCAAGGTAACTTAACCGAAGTTGCTAAACAGATCTGATGGCACATCCAAATCAAATGCAAAGCTATCTAAAAACAGTCCAATACAAAACCAATGCCAAGCCTTACTTGATACAAGTTGTGGGCAAGGAAATCAAAACAACTTATGTGCCAAATATGAACTACAATTCGGAAACGATCCAAGTTCGAATGCAACTGATTTCAATCACAGCAATTCACTAAAAGGTAAGTTAAATTTTGATACAAAGCAGTGCATACATTATCTTGATACATTCTGCAGAAAAAAAAATTCAGCAAACATTGGCACGCAAAGGAAACTGAGTTTGCCGGAATTGTTACTAAACTTCAGCATGAGAAGCTGATGTAAAACAGATGAAGTTGGAGCAAACAAATCAAATGTTGAATTCAGCATCAAATGGACTTGGAAACAATTGAATGCGAAGCAGAAATTGGAAACCAAAACTTAAGTGCAGAAGTAATTGCTGCAGAAAATGAATTCTGAAAACTTGATACATTGAATGCAGAATTTAAATAACTGATCAAATTGCAAAAGCTGATGAATGCAAGCTAAATTCGAGCACAAAGTACACTACAAGGTATGTTAATTTGGACTCAAATCAGTGCAGAGGCTGACTTGATACTCTTGCAGAATTGCAGCTAACCAGATTTCGAATGCAGGAATTCAGATTAGCTGATAGCAGAATTCAGCAATGAAAACAGCCATTAAACGCAAAACAACAAGCGAATTGGAATCGAGTGCATGAATTGAGAAAAGCTAGTGATTGATTAACATAAATTAAGAAACTATAAACTGAAACATTGCAAAACTAAAACTGAACTGAATAGCTGATTAAGTTTGATACGCAGAACAGGGGAAGAAAAAATTGACACGCAAGCTTGAACTGTCTGATACGCAAGTAGGGAATTGGAAGCAAATGAAACTAAGTGTTAACTAAATAGGCTAGCTAACTATTGGAAGAACAAATTCGAACCACTAATTAAGCCGAAACAATGCATTAAACGAGGTTAACGAATCTGAAACAAAAACAGAAACAAAACTAAAGTAGTAATGGAAATTACAGCTACAAACAACTGAAATTAGCTAAATAACGAAGCCTCAATCACTCCCTAAGCTCAAAATCTTCTTGGTCGTCAAGCAAGAGCTGGCCTCGAACCCCTAAGCTCAGCAAATCAGTGGAGGGCAGCTTCAATCGACCAATCTGCTCAAACTGCCTCAGCTGGGAAAATTCCAGTCCAATCTCTTCTGTCTCAATGGATGGCTTGCGATTGTGATTTGAAGAACATCTGAGCTCACCTGAGAACCCCTACAAGCAGCTCAAATGGTCAGAAATGTCTTGTGGATGAGACACAATCGATTGGGTAGCAGAGATGCCGAAACCCTCAAACACCCCTGTTCTGGCGCAAATTGAGCTGAAATCTCGATCGAAATTGTCTTCCACGGATTCAGATGATGATCAAATGGAGAAATTGAGTTGGTCGCGCCTCGAATTGGAGAAAAACTTGAAGAAAAGCTATGAACTATCGAAGAAGACGACTACTGCGGCGGAGACGCGACAACGCTGAAGAGCTGGGCAGATTTGATTAAATACTTATCAATGGACGGTCCAGATTGATTTGGATGAATCCAACGGCTGATTTTGCTCTGATTTGAGCCAAACTTTGAGGATGATGATCTAGGGTCAGGATCTGCCTTGTGATAGCTCGGATCCTCCAGATGTGCAACGGATGGTCCAGATCAACTTAATCTTTGAATGGATGATCTAGAGCCCTCCAAGCTTGATCCAACGGTTGATTGAGCTCTGATTGGGATGAAACCTTCATATCTTGATCAGAGTGCTTGATCAACCCTAACCCTGGCTCGGATTGCTTCAGATGATCCCGGATGGCTCAGATCTAGCCGCTTTTGAATCGGACGGCCCGGATTAATTCGAAACTTGATAACTCGATCCGGGTCCACTTCCGACTCAAGTTTGACCCGATATGCCCTAGGTCCATGATCCTTTCATGCCTACAAAAATATATCAGAAATTAAGTGGCCAAATAATCCAATTTAATGTAAATTTACAATTAAGTCCAAAATAAGAGTAAGTTCTAAAACCTAGGGCAATTTCACAATTAAGCAATAAAAACATGGGTCAAACATGGATTTTCGCAATTAAAATAATCAACAAAATGGTATCTATTAACTCCCCCACACTTAACCTTGAGCGTCTCGCGAAATCACTAAGTATGTATTCCTTAGGTTTTCTTAAGCATAATTAGAAGCAAATGAAAAGAAATTACCTAAGGTTGTCAATTCTCAAAAATCTAAGCTCTATGGATTGGTATCTCGGCCTTAAATCAACAACTTAGCCTTTTTATCCATCATGAGTCATTGAGATGAATTTAAATCACTAGCCTTTCAAGGGAAGTTTTGGTGGCTCTCTTCTTATGTTCTAAGTTGATGATGGAAGTGGAGCTCACTCAAACACATATGCTTTTTACACTACCATAGGCTTGCTTATTATCTAATCTCCACCATTATTCATGATTAGGATCAACATCTACAAAAACAAGTGAAAACATGAAAAATGGTGAGAAGTGGAATAAAAACTAAGGAAATAGAAAATTGATGGAGTGGAAGACTTGAGTGCTCAAGTATGCTTCCAATGTACTTTGCCCCATCTTTACAATCCTCTAGTGATATCAAAAGTATGGTGAAGTGAAACTTGAATAAATTCCTTTGATTTGGATGAAAAACCCTTCCTTGATTTCCTTGTGCCAAGTTTCCTTTTGTGTGCCAACTTTGCTTTCTTTCCTCTTCTCTTTTCTGATTTTTTTTTCTTTCTTTCTCCTTCTCTAATGAAATCAGAATGATGGTGGAACAATTCTTCAATTTGGATGAGATTATCTTCACTAATTGCATGGTGCCGAACTCAATGGTGTGCCATTTTGACTCTTTATTTTTTTTTTCCTCTTTTTTTTTCAAACTGTGATTAGCTGCTGAATTTCTTGATTTAAGTTGCAGCTGAGTCTTTACTCAGGTTTTTCTTCAGCTTGTTTGGTCATGTTGTGCCCAGCTCCAATTCCTTATCAGAAATAACTTCCATCCAATTTTGTTGTGAGCTTCCACATGAATTCTAGCTGCTGTGCCTTTAATTTCCAGCTCACTGGAATTAATTTCAAAATCTAAAATCCTTAAGTTCTTCATCCTTGCACTTCCCTGATTTCTTTACAGCAATTATATCACATAGTAGTAGAGACTTTGAATGTTTCAACTGAAGATTTCAGATCAGCAGGTAGAATTCCAGCCACAGCACTGCACTTTTTTTTTCTTTTCTTTCTCTGATTTGATCTGAAATTTCAAACAACTCCAATTTTTTTCTGATCAGCAGTGGATGTGCTCTACAATTCCGATGCATTCATGTACTCAATTTCCTGATTCACAGCCTTGAAAAATCAACTTCCTTTTCAAGTTGATACAAAACTGTTTTATGGTATCACAAGTGTAGTTTTTTTTTCTTTTTCAATTCTGAATTCTTTCCTTCACTACACTTCTTCCACAGATTTCAGCATCTTACAGCTCACTTGCATTCAGTTTGCATCATTTCAGTAGCTCCAAATCAACCTCGGCAGATTACAACTCTCAATGCAATGCCATGCAAATTTTGAGCTGCAGAATTTCCTGCATTTCCCTGCTTCAAAAAGCTTCAATTCAGCTTCAATCCCAATTGTTTCCCAATGGAGTTCAGTTTGTTTCAGCTGCTATTCAGAATCTAACACTCGACAGCTGCAATTTCCTGAAACTACAGCTAATGTATAGCTACAATTGCGTGCCACTTTCAGACTTTGGCACAGCCTCCCTTCTCCTTTCTTTTTTTTTCTTGATTTCCGAACTGTCCAGCTGCATTTTTTTTCTTTTGAGATGGTTCAATTGTTTCAAACTTTGCTTGCCAAATAAATCTTCAAAGTATGATAGGGAATCTAGACCTCCAATTGCTTCCATCTTTTTTGCTCATTCTTGGTACCAAACTCAACTCACTTGGCACCTTTTGGCTTCAACTTGGCAAAAAAAAAATTTCTTTTTGACATGAAATGCATCCTTGCTCCAAAATAATTCCAAAACTTTAGTCACTCCCTCACACTTAAATCTTTGTCCGTCTCGGGCAAAATAGCATTAAGAAACATTTCAAACAACAAGTCCAAAGAAAAGTGAGGATAAGAGTAAGAAATAGGTAAAGAAAAATGGAATGAACATGATTTTTGTTAAAATTGATATGGAAAGGTAAACAAAGTGATTAGCCTCTATAGATGTGATCCAATCATTGAAATATGATTTTGAAAGAACCTAAGCAAGTTCTAGAGTACAATAACATAGGTGTGTCACAAAAATAAGGCTAATTCTCACTAGGTAAAAATAATTCATCCCAAGTCCTCAATTAAGAATCTAAAGCAAGTAGTACTCAAGCATCCAAGATTTCATCCATTAGCTCAAACCTTAAGTCTTAACAACCAAATTTAATTTATTTTCAAGAGATTCTAAAATGACATGAAGATAACCTAGAAGGATACATTTATTCCTAATCATGCAAAAAAAAGTGACAAAAGAAATAACATGCATTTATTGACACGGACTCAGTTTAAAAGAAAATTCTACTTCTAGAAAGCATAAAAAAAAATGAAACATGCAATAAAAGAAAATACAAGAAGAAACAAACTCCCCTTTATTCTGGTGGGCGGAGTCTATCAAGCAGTAGCCTCCATCGTGGTAGTGGAGGAGTCTGGGTGGCTGAGAGAGCTAGGACTCCCCCACACTTAAACTTTGCAGAAATATGTTCAGGTGGCCGCAGGCGATTTAGATTCAAGATCCATTGAAGGAATGGAGGGCTATGGATTAAAGTAAGATCTTCTCCTCCTTCTTTATGCCTTTTAGAAGTCCTTCCAGGAGGTTGAAGTCTGTTCAGTTCAAGCACCCACTCCTGAAGTCTTCTGGACCCTGCAAAATAATGTAATACCTCTCTCAAGCGTTCAGGGTCAGAAAGAAATAAAATAATATCAGTCTCTGCATCAAATGAATCCAAAGCTCCATCATATCCAATTAAATCAAATTCTGGTACCTCAATGAAATTTTCAAAATCATTTCCTACAAAATTTGCATCCAGATACTCATCACAAATAAAGAAATCAATTTCTGGCACATCAATAGAAATTTCACAATTATTTTCCATCAAGGGTGTATCAAGCAATGTGTCACAGCCAATCAAATCGATCTTAGATATCTTCATAAGTTTCTCACATTCAACCTCAGCATAAGATATAGCAAGAGATTCATCAAAATAAATAACATCCATTTCAGGCACTTCTAAAAAATTTTCACTATCCATATCCACAAAAGATGTATCAAGATATTCATCATAACAAACAACATCAATTATAGGTGCCTCTAAAATTATTTCGCAATCCATATCAACAAGAGATGTATCAAGTAATGCAGTACGACCAATGAAATCACTTTTTGGTGCCTCTATTGGATTTGCACAAACAATTTCTACACAAGGTATATCAATAAATTCATCATAACCAATAAAGTCAGCACTAGGTACCTCGCTGAATTTTTCTGAACAAAGAGGAGAAATACTTACCTGAGCGTGCTGAAGAATACCTGGAGGTTCTACAAGAGTAGATGTATCTGTGTTCTCCTCCTGATCATGTACATGCTCCTCATCAGCCTCAAGCTCTGGTGGACACTCAACTGGAATAGGTGATCCTTGGGTGCTTGCTTCCACCATGCAAGTCCCTACACTTTCTGGTTCATCCTTTGAGTCTTCTAATGTACCAGTCAATTGTGGTGGTCCCTGGGGCTTAGTGCAATCCCCTACACCTATGGAATCATCTCCTATGCATGCTTCTCCTGTCATATCTGCAACAACAATATTAGAAAAATTAGGACCATCAATAATACTATAATCATAAAATAAAAGTCTAGAATGGTCCTGTGGAGCTTCAGTTTCTTCTTCTTGAGCTGAAAAATTTAGAAATGGATTTTGAATAGGAATCTCCGGAGGGATGCATGCTGTAGGTGCCCTATATTTGATGATTTCTTCTTCTTCTTCTACCAAAATTCTAAGATCACTTGAAGAAGGACTTGGCCATGCATTAGGGTCACCTTGAACTGATATAAAATCAACTCCGGGGCTCTCAGAATTACAAGTAACTTGAGAATATAACTGTTCTGATTCTTAGGCTTTTATCTGATTCCATTGATCTACCAATTTTGCAAGGCGTTGTTGTTGAAGTTGTTGTTGTTGAAAATTTTGCTGTTGTAGTTGTTGAACTTGTTGCAACATCTCCATCATCCTTTGTTGTTGAGCCTCACTCCAATCAGGATTCTCAAAGCCTCCTTGGTTAGTATGGAATTCTTGTTGGACTTGAAAGGTAGCATAAGGCTGCTCAAAACTGTAAGTAGGCTGTGAAGTCTGAAATGGAGACTGTGGGGGTTGTTCAAATGGTTGAACAGGCTGATTAAACTGCTGAAAATTTGGTTCACAAGTTGGTGGAGATGGCTAAAAATTGTAGCCCTGAAAATTTTGGATCTGAGGTTGAAATTGTGGTGGTGAACACTGAAATTGAGTGGGCTGAAAATTCTGGTTGCAAGGGTGAAATTGCTGTGGAAATTGACATGGTTGCTGGAAATTCAAATTATCTTGGTACCCTTGCTGAATTCCTTGAAAAAATGATTGATCTTGTTGATAAGGTGGCTGAAAGTTGGGCTGAAATTGCTGAATTTGGGGCTGAAAATCTTGGAATAGGGGCTGCCCATTCTGAAAATTCTGACTTGGCTGAAAATTTTGGAATGATGGTTGAACTTGTGGCTGAAAAAACTGATTTGGTTGCTGAAAATTTTGGTTGCAAGGCTGTTGGAAATCTTGCTGTGGCAGTTGAAATTGGTTGAGAAGCTGAAATTGTGGCTGAGGTGGCTGAAATGTAGGCTGAATCGGCTGCTGGTAAGTAGATAACTGAGCTTTATGTTTTTGTTGATATTCCAACACCTTACACTGACATTTCAACTCCAACAATGCCTCTTTTATCTCTTTACAGAACTCTGGTGACCACATTTTTAAGTTGCAGCCCTGTCACACAACAAACAAGAAAAATGGCAGCAACCGTATACAAAAGATAAAGCAAAATAAAATAGAACCCAATAATATGTCCAAAAGCATACAAGCAAAAATCAAACAAATCAACTAGTTGTTTCCCCGGCAACGGCGTCAAAAATTTGATCGACCCAAAATAGACTATCACGAATGTGGGTCTCAAATTTAAATATGAATAATGCTGAAAACCCTTTTTGCAATCAAAAATATGAAAACATAGTAAAGGGGCCACAGGTCGTATTTTTCCTCGGGACTAGTTGATGTTGTGTGATTCGCGCTTGTGTTTATGTGTCGTTTGTAAATTTTGGGTTTCAAATCAAAATCTGAGTTATGGGTTGCAATCAAGAATGAAATCACAATGGAAATAAAGGCACTCAACTAGATGAGCCAAACAAAGTAAGTGCCACTAAGAAACTCAACTAATGGAACTAAATGAACCAAGGTAACTTAACCGAAGTTGCTAAACAGATCTGATGGCACATCCAAATCAAATGCAAAGCTATCTAAAAACAGTCCAATACAAAACCAATGCCAAGCCTTACTTGATACAAGTTGTGGGCAAGGAAATCAAAACAACTTATGTGCCAAATATGAACTACAATTCGGAAACGATCCAAGTTCGAATGCAACTGATTTCAATCACAGCAATTCACTAAAAGGTAAGTTAAATTTTGATACAAAGCAGTGCATACATTATCTTGATACATTCTGCAGAAAAAAAAATTCAGCAAACATTGGCACGCAAAGGAAACTGAGTTTGCCGGAATTGTTACTAAACTTCAGCATGAGAAGCTGATGTAAAACAGATGAAGTTGGAGCAAACAAATCAAATGTTGAATTCAGCATCAAATGGACTTGGAAACAATTGAATGCGAAGCAGAAATTGGAAACCAAAACTTAAGTGCAGAAGTAATTGCTGCAGAAAATGAATTCTGAAAACTTGATACATTGAATGCAGAATTTAAATAACTGATCAAATTGCAAAAGCTGATGAATGCAAGCTAAATTCGAGCACAAAGTACACTACAAGGTATGTTAATTTGGACTCAAATCAGTGCAGAGGCTGACTTGATACTCTTGCAGAATTGCAGCTAACCAGATTTCGAATGTAGGAATTCAGATTAGCTGATAGCAGAATTCAGCAATGAAAACAGCCATTAAACGCAAAACAACAAGCGAATTGGAATCGAGTGCATGAATTGAGAAAAGCTAGTGATTGATTAACATAAATTAAGAAACTATAAACTGAAACATTGCAAAACTAAAACTGAACTGAATAGCTGATTAAGTTTGATACGCAGAACAGGGGAAGAAAAAATTGGCACGCAAGCTTGAACTGTCTGATACGCAAGTAGGGAATTGGAAGCAAATGAAACTAAGTGTTAACTAAATAGGCTAGCTAACTATTGGAAGAACAAATTCGAACCACTAATTAAGCCGAAACAATGCATTAAACGAGGTTAACGAATCTGAAACAAAAACAGAAACAAAACTAAAGCAGTAATGGAAATTACAGCTACAAACAACTGAAATTAGCTAAATAACGAAGCCTCAATCACTCCCTAAGCTCAAAATCTTCTTGGTCGTCAAGCAAGAGCTGGCCTCGAACCCCTAAGCTCAGCAAATCAGTGGAGGGCAGCTTCAATCGACCAATCTGCTCAAACTGCCTCAGCTGGGAAAATTCCAGTCCAATCTCTTCTGTCTCAATGGATGGCTTGCGATTGTGATTTGAATAACATCTGAGCTCACCTGAGAACCCCTACAAGCAGCTCAAATGGTCAGAAATGGCTTGTGGACGAGACACAATCGATTGGGTAGCAGAGATGCCGAAACCCTCAAACACCCCTGTTCTGGCGCAAATTGAGCTGAAATCTCGATCGAAATTGTCTTCCACGGATTCAGATGATGATCAAATGGAGAAATTGAGTTGGTCGCGCCTCGAATTGGAGAAAAACTTGAAGAAAAGCTATGAACTATCGAAGAAGACGACTACTGCGGCGGAGACGCGACAACGCTGAAGAGCTGGGCAGATTTGATTAAATACTTATCAATGGACGGTCCAGATTGATTTGGATGAATCCAACGGCTGATTTTGCTCTAATTTGAGCCAAACTTTGAGGATGATGATCTGGGGTCAGGATCTGCCTCGTGGTAGCTCGGATCCTCCAGATGTGCAACGGATGGTCCAGATCAACTTAGTCTTTGAATGGACGATCTAGAGCCCTCCAAGCTTGATCCAACGGTTGATTGAGCTCTGATTGGGATGAAACCTTTATATCTTGATCAGAGTGCTTGATCAACCCTAACCCTGGCTCGGATTGCTTCAGATGATCCCGGATGGCTCAGATCTAGCCGCTTTTGAATCGGACGGCCCGGATTAATCCGAAACTTGATTACTCGATCCGGGTCCACTTCCGACTCAAGTTTGACCCGATATGCCCTAGGTCCATGATCCTTTCATGCCTACAAAAATATATCAGAAATTAAGTGGCCAAATAATCCAATTTAATGTAAATTTGCAATTAAGTCCAAAATAAGAGTAAGTTCTAAAACCTAGGGCAATTTCACAATTAAGCAATAAAAACATGGGTCAAACATGGATTTTCACAATTAAAATAATCAACAAAATGGTATCTATCAGGCCTCCATCCTCTTTGCTTGGCCGGCCACAACAAAGGGAGAGAACCAAGTTTTTGGTTTAATTTATAAAATAAACCAAGTGTGGTTTGTTTTATAAAATTATGGATGATATAAATTTTTATATAATAAACCAAGGTTTGGTTTATTTTTCATGGAAATTAAAAATGAACCATGGATTGGTTTATTTTTATAAAATCAATCATGGATTGATTTACCATGATAAGGAAATTTATTCCATAGGAGAGAAGATTTTTATCATGAATTAAAATATGATTTTAACCATAATATAAAATCAAACTTGGAATGATGGAATAAGTTATTCCATATTTGAGAGGCTTGATGGTTGAGAGGCCACTATATAAAGGACCCAAGGCAAGGCTTGGACATGAATCATAGAGATGAAGGCATAGACTCTCTCCCTCTCTTTCTCTCCTTCTCTTCTCCCCTTTTTGCCGTGCACCAACCAGCCCCAAGAAGGAGCACCAGCCGGGCATCGTTTTGTGGTTAGTCTTCCGACTTCTCTCTTGATTTTTCTCATCGCGTTCTCGGAGAATCTAGTAGTTCTCGAGAATACGAAACTCGTGGCTTTGCGAAGTCATCGGCGTGGACGCGAATAGAGGCGGAGCTTCCAAGGGACGCTTACGGTTGGATCTCGTCCCTTCCTTCGAGTTACGCGAGGTAATATGTAAATTAGTTTACGTTTCTGCAAAAATTTTAAATATATGATCATGTCTACACAAGATAAAATTGCATGCATAGATGTGTGGTTAAATGATTTAGAGAAATTATTTATGCTAAACCTTCCGCTGCACGTAATTAATTTTAAAATTACGAACCCGCTTCCATGTCAACATGCACCCGGACCCAACAGCAGGCCCACTTATAACTCGTGGGAGCGAGAGTCTGGCTTCTCGGTCGGGGACAGCTCAGGGAGCGTGGGTCGCCACGCGTCGGGCTGAGTGCCGATCCGAGGGTCGTGGTAGCAAGCCCACTTATAACTCGCGGGAGCGAGAGTCTGGCTCTCGCTTGGGGACATCTTAGGGAGCGTGAGTCACCACGCGTCCGGCTGAGAGCCGATCCGAGGGTAGTGGGAGCAGGCCCACTTATAACTCACGGGAGCGAGAGTCTGGCTTCTCGGTCGGAGACATCCCAGGGAGTGTGGGTAGCCACGCGTCCAACTTAGAGCCGATCCGAGGGTCGTGGGAGCAGACCCACTTATAACTCGTGGGAGCGAGAGTCTGGCTTCTCGGTCGAGGGCATCTCAGGGAGCGTGGGTCGCCATGCGTCCGGCTAAGTGCCAATTCGAGGGTCGTGGGAGCAGGCCCACTTATAACTCGCAGGAGCGAGAGTCTGGCCTCTCGGTCGGGGGAATCTCAAGGAGCGTGGGTCGCCACGCGCCCAGCTGAGAGTCGATACAAGGGTCATGGGAGCAGGACCACTTATAACTCGCGGGAGCGAGAGTCTGGCCTCTCGGTCGAGGACATCTCAGGGAGCGTGGGTCGCCACGCGTCCGGCTGAGAGCCGATCCGAGGGTCGTGGGAGCAGGCCCACTTGTAACTTACGGGAGCGAGAGTCTGGCTTCTCGGTCGAAGACATCTCAGGGAGCGTGGGTTGCCACATGTTCGACTAAGAGCTGGTTCGAGGGTCATGGGAGCATGCCCACTTATAACTCGTGAGGGCGAGAGTCTGGGACACTTGACCATTTATACGAGAAGGCGGATCTTCCACTATCCCCATGAGTTTACAGAGTACAACTTTTTCTAACAGCCTGTCCGGCTGGACCTTCTTTGGGCTAGCCCACCGGATATCATGAGCACCCCTCCCTGAATGGCGTTTTGCCGGTTGGCCTGCTGCTCCTCTATCTCGACATGTTCCTAGAACAAGCTACGAGCGAGCGGAGGCTCCTATGCGAGTCTTTCGTTGGCCCAGGGAAGGTTTCGACCTTCTCAACCCGGGTCCTGCCCGGGGAGGCTTGCCTTCTTCGTTCGGGTGTAGCTATCGGGGGAGCTTGACCCTGTCCGAACTAACGACACTCTTCTATGTCGTGGGTGCGACTGTGATGGAATGTGCAGTAGGGCCTCCAGCGGGCCGGCAGGCACCCCTGAGCCACATGCTGCACTTGCCGATGCTCTGCTCCAGTTCGGTCCGCGGACCCTCGTGGGCTGCGAATGGGCCCGCCCAGCGATCGGTTAGACTTCACGGGAGTCGGGAGTGGTGCGCTGGTCGGCTCCTTCTTCTGAGCGGCCTGTGCTTCTTCCACATTGATGTATTTGGCGGCCTTTCCTAAGAGGCTGCCAAAGTCTTTGGGGGGCTTCCGGATAAGCAAGCGAAAGAAATCTCCCTCTTGCAGTCCTTGGGAGAAAACGCTAATCAAAACTTCTGAGGCAGCCGTTGGCACGTCTAGTGCCACCCCATTGAATCTCTTAATGTAGGCCCGGAGCGATTCCTTCGGGCCCTACTTCAACGCAAACAAATTAATGCTTGTCCTGTGATGCCTTTGGCTACTAGCGAAGTGTTGGAGGAATGCCCTCCTAAGCTCTTCGAAACTGGAGATTGATCCGTTAGGTATCTAGCTGAACCACCATTGCGCGGCTCCAAAGAGCGTTTCCAAGAAGGCTCGACACTTCACACCCTCAGGGTACTGGTGTAGCAAGGCGGCACTCTCAAACTTCATGAGGTGCTCTTCGGGGTCAGTGGCCCCCGCGTACTCAGGCGTGGTGAAGAATCTGAGATGCCTGGGGACCGGATCCTCCAAGATCCATGAAGCAAAAGGGCTATGTGCTCGAGTGGCCGGCGGCACGCCGACCAGGGCTTTTCCCTTATCGCAGCGCGGCAAGTGTGTGCGGCTGGACGCGAATGTCTCGACCGGCGCGGGCTCCGTCGCGTCGGCCCGGTTGTGGTGCGCAGGTGGGAGGGAAGAGGCCGAGTCTCCTTCTGGTGGAACGGCCTTTCCTCGACCTCCTGAGGTATTAGGCGCCATGGGCTCCTGGGGTCGAGTCGCTGGGCCATCAGCGCGTGACAACCTCAGTGGGGTTCCCCTAGCTCAGGCAGTTGAGAGGAGCTCGTACTCCTCGAGCGTAACGGTCATCGTGACCCGGTTGAGCGCTTCCATCATACGCCTCCGATCAGGATGATTGCCCTCCTTTTGGCACCAAATTTGATCCTGCCGCGAGGCGAGGTGGAAGTCCCAAGGGCGGGATGGTCCCCCGAGCGATACGAGCGACTGGGATGGCGCCGACCTGGCTCCGATCTGGCGACTACCTACAAAACAGTGACCGTTAGCAAACCCATCGGGGAGTTTCCCCGGTCAGGCACTCCGACGGTCAAGTCAGTATCCGCAGGATATAGTAGAGCAAGTGGAAGTATAGTGGAAGAGAGAGCTCGTGCGCATACCTGCGGAATGAGGAGTGGAGAGCTTATATAACCGGGGGAGCTGACAACCCCTGTCCGCGTTGACGAGATACGGGTATGGCACCTGTCAGCTCGTATGAGAGCACCTGAAAGTACCACAGCATGGCACGGGGTGCTGAAGCAGTACGAAGGTACTGAATTGGCGGGATAACCGCGAGGGGTGTCTGATAACCGTTTTTGTCGTGTTACGGTTTCAAATACAATTTAAGTACCGAATTCCTCTAAACTAATGTAGCATAGAGTAACTCGAGTCGTCTCCCAATGAATGTAGTTGATGCATGATAATTCTCAATATCGTACGTTATTGCTTTTGGGTTTTGGATTTGAGAGCTATGACTACGAAATGAATAGCAGAGCAAGTATGAAATCTAGTTCTAATTAAGGAAAAACAATGCAGATAAGGAAATCTACTTTACCCTAACTACAATTGCAGCAAAGAAAAGACAATTTGAAAGAAGCATTCAAGAAATAAAGCATCAATGAAACCTAGACATGAAGCAAAACCTACAACATTAAAGAAATCTAATTTAACCTAACTTAATTGCACGGAATGAAGGACAAGAACATAAAGCAATTGAAAGAAACAAGATAAGCAATTGAAAGAGACAAGATAAGCAAGAACTTAAGCTAAACAGGAAACATGGAATTAACCCTATCTATAGAAACATTTTGTCGAACAACTTGCGAGCATGAATTAAAATTGCAAAGGTACGTGCCATTCGAAAATACAAGAGATCAAACTTGATACAAATATCAACAGCCACATTCAACAATCCACAAGCAACACTTAACAACTACAATTAATGAAACTAATCCAACAATCTTAACCCAATCCGATGATGAACTGCTGTGAAGGCAAAGCTACGAAGGAAAATTGCGAATAAGAAGTGCTGCTGAATCATGCTGAAGAGCTGCTGGAATTGAAAGAGATCTGCTGTGAAGAAGTCGAAACTAATGAAAGTTGGTTACTGAATTTGATGTGAAGTTGCTGAAAATTGGACTAAATTGCTGCGAAGAAGAAATGGCTGCAGACGGCTGGAAATTGACCTGCTGAATCGAGCTGTGAAGAAATTAATCTACTAAAAAAATTGAAATCTGCTGGGATTGAATTGCAATGAAGGAAGCTGCTGAAGAATTAAGAACTATAAAGAATTAAACTGTTGAAAAGAGAAACTTGAAGGAATTTTGATCGCCGGCAGTGATGAAGATGGAGAGGAAGTCAGCTAGGTTCTGAACCCCCAGAGCCCTAGCTGTGCGATGGCGTGCGGTGGAGTGCGGTGGAAATGGCTGGCTTCTCTCCGAACCCTGAAAGAGAAAACCTTTACTCTCTTCTCTTCGAACCCCGACAGAGAAGAGGTGGAGAATGGATACCGGCCGGCGGCGATGAAGGTGGAGGAGAACCGCCGGTGGTGAAGGTGAAGAAGATGATTGGAGACAAGAACCCCCTCGCCTCCATCGCTTCTCCCCGATCGCCTCCCTTCCGTGGTGTCGAGAAGACGATGCCCTAACTGTGCGCGATCGGCTCCCTTTTGTTCCTACTGCGCGTGGGCTCGGTCAACCAAGCCACAGCTTCAACTCTGGTCTAGCTCACCAAGCCAGCTCTCGAGTTCAGCCCAGCATTTGGTGGTTCGGTCAGCCTTGGGTTCAGTCCAGCAGATCACAGCTCAGCTTGAGTTCAGCCCACTGGAGTTCAGTCCAGGTTCAGTCGGTTCGGTCCAGCAGTCTGATTCAGCTTTGGTTTGACCCAGCCTCAACCCAGAACTCACAGCTCAGAAGGAATTTAACAACGGACGGCTGAGATCGATTTGGCTTCATCCAACGGTCGGATCTCTTCAGATCTGAACCAAACTCCACAGATCCCAATCAATGGCCCTGATCTACCTATCCCCAGCTCGGATTAACTAGATCAGTGGTGGATGGTCTAGATCTTCCTTTTTCTTGAATGGATGGTCTAGAACATCTTGAGCTCGATCCAACGGTCAGATCACTTCTGATTTGGCTGAAATTTTCAGATCTTGATCTCTGGTCATGATTGATTCTATCTTGGACTCGGATCGACCAGAAATTGACCGATGGCTTAGATCTAGTCGTTCTCTGGAATGGACGGCTCCTATTAATCCGATGCTTGATCCTTTTGATCTGGATCCAATCCTGACTCAAGTCTGACCCAATTTGATCTAAGTCCATGATCAATTGAAGCTTACAAAATGATATTCAAATTTAGTGCCAAAAATATCCCAAATATACAAAGATTAGAATTAAAAGCCAAAATAGGGAAAATACATGAAACCTAATAAAATTGCAAACTTAAGCATATAAAATGTGGATCAAACATGAATTTTAGAGCCGAAAATAATCAAGGTGTGTAGTACCCCGACGTCAAGATCGTACCCTGGATGTAATGACATAGGGCGGCGTAGGGATGATCTAGTCCATAGCCCGAGCACCGACCGGCGAGTCCAAGTGTCAAGGACTGGGTAGGGTAATGGCCAGGGAGCGTGGGTCGCCACGCGCCCGACTGGGAGAGTTGAGGCGCGGGGTACGCCCTGAGTCGGGGGTCTGTTGGGCTACCTTTGTTTGGTTCTGTCATGGTTCTATGGGTTGTCGTATCCATGGGATGTTGCGGGAGCGTGGGTCGCCACGCGTCTGACTGAATTGCCCGACCCAAGTTCGGATCGGGGTGCAGGTTTAGATGATTGAGTTAGGAGACGCTCGGGATCGACTCAACCGACCCTACCTGGGGTCGGTCGGCGAGCGCCTTGAGGATTTCCTGGCTCCAGGATTCCCCTAGAGAGGTCATCGTCGGCCCTTCTGCTGGGCCTCCATGGCGCCAGGCTAGCTGGTTGTGCAGGCCGGGCTACCCGAAAGCAAGGCCGGGATCACTACCAATTTATTATTTTTTTATATATGAAATCTAAATTATAATTATATTGAAAGCTAATTTTCATCCGACTTTATCAATAATATTCATTCTTGACCTACATAGTTAATTTAGGTAAGAGTGTTATTGTCAATAGATCTGAAATCGATTTTCACTGAATGTGAAATATCTTACAACTGTTTCAATCCCGCTTTGGATATTTTGTTATTGCTGGGCAAAATTCTCATAATTTATCTCTTTTTCGGATAATAGAGACTACTATGCAGAAACCGCCAAGGTGACGATTTCATTCTTATAATTTAATCTTCTTGAATCAAAGAAATATACCAACCTACAACAAAACAAACACAAAAATCACAAAACCACTCTGTTTTCATTTGTAAAATAAATGAAATTTGAAGGGCTAAATTGATTTAAAACCTAAAAATTAAGGGTGTGGTTAGAATTGGCTAAAGATGAGGGCTTTTATGCAAAAGCCAAACTTATAAACCCTTCTTTTGTTTTCTTTTTCGCTTTTTTCCGTCGAAAACTCCCCGCTTCCCATGCCATCACAAACCACCCGACGCCACCGAGCCCTAACTCATCCTCTCGATCTCCTCCTCCTCACTCAATCGACGTCCAAGACTTCTTCCTCTTCCTCCCTTCCTCGCACGATCGAGGTCACCCTAGAGCCCCTATCTTCTTCTTCTTCTTTCTCCCATAACACAGAAGCCGCCCACGGGTTCTTCCTCTTAGCGTCGATTCTTCGCCTTCTTCTGCTCTGATCACAATCAGAGGAGTGGGCAGGCGATCGGAGGATTTGGGTGGAGGTGTAGTTGATTCCGACCGACGATTCTCTTCTTACCGAGAGCTACAGCTGGCCAACCCTTCCTTGGTATGTTGTAACTTCCATTGATGAGTGTTTTGGATCCTTGGGTTTGAGCTAAACTAGATCTACTCTTAGGGTGTGTTTGGTTCAAGTTATCAGATATAATCTTAGTTATGTGATTACCAAGTAATAACATAACCAAGGTAATGGGGAATAAAACATAACCTGAAATTGTTTGGTTCAATTTAGGTAATCAAATAAAATCTTGTTTGTTTGGAGATAATAGTCTATGACATAATATACTATTTTACCGTATTACCCTTTAGTTAAATTAAGTATAATAATATTATATGCTTATAAATTTAAAATAAAAAGTAAGATTATATTATATACATATTCGTACCATCGGTCGCCGGTCGCCGGATATCGTTGCCGGTTGTCGGTCGCGAATAATGGTTGCCGACCGTCATTGTCGGTCGTCGGTCGTCATCGGCCGTCGCCGACCATCGTCGGCGGCCGTCGCCGACCATCGTCGGCGATCGTCGGTCGCCGGCCGTCGTCGTTTACTGTGTCTTTCGGTTGACCTCCTACGCTCTTAAGCTCCTGCACACTTAGACGCGGGGATCAAAATAGATCATCACCCAACTTGACTTGGTTAATCACATCAAAATCAGATTGAGATACTTACAAGATCATAGGCTTATAAGGGAAAAATATCTCCATTGGTATGAGACCTTTTGGGTAGAGCCTAAGAGCAAAATTATGAGAGTTAAAGACCAAAGTGGACAATATCATACCATTATGGAGATATCTAAATTTTTTTTTGTTCTAACAATACTTAGGTTAAATCTTGATGAGCATGATGATGGATTGCATAGATCGGTAGTGTCGTTTTATTTGGCACAAATGGAGTTTCTGATTTGTTCGGATCTATGTGTTGCGCTACCAATCTGAAGTGGTATTTTATTTTGGGTCATGGATTAGCTTTAACAGAATTGAAACTATTGCATGGTTTGGATTGGTACGGTTAGGATATGGCATGAGTTTGTTTGAGGGAGAATGGACCCAACCAGTGAAGGGAGGAGATCTTTTAGTGTTAATATGGGATTAACACTAAATGATCTCAAGGTATAAGATTAATTGGAACTTAACCCTAATTTTAGCTCGAAACTTAGTTTGGCTAGTTGCTGCTTGTATAAATAGCTATGTTGTATTTCTTGGCACAAGATATTGATTGATTTGCATTGAACTTCTAGATGAGAGGTTATCTTCGATATTTTTCAAACTACAGATTGAGATGAATATTTCTTACTTGCTTCTATAGCTCTGTTTATCTTTAAATGCATAGTTATTTTGTTATCTGAGTAGGTTGATTTATATTAAATTTATTTTGTTTATTTTCCTGCTTGATACTTTTCTGTGCTTAACCTTTGAGTTATAATGAAACTTTTCAGTTATACAATCTCAACTCTTAATTTCTATTCTAAAGAGTACCGCTTGTACGTATGTACTATAGTATTATCATGTGACCTATCTAAGGTTTAGTTGACATTTGATATATCATACTCAGTAGATCAATTGCATGTTTTATTTATTATGGTGTTGATTGGATACTTGTATCACTTATTGATTGTATAACGGTTAACTTGATTGATTGAGTTTATGTACATTGATCATGCACCATGTTGCATTGTTGTATACTGGCGGTGGTTGGTGCCCTTGTGGTTAAGCCTTCTTCGGTTATATATGGTATGCCCACTTAACCACTCAAAGTAGTGGTAGTTGTCAGAGTGTGAGTAGTCGTCCTGTTGTGCTTCACTCAACCACTCAGGGTTGTTG
Source organism: Boesenbergia rotunda (assembly GCA_024364735.1). Lineage (NCBI taxonomy): Eukaryota > Viridiplantae > Streptophyta > Magnoliopsida > Zingiberales > Zingiberaceae > Boesenbergia > Boesenbergia rotunda. The sequence continues at coordinate 72,812 of JAGFNQ010005792.1, read as the reverse complement.
GTAGTTGTTGGAGTTGTAGTCGGTAGTGACACCTCTCCGTTGTTTAGAGGGCTTGGTAGACCCATGGAGTTATAAGTCAGACTCCCCCTTGTTTCTTGAGGTTTAGAGGTACACTCCCCCTTGTTTCTAAAGTAGAAGTGCACTCCTCTTGGGGTCTTTGATATAGAGTGGTTATGCTCTTCTTTTTCTTGGGGTTGAGGTTTTTCTCCCAGCATCCTGTCCATTTGGCCACTCAGAGGAGATGGTTATAAGAGTGCATACAGTTATCATAGTTCTTGCCCAGTCGACCACACAGATGTGATGTAATGGTTGTTAGATTAGTGTATAAAAGTGACACATGTCATTGCATTATTTGCATAAGACACATCTTCCATTTTGTTTGAGTTATGATTGTTGCATTGATTGACAAGCATATATGGAATATGATTTAAATTATTTATATAATTTGAATATGCTCAATAGTACGAGCAACTTATTGATTTGTTATGAGTATTTTTTATCATGCCCCGTGGGTATGATTATCCATTTGATTTATGTTTTATATTTTGGAGATTGTATACCTTGTTTCTTCCTTATTGATATTGAAGGTGATCGAAGGTCGGCAAGAGGGGGGGTGAATTACCCCTGAAAATAAAAAAACTATCTTTTGTTCTTTCTAAACAATGATGAAGATTAGTTTAAACAAAAACATTAATAGATCAATAATAAAATAGGAAATAAAGAGACGAACGGAATTACTTGGTTTGCAACCAGAATAGTTGCTAATCCAAGGTAAAATGAAGCACAATTCTCCAGATGAAACTCCTTGAGGGCGGAGAAACCTCTTATACAATCAGAACTCAAAAAATAGTAGAAAATTAGAAAGAATTCGTATACAATTGATAAGTGAATTGGAATTGAGCTCTAGGGGCCTATTTATAGCCCCCAATCAAACTTATCTGGTTGCTGATGTGGCACTATAGGGGCGTCCAAGTGGTTGTGGGCACCTGGCACGTAGTTTGTGTATTATCTGATGTACAACGTTCGCAAACGGCTAGCTGGGTGGATAAAATTGGCTCTCAGGCACCTATATGCACAGGGCGCCCGAGTGACTTTGGTCAACAACTTGCTGACCAGTCTCCAGCGAGTCTTCTTCGGTAATTTCTTGCCAACCATAGTCAGGCTCACCCGAACTCGACTCGGCCTTTCTCCCCTCGAGCGTCCTTCTTTCCGACTTCTCGTCCCTCGGATGTCACGCAGGTCCTTCTCACTCCGCCGGTATACTTTTTCGCAGCTTCCGCATCCCTCGGATGTACCGAGCCCATCGGCTCACTCCCCCATGTAATCTTTCTCGTCCACTATGTCTTACACTCAACTTTCTCCGTTCCTAAGTTGCTGCACACTTAGACAGAGGGATCAAAAACCAATAACACCTAACTTGACTCAATTGACCACATCAAAACTAACCTGAGGTACTTACAATCTTTACCTTTTTTATGTATATCAACCCAAGTTAAGTTAGGGTAAGCAAGCATAAAAAAAATATGAATAAATATATAACAGTGTAAGCACTAAAAAAAATTGAAATTAGAACCTGCCCCTTAACTTAATACAACTTCTCCCCCTTTAATCACATCAAAAACTTAAAATATTAAGGGAAATGTTTACAAAAATTTAAAGCAGATACCAAATTTGCGAAAAGATTTTTAACATAGTAAATATTTTTCAGAATTTTTTTTATAAGTTAGAATTTTCAAAGAATTATATTTAGAAAAATTGTCAAAGTTAAAATAATTTTCTAACATTTTTTAAAATCAATTTTGAATTTTATGTTGACAATTTAGAAAAATAATTTTAAATTTTATTTCAACATCAAATACATTTGAAATTTTTTCTCAAGGTTTAAAAGATAATCAACAGATCCAAAAAAATCGGATTCGATGAAATTATTTTTTAAAATATTTTTAACATTTAAAACTATTTTTTCGAACGAAAAATTATAATAAATTCGATTATTAGTAAAAAATTTTAAAAACATTTCTGTAGATAGAACACTGCAAACTTTATCAACAAAAAATCTTAAACTAATTTTCCTACAAATAATTAATCAAAAAAATTAATAAAATAAAGTATTAATTTCCAAAATTAATTTAATTTAAAAAAATTAACAGTTTAAGATACATTTAGGGACCCAATATAAAATTTTGCCAACAGGATTTATCAGAAACTTAGATGAAATATATGATTTGGGAACTTTTGTAATTTGGCACCTGTGAAATCTAAAATACTAGTTGAGTTTTTCATAATGTTTAATTTTTAAATTTTGAGAACACTTGAACAAGAAAGGTTATTTTTCAAATTTTTAATTTGAATCTTCAAATTTTCATTTTCAAAACTTATTTTATCATACATTTCTGGTGGACAAGAAGATGATAATTATTTTTCAGTTCTGTATTTTTATTTTTTATTTTACAAATAGACTTCAACATAGCTTTTATTCCTGAGTAAAGTTGATCAGGAGGTAGAAAACATATCTCACTTACCATATCACTTTTGAAGTCTGAAGCTCCCCCGTCATTGATGCTATCCTCTGGCGTGACTCCCCCTTCATCTATGCTCTCTTCTTCTTGATGTGAAGCCATCAGGGCGTGACCGGCGTGTTCCTCGAGATCTGAATCTTCCGATGAAGACTCGTCCCAAGTTGCCTTTAAGTTATGGACTTTTGACTTTGTTATCCCTTTTCCTTTGTTCTTCAATTTGGGACAGTTTTTCGTGATATGCCCATCTTCGTTGCATTGATAACATTTTATCTTTCTCCTAGGGCGTCTTTTGGTCAGTATCTCATTAAACTTATAAAAAAATAAATTTCCTTACCATATATGCTGCTTCCTCTTCATCAGCTAACGACACTTCAACATTTTGAGTCTTCCTTGAGTGAAGGGCAATGTTGTCTATTTTTCTTATATTTCTTGCACATCGAGATTCGTGAAGTTCTAAAGTACAGATTAACTTTTCTAGAGTACTTACCTCTAAGTTCTGGGAGATATAATAAGAGTCTATTATAGATGTCCACTTCGGGGTTCTTGAAAATGTGTTTAAAGCATACCTTTGAGTATCTCGGTTAGTTACCGTTTCCCAGAGTCTGGTTATCATTTCTTTTATCCTTGCGTGCAGTTGCGCCACCTTCTCTCCTTCTTTCTTCCGGAGGTTGGTGAGTTGGTTCTGAAGGATATTTCGTCGTGTTAATTTTGCTTTCGAGGTTCCTTCGTGCAATGCCAGGAAATTTTCCCAGAGCTCTTTAGCTGATTTGTAGGTCACGATTCGGTTGACTTCTTGTGACAGTAGAATGGTTAGCAGATGAAGTCCACTTGCTCCTTCTTTGTCCAAAGGCTTTTGTCTTTGGGTTTGTCATCGACATCTTTGGGAACCACAAAATCATTTTTCATTATTAGCAATAAATCGAAATCTGTTTTGAAAAATACTTGCATCTTGCGTTTCCAATTTACAAACTCCCCCTCAAGCATTGACAGGTAGATGACCAGTTCGACCATTTTGTAGATTACTTCAAACAACGGTTAGTCCTTAATTAAAGAGCGTCCTTTCTCTGATACTAATTGAAGGTGATTGAAGATCGGCAAGAGAGGGGGTGAATCGCCCCCGAAAATAAAAAAAACTATCTTTTGTTCTGTCTAAACAATGATAAAGGTTAGTTCAAACAAAAACATTAATAGATCAATAATAAAATAGGAAATAAAGAGGTGAACGTAATTACTTGGTTTGCAATCAAGATGATTGCTAATCGAAGGCAAAATGAAGCGCAATTCTCCAGATGAAACTCCTTGAGGGCAGAGAAGCCTCTTATACAATCAAAACTCAGAGAATAGTAGAAAACTAGAAAAAATTTGTATACAATTGATGAATGAATTGGAACTGAGCTCTAGGGGTCTATTTATAGCCCCGGTCAAACTTATCCGGTTGCTGACGTGGCACTATAGGGGTGCCCGAGTGATTGTGGGCGCCTGACACGTGGCTTGTGTGTTATCCGATGCACAACGTTCGTAAACGGCTAGCTGGGTGGATAAAACCGGCTCTCGGACGCCTGTATGCATATGGGCGCCCGAGTGCTCGGGCGCCTCTATCAATACGGGTGCCCCTATTGATAGGGGCACTCGAGTGACTTTGGTCAGCAACTTGCTGACCAATCTCCAGCAGGTCTTCTAGGGTGATTTCTGGTCAACCGGAGTTAGGCTCACCCGAACTTGACTGCGGTCTTTCGCCCCTCGAGCATCCTTCCTTTCGGCTTCTTGTCCCTCGGACATTGCGCACGTCCTTCTCCTTCACAGGTGTACTTTTTCGCAACTTTCGCGCCCCTCGGATGCACCGGGTCCATCGGCTCACTCCCCCGTGCAATCCTTCTCGTCAACTGCGTCTAACGCTCGACTTCCTCCAGTCCTAAGCTCCTGCACACTTAGACAAAGGGATCAAAAACTAACATGACCTAATTTGACTCGGTTAACCACATCAAAATTAACATGGGGTACTTACAGATATATTTTATTTATACCATGTATTTATCTAATAGCATTATACCCGTAGAGTTCAAGTTCGGAGTCACCACCCCTTATTTCAATTTTTTGTTTCAGGTAAATAGTAGTCGTGTCTCATGCCATCGGAGAGGATCCACTTATCGATCCCATCGCGTCGAATATTTTTTGTTTGTTTCATATTTTTATTTAATGGACTCCTATATGTGTTTTCAATGAGCTTGTATTATTTATTTATTTATTTTAGACTTTCAGTTGACGCATTTATTTTACGATATTTATTATGTCTTTATTAATTGTATGGTTGTGACATGTTATTAATTGTCAGCTGTGTGACTATGCTTATATATATATGTGGAGCCCTCAGGGTTATAGTGCAATGGTAGGGCGACTAGTTGTTATTTTAAGTATCCACAGTTCGATCCTTAGCTACGGCGTATTTTGTAAGAATTTTTTTCTCCAAATGGGACGTGAACCCTGGGACGTTGGGCTTCTAAACCGTCCACTGCAAGCGCTTTCCGATTTATCTTAGGACACTGCGCTTCCCAATTTACTAAATTAAATTGTTCTCAAGATACTCGCTAAGGTTGCAAAGAAAAGGAGAAGACTACAAAAATTTATAGCTTGTTGTAAAGATAAATTTATAAAACTAAGATCAAATAAAATGATCAATTAATGGGCTAAAAATAATTGAGAACACTTTGAAATTTTGAAAATGATTCCTCCTCTTTTCCACGAAGATTATTGAGGGTTCACCTTCGGAGAGGAAGAGGGGATTTGCAATACGTAAATTGTAAAGTAAAATGAGAAGTTATTTTTTATTATTATTAAGAAAGTCTCGGATAAATACCATAATTTGTAAACATTACAAATATTAAAACTGATAAAAAAAATAAAGAATTTTATTAGAAATTTATTAATCTTTGATGATATTTTTTATTAAATTTGTTCAAAAAAATATAAAATATTTTTTTTGTTTTTTTTCCTTCTTTCAAATTTCAATTTAATTAGAATTTGTTCCTTGAAAATATTACAAAACAATTTTTAAAAAAATTACAATTTTTTTAAAAACTTTTGTCTTTTTTTCACATATATACATAAAATAATAAATTTATTAAATTTAAGAGTTTACATTTATTTTTTTTAAATTTATTGAATAAAAATATCTCTGACGTATTAGGTATATTTTAAAACAATTAATATCGAAAAAGCATTTATTAAACCAAAATATAATGAATAATTTTTTGTTAATCTCAGGAGTAATTGTCTGAAATTTTCCATATATACCCATATTCTATAATATAATAAGTTCACGCTCTTTTGTTCAGAGGGAAGATAATTTATTTCAAATCCGACTCGATATCCGACTTTAATTGAGAAAAATATAAAAGGACTATCGATAAAAGGACTATCGAAGGAAAATATAAAAGGATTATCGATATTCGATATCTAATCTGAATATTCGATTAAATAAATATATATATATATATATATATTATCTAAAACCTATTAAAAAAATTATAAATATATATATTTTTTAAATACGATGTTAATTTTAATTTACTTTTGTTTAATAATATGAGTTGGATTGAAAGAAAAAAAAAATTATTAGTATACAAGATATTTGATCCTTTACTAAGTATAGGTATTCGGATAGATATCTTATACCCAACGAGTATGAGTATAGAGGATATGATCTGACCCAAATCTAATCCATTATCATCCCAATTCAGATTAAAAAATAATTAAATTAGGAGTACAAATATATCAAATCTATTCACAGACAAACTTAAAAAAAAAATATTTGATTTATATTTGAAATTATCGAATTCGAGTCGAACTGGAACATGTTTTGGGATCAAATTCGAACTCATATTATTTTGTTTAATTATTTATGAATCGCTTATAAATTAGAAACGTATTAAATTTTAATTATTTTTATAGAATTTTAATTTAAATATATTCAAATTACAATTTCAATGATTCGATGCGAATTCAAATTTAAGTGATTTTGAATTATAATTTGAATATATTTGAATTAATTCGAACAATACAAATTGGAATTTAAATTTTATTTCAAATCGAGTTTCGAGCTAAAAATATTTATATTTTTGAATTTTAAATCAAATTAAAATATCATACATATTTATAACTCAAAATTAAATATTAAGAGGACATTTGATTTGAAAATTTTTTTCTTTTTTCTTTTTTTATTTTTTGATATAGTTTTTAGAAAACGAAAAATGTATTTGATATGATATATTGTAATTCTATTTTCTAAAAAAGAAAATTAGAAAATACGTTTAGTATGTTAATATTGAAAATTATAAATAAAATAATTTTTTTTAAAATAAAAATGGTTAAGCTCAAGTGATTGGTTTCCTGTTAATCTAAGCAAATCGTTCGTCTCCCATGCAAGGCATTAAGAATGGAGTTAGTACACGTCCACTTAATCTAAGTAAGAAGCCAGAAATTTGTGTGAGTCCTAGTGTTGAGGAGATGGCCACCATTTTGCCCCTTCTTCTGAACACCTACGCAAAGGCATTCACTGTTCTCGATCAGGAATTCTCCAATGTTTGTCCCTTTGCTCGATATGCTTCAACCTATCCTGCACCTGAAACAAAACGTTCATAAAACTATAAAGGGAAATGATTGAGACAAGGATAATGCAACAAATTTCTTCCAAATAAAATTCTCTCGTTCTTAGTTCTATACTTAGTATCCCCAAGAAGTAAACAAAAAATAAATGTAGATATGACATATACGGGATACACTTATGCATGGATGAACAACATTGTTAATTTGTTTCAAACTAGACAAAGTGTTGATCAATCCACCATGCATGGCTACCAGCAGAATTCTTTGGGCAAGCAAACTTTCTACAATTCACTATGTATACTCTCTTTCAGCTGAAGACACGAAGACATACTCCTTTCTAGTTCTCTTCGATCAGCATGTGGACCAAACATTCAAATTTCTAAAATTAGGTAAAAGGAGGCATGGATACAACAACGAAGGGGGACTAAACAGTTCAGCTTGTTTAAAAAATTTATGACTTTAAAGGGACCTCTTAAACTACTAAATAGGGAGCATTAGGGCCGCATCTCAGCCCGAGCAAAAGTTGCATCCAGGAATTCCCAAGAGTTGCAGATGTAATTTCATACACAACCTGGAAAAACACGACTGAGGGATACCGCGGTGGAATTGAGAAGGAAAAGGCTATAAGCTGGGAGAAGCAGCAAGAATTTTGTATCAACAATAGGCAAAAAAAAAAACTGATTCCTAAAAAGCAGTGATAGATGCGCGATAATTTTTTCATGATCGACCTGTTCAAGAGAAATAGGATACGAAACCAAGTGGTTTCCATTTACAAAGTAGATGGTGATCACATGTACTCTCAACAAGAGGTTAGTGAAGAATTTGTGGCAACTGTAGAGCTTGCTGGGAACAGAATCCGACTGCACTGACTTTGATGAACAAGCTGTTGCTGCTAGATCAAAAATAAATTAACAAGCTGAAGATCTATGTAGGGAGATGGCAGCTAAAGAGATGAATGAGGTGTTATACAACATAGTAGATAACAAAACCTAGGACTGGATTGCTATTCTTCTTGCTTCTTTAAACAGTCATGGGAAACTAATAGTAATCACTTGTTGAAAGTGATTTTAGTATTCTGTCTCAAGTTCACTGCTGAAACTCACACAAAAATTGTGCTAATGCCTAAAGTGAGCAATGCACAAGGGGTTGAGAATTATAGACCTATTGGCATAAGAATTGCTTGACAATATAGCGAGAAGAAAAAAGGCAATTTTTTCAGAAAAAAATGGAAACACTATAAAAAAAAGGAGTAGAACCACAAAAAATTCCAAAAAGATGAACACTGAGCGCATGGCATTGGCATCCAAGTGGGCTACAAAAGAAAAGACAATTTTTGCAACTTGATTTTTTAGAATATCAGATGCCACAATAACTAGACAAGAGTTATTGCAACTTGGCTTAACTCTTCAAATAAACCATCCCACAGCTTGTAACAAAAATCTTCCAAAGGCAACCAAAATTCAAAAACAAAAACAGTCATTCATAACAAAATCAAGAGCCACAAAAGGCTGAAACCAAACATTAGCTAATTACGGATGATGCTCCACATAATCATTCCACATATGGCTTACAATTTCATCACATATGTGTCTCATCTGAGTTGTTTGGCTTGGATCAATTGGAATCGGCTCTTGATTATCAAAATCATCTTCAACTCCAGACATGAGCATATCATTAGAAGAGTATTCCATAAATAAATTATCCATTGCATGATGCCGACGTATGAAATTATGCACCGCACAACATGCAACTGGAATTAATCTTTGCCTAGTAATTGGATAGTTTAGCATATCTTTTAAAATTCGAAACATTGCTTTGAGCACTTCAATGCATCGCTCTATCATATTACGATATGTGTTATGCCTATAATTGAATAACTCTTCCTTCCCTCTTGGTCTGCCTTGGCGCCGATAATATCTCAAGTGATAGCGTCGACCTCGATATAGAGCAAGAAACCCCGGCATATTTGGGTAATCAGAATCAACTAAATAAAATTGATCTGTGATAATATTTCCATATTAATAATGTAAAGCACCAATATAAATGAATATACATATAGAGTTTTTTTTATTACTTACTACCGCAAGATTTAGGAAAATTATTTTCATGCTTTGTTAGTGCGTCTATGAAAACTCTAGAATCATTTGATGTTCCCTCCCAGCCCGTATACACAAATGTAAAAAGCATATCGAAATCGTATGTAAGTATCACGTTTTATGTAACAATCACCTTTCTATCACGAAAAGATGTCTGAATTGATGTCAGTGCCCATGCCAATACGTGAGTCCCATCGATAGCTCCAAGACAATTCTAACATTACACAATGTCTTAGTAAGAATATATTATTAATGTAACTTGGCACATTAGGGTACAATACGTACCTTAAAATACAGAACCACTTTAGATTGTTCAATATGTGAGAATGAACACCATTGTATTTATATGGTCGAATTATATATGTGCCCAATGTACAAATAGCTCATAAAACTCGCTTGAACCACTTGCTACAAGTGTACAATGAATGTTGAAATCGATCGGCACATATTAGATGTCATGTGTTGTGCCTGATGATTAGTAAGAACATAGCAACACTTTCTTCAACTGTAACTTTCTTTCCATCTTGCAATAGATTCATCTCTTTTAATGTCCTACAAAAATTCACAAATACAAGTTTTGACATACGGAAATTATCAAAGCAAACTTGGGGGTGTCCATCAAGTATTTCTTAAATATATATCCTCCTAGTAAGAGATGAAGTCCGACACGATATCCGATCAATATATCCAAGAAATTGAGTCATGTCATGAAAAAAATCATTTGCGGGACCCAAAACTATAAGTAAATTAATATCTGGGCCTAATTCATCAGAGCTTGACATGATCTGCGATAAAATGATATTAAAATCAACACACACATACATAAAATTAATTATAGATTTATCTCAACACACAGATTTCAAAATATCAAACATGTCTTAAACATAGTCTTCAACATTAAATTTCAAAACACAGTATTCAACATTAAATTCTAAAATATCAAACATGTCTTAAATATTCAAGCCACAAAAATCAAACAAACACGAATAATGAAATAGTCTTCAGCTAGGTAATAAAAGAAATCCCCATGAACTTGTCAACATATGACCCTACACATGATCAAGATTGAGGCAACCCAACCATTCAGCCCTCCTATTTGATGGAATTTTCAGGAAAATTTCTCATAGACCAGGCTTAAGGAAAGCTTCTGTAGCTTTTGTGTACACTTGGGTAGATAAATTATCCATCTCATTTAAAATTTACATGCACTTGTCTATGAGTAAGGATCATTGAACACGCTAGTTCCAGAAGAGCCAGATATATCTTGTTCACGTTCTAACTTAGCAGCCCTCAAATCCAGGTATTTTTGCCTAGCAATAGATTCTTCACTCAGCTGTTGCAAGGTATTACTCGACTTGTCCATACAAGCCTCATATTTTTCAAATTTTGAAAGTTTAGGATCTTTACGTCGATGACTATCGGATGATTCTGTACTACGCCGCCGCTGATTATTAAGTTCTCCTCCACAACATCCTCAGTCTCGTCAACAACGCTTCGACATATGAGTTAACACCTCTATTAATGAATGCATCTTCGAGCTCTCTCTCTTCATCAGATGTGGGAGACAATTGAGTAGATGCCCTATGCATATCACCTATTGCAGTTGTCTCACTGAAAACTTCACTAAGAATGTGGAAATGATCACAACCTTCCTTTCTATTGACTTGTACTCCTTTTTATTTTTCTGTACAATTGATTACAAAAATTAGCATTTTATTAAATACAAACATATAATAAAAAGATATATTTGAATGGATAAAAATATTTACCAGATAAAATTCTGCTCATATTTTCTCTGGAGCATTCACTTTACCGGTATCTGGATCCATTGTAACACCAGTATGTGCAAGCAATGCAGCAAAAAGTCGATGTCTATTGCGTAGACGATTCCATGTACCTTGGAGTCTCTCTACACTATAATTCCTCTTCGTAGCTAGATATAATTCTTTGTTGATCTCGTCCCAAATCGTATTAGTGAAGGTAGATGTTTGTAACTTGTTTTGCTTCACTTTTTTCATAAATGATCTCAACAAACATGATAACATTAACCTTTCATCACTCATATTTCTCCATTTCAACACTGGAATTATGCACTCCCATACTGTATTCTGTAAAAAATTACCTTAATATTTAGGGAATTTTAATGTAATTCAAGAGTAAACAAACCATATAAAAATACCAATATATTGTCAATGTAAATTGCAAAAAAATTGCGAAAGAGGAGGTAGGGCGATGGATACCGTCTAAGTGTACGACACTGCTAAGGAGGGATTGACAAATGAGCACACTATGTCTGAAGGTGCTCGACATTGCTGAGCAACCGGCGAGCGTTCTCCTCCAACCAAGCCCGGGCTCGGGAGGGATCAACAACTTGCTAGTGCGGCGTGTTGAGGACGGATCGACAAATGAGCACACTGCGTCTGAAGGTGATGGAGGAGCGGCGGCGTGGAAACGAGGGCAGAGTGGTGGTGCGGCGGAAGGGGCGAGCGATGAATCGGCGGCGAAGAAGGGTGATGCGGCGAGATAGGGCATGAAAAAAGGGAATCGGGTTCGAGGAGGAATATTTAGGGTTATGCCCTCCCATACTGTATTCTGTAAAAAATTACCTTAATATTTAGGGAATTTTAATGTAATTCAAGAGTAAACAAACCATATAAAAATACTAATATATTGTCAATGTAAATTGCAAAAAAACTGCGAAAGAAGAGGTAGGGCGATGGATACCGTCTGAGTGTACGACACTGCTAAGGAGGGATCGACAAATGAGCACACTATGTCTGAAGGTGCTCGACACTGCTGAGCAACCGGCGAGCGTTCTCCTCCAACCAAGCCCGGGCTCAGGAGGGATCAACAACTTGCTAGTGCGGCGTGTTGAGGACGGATTGACAAATGAGCACACTGCGTCTGAAGGTGAAGGAGGAGCGGCGGCGTGGAAACGAGGGCAGAGTGGTGGTGCGGCGGAAGGGGCGAGCGATGAATCGGCGGCGAAGAAGGGTGATGCGGCGAGATAGGGCACGAAAAAAGGGAATCGGGTTCGAGGAGGAATAAAAAGGAGATGCGGCAATATAGGGCACGAGGAAACTTTTCAGCGACGCGGGCAGAGTGGTGGTGCGACGGAAGGGGTGAGCGATAAAGCGGCGGCGAAGAAGGGTGATGTGGTGAGATAGGGCACGAGAAAAGGAAATCGGATTCGAGGAGGAATAAAAAGGAGATGCGATGAGATAGGGCACGAGGAAACTTTTCAGCGTTGCATTTTCCCATTCTCTCGTGCCTTATCTCGCCGAACATTCAGTTTGATTAGGTGCGATTTATTTGTACCCCTAAATTAAATAGTATGTTGATCCGAATCCAACTTCGGATCTACGCTACCACGAATGCGTAACGTGCTTTTATTGACTCCAGTTCCGATTAACGGCATAACCCGTTATTGGGCACTGGTTCGAATGTGACCCACCGCCACCCGAACATTCTTCCTTGGGCACGCACAGTCGCACTGCCTCGCTTCCAGGTCGGCGGAGAGAACCTTCCTTTCGGCTAAAGTTCCTCCTCTATTTTTTTATTCCCCCGCTCGATATTCTTCCCCTTCTCATCTAGGGTTCCGCGCTTCACTCTGCCGGCGAGAGTGCCTGGCTTTCTTGGTTCCTGCCTCAGTTTATACGCCAATGCCGTCTCCTTGTCATTGATCATCTCGTAGTAAGTCGTCTTTTTTGCAAAAAATTCTATAGATTTTTTTTCATGTGGTTGAGTGGATGTTTATTTGATTAGTTCGACGGACTTCATTCAGATGGTTCTACGACGTGGATCCAGATGTAGTTCGCGTTGATCAATCTAGGATTTCACCATATCTGTTGTAATCGTGGTCCTTTCTGCTCGATCATTAGGTCGTATCGATAGCCCTTTATGTGGGGTTTAAGATAGGATTTCTCTATTTCCTTATGGGATCGCGTACTAGTTTTGATATCTCTCCATCGCGTACTTGATTCTTCAACATCGTGTTTTATTTCTTCACCAAGTACTGAGTATTGGCAGTTTTGGACATTGTCATGAGCTACGATTCAGAAGTAATGAAGCATCTCCGACGAGGAATGATCTGCCTCTGTAATCTCGAACATACTTTATCCCAATCTCCAAGTCCTTTCATTCAGGTTTTATGTGAAATATTGAATGCTTTACATGGAAAAAGGCTTTAGATATGCCGCTACTATTACTCAAATATATGTGCAGGCTTTATACTGAACCTTAACAAATATAAGTTGTTGCATTCTAAATGCTCGGGTCAGGTAAGTGCTCTGTTTTCAATCATAATCTTAGTCAAACTGAAAGAAATTAATTTTATCTTTCTAACTGATATTCAATTTTTATTAAATTCTATCAATCTCTCCTCATATACTAGCCTTATTCATCCCACCTTGTTATTTAAGCAGCCATCTCCAGATAATTGTCCAACATGTCCGTAATTCTTATAATATCTTCTCGTTCAAGCTAATAGGTGTTTTCATGGCTTGGATCCTCGACACTCGAATAGCATAACAGCAACATTAGTATGTTGCCAAGGCTCCAGATACATGTGCATTGCATGTATATGCAAGTGTCCATCATATGCAATTATAGTAGGACCTGACCATATATAGAGTTATTTTTGTTTCTTTGCATCGTAAAGTCAATCTTGTTTGATTTAGGGCTGGGTTTATTATTCTAGATGTTAAACTTTTGTGCAGTCAATATTATGGATTCAACATTTTAAGCCTATTGCCTAATCTTAATGAAGCCTATAAGGGGATGCTAATAGATACTTCCCCCTGATTCAACCTTTCTCAGCCAAGTTTAATTAGGTTTTCAAAAGTGACTGATTGTTTTGTTGAAAAATGAAAAAACACAGAAGAATAGCATTCATATTGAATTCAATTACTTGATGTGAACATTTCTACTAGTCATGTTTTCTTGTCCTATTCAAATATGCTCATTTATCTGAAGTATATTCATTGTGCAGTTGCAGTTCTTGTAGCTTCCCATGACAAAATTTTTTACCTCAAGAACATTATGTCATTGATCTGTCATCATTACTTATATCATAATATTCTTATGTGTTACTCTTTTCGTCATATTTCTTTTGTCATTCTATTTTAAACAGTAATTTTACCAATCAATTAACACTTGTTAAAATGTTAATGTTGCAGAAGTCACTTAACCTGAATGCCTGGAGTCAAATCAGGTTGTACCAACGCTGGAGAAAGAATATTATTTATTTGTCTCTGAACAATGCAACAAACCAAGCAGAATCCTTTTCTTCAGTGTGCTTATCTGTGATATATTCCAAGTCAGCAGGAATACTATCCATTTGAAAGATCTGAAATTGACAATAGTGCAGAACAAAATGGCATCAGTCTTGCCCATTATATTGCTGTGAGTTTGTTTTCATTCGTCATGACTAGGATTATGGACCATGTTCAGTCATTGGGGGAGTACTAAAGCCATTAAACAATGATTCTGAGTGCATCTGAACAAATCCATGCTCTAAGAGTTCCTGAAGCTAATGTTACACTTTCTCAGGTTGATGTTAAAGTCAACCGTGAGACTGAAAAATGTACGTAATTACATATAGCATCAGAAAATTTTGGTTGTTCTTGCTGAATGACCATAGATTCAAACTGTTAGTTTTGGCAGATATTCCAGGATGGTCCTTATTTTCACAATGTAAGGTTCAATCTCAGAAGTGTGAGAAATGTTCAAGAGATTTTTTCTCCACAATTAATTATAGACGGCATGTTCGTCTTCATCGTAGGTCTTTGAATATTGCTAAGGTTCTTTCTTCATCTAATCCTTCAATGTAGTTTGATAATCCTTTTTTCTCTTTATTCTTGGAGTTTCTACAGAGTGATCTGAAAGTGAAATGTATAGTATGTATAGTTACTTTCGCTACTTTATTTGGGCCAATTTTCTAGTAAATTAATGCCATCTTTATTACTAGTTTTTTTTCCTAATGTTAGATTTTACTGATGATTGTTGTTAACAGGAGAATATGCATACTTCAATCCATCATTTTGGCATTTTATCTTATTATGAGTTGGTTAAACTAGGTACCATATTATTTTCACAACCTTTGTATTCTTAACCAATGTTTTTTCTTGATGACATTTTTTAGGATTTCTTGAAGAATAGGGTACTCTTGGGAGAATACTGGGATAGGGTAAGCATCTTCAAATACATTTATTAATGTTTTGATTTGCCTTGATATCAACATGTATTCAGTGTTCTAATACATGAGTAAGCAAAAATAGAAGCTAAAATTCTTAATTGAACAGCTGGACAAGTTTGCGCTTCACAATTTTTTTTTGAATGTTCTATAATATTTGTGTTGCATTTCTAGCTACCAATAGAGGAGGCAAAAGATATTCTTTCTTTGAAGGATGCTGTTGTTGAGGTAATTTCAAATGAACTAGTTGTGAATTGATTGTTGTGTATCCATTTTCTTAGTTCCTATATTATAGTGCATTAATGCTTATTTTGCATCCAGCTGTTTGAGCATTCAAAATATAGACATATGTTGGTATTTCTGGGAACTGGTGTTGTATGAATTGTTCATTTTTTGCATGTGTCTTTGCCTCGGTAGTAATAGAAGGTGGGTGCTAACTACTAAATTTTTGATAATATGATTTGGTTGTTTGCTCTTTTCCAGGTTATGGCTGTCCCTTGTATTTCTTCTTGGTCTGACATACATCAAAGGGACCATTTTGTTTTTTGTATTGTTACCTTGCGCTTGTCCTTAAGGAAAAAAATGCAGGTTATGATTTTTTTTTTCATGGTAAACTGACTGAATACTCATAGGTTTTTTAGCGATAGGCTTATTCTTCAAGCCGACTCCACCTAGTGGGATAAGGCTTGTTTGTTGTTGTTGTTGTTGTTGTAGGCTTAATCTTCAATTGTTTTCATATCAACTCACTCCTTGATACAGGACAATTAGTTATGGGTCTTGCCGTCCATGATCATGTAAGTCTAGAACATCCTCTAGGAGTTGGTTTTCAATTATCGTATTAACTACTATCATCTTTTGGGCTTAGATGCTTACCATTCTATAATATTATATATTAGAGGAAAGGCTGAGAAATTTGTAGATATGATTACTATTCACATGAGCACACTGGAGAATGTTTACAAGTTATGAATGGTGCAGATAATTATGTTAAGAAGGGAACTATCTCATCTGAACAGTCAGGGAAGGATAGTTGAGTGGAGGGTATCTTTGATTGGGTTAATGAAGGAATGTTGGGTTTCAACAGAGTCAATGACTGATGAGTTTGATGGGGATCTTGACAGATTTGGGGGGCTCTAGAAAAGAGTCCTGGCGGAAAGAGTATTTTTTGGTGCGGCTAGGATTTGATTAGTGATTGGCTGTTTCTTGGGCTAAGGATTTCAGTGGGGGAGGTTATTAGGAAAAGAGGGGGTTAGTGGGGCTCTCACCTGTGATAGTGGAGAATACTGACAATTGTCAAGAGAAGAAAGGTTGATGATGGAGGGAGGAGCAGAGAGATGTGGGAGGCACTGGCAGTGTGAT
The DNA here is from genome assembly GCA_024364735.1 of Boesenbergia rotunda. Classification (NCBI taxonomy): domain Eukaryota; kingdom Viridiplantae; phylum Streptophyta; class Magnoliopsida; order Zingiberales; family Zingiberaceae; genus Boesenbergia; species Boesenbergia rotunda. The sequence goes on along the minus strand of JAGFNQ010005792.1, from coordinate 56,043 downwards.
TGAAGACGGGTGGCAAGGGTGTGAAGATGATCTATTGTTGTCATCCCTTTGCTAACCCCCATCTAAAGATAAACCCTACCTATGATCAGTTTTATTAATCCAGATTTGACACTAGTTCAACAGATTACCTTATTCAACTATGGGTTGGCCAAATTGCACGTATTTTGACATTGTTTCATGTCTGATTTCAAGCCCAATTCAAATCCTAGCCAGCCAAATCTTATCCAACTCAATTGAAGTTCGATCAACCCCCAAAATGCACCAAATTTAACCAAAATCAGACTCCTATCATATTTATAGTCTCATCTCTCCAGAGATATTCTTCCGCTTAAGACTAACATTTCATCTACACCAAATTTATATCAGATTCATAACTACCTATTGGTTTGTGTTGGGTTGTAATTCCTATGTTGTATTCATCTACACCAAATATCTCTCCAGAGATATTTTGTCGATCCAATTGGCACGTTGTTTAAAAGTGAAATGTCATGTACCTTGGTCTTGTGTTTTATTTAAAGGGAGAGCTATTAGTTAATTTTTTACTTCCAGGGTGTTACTGGTTCTTTTATTATAAAGGAATTGACAAATTTCATTCAGAACCTCGGTCTTCTATTACTTCCACATGTGTATGTGAAGGCTGGTGCAACTCTTTTGGTAAGAAAAAATGCAATTCATTTTTGTCTGTTGAAGTGTACCAACTATTATACTATGTCCCACATTGGTAAATTTCACATTTGCATTGTGTAGGATATTGTAGAAGGGAGTTCTTATAGGTTTCCTTTGTCATCTCAAGATTTGTTTAGTCTTCTTGATGATGCAAGCGAGAGGACTTTTTTGCATGCTGGCAATGCCTTGTCCATGCAAAAGTATATCTTCAACGGAGACACTGAAAAAATTCTATCGAGGCAAAAAATTTGGTTGCATTTGCTAGTTTTATGCTTGAACAGAAATTGGTATGACGGTAATCCTAGTATTGAAAATTTGACCTTTTTAATGTTTCTTCTTAGTTTGCCTGTATTTGGTTGCTAGGTCAAGTCGTGGCATGCTGAGAAAGATGTTGAAGCGTTAAGATTACAGTGTCTACTTATGGAAGAAGAGGAAATTGCAAAGAAAAGGTACCAATCAATTGAGTTTTCTAATTAACGGATATACAAGTTCATGAGTATACCTGAGTGATATAATTGGGTTCCTATAACCTCCTCTGCTTTTACCATAATTAAGGAGATGCCCTTGCGTAGAAGCGTGCAAGTGTATGTAACTTGTAAATGTTCTATAGCTTGTGTGGGACACCTAGTTTAGTTCTACATGGGTTGTTGTGAGCTAATTAAAGAGGTTCACGATGCCCACAAGAGATTTGTGGGACAAAGAAGGGATCTAGATGCTTAGACGATTGAACTATTATTTTTGGATGAACGGTAAATATTTAGATCAAAATAGAATACAGAATGTACAATGCTAGACGCCTACAAAACGATGACATGCGTCTGTATCTTATGGAACATCCTATCTATCTTGGGCTCATCGCCCTCATATCGGCATCTATTCCTAGTTTGCCACAAAAGATAAATCATACATGTGATCGCTATATACCGAGCCTTCGTGAGGCGGCTGTTGCCACAGTACACCCTCCGTAGTGTGTGGAACAGGCGGGCTACAGTGCTTAGGTTCTGCCAGATGTTGAGCCATCTTCTTACACTGCCCACAGCAGCTAATGGGGCATTGGAAGAAGACATGGGCATTGGTTTTGTTCTCCTGTTTGCACAAGGGGCAAGTCTTGTCCACCTCAAACGGAATGCGGTCTTTTGTCTTCAGCCATCCATGTGCGAGAAGCCAAAACATAAATCTGTGCTTAGGCATCAGATATGGCTTCCATAATAGTTAAGTTTAACAAAGTTAATGAGTTAGTTCTCTGGAGTCAATGTGTTGACATTACATCTGTATAAAGTTAACCAGCAAGAAACGATAAGGTTGCTTATTGTACCTCATCATTAGGTTTTTCTGAAATTAGTGATGGAATTTAGAACATCAGTAGTTAGAGATGTCAGAGATGGAGTAAATAACTATAATTAACTATACTTGACATGTTGTGGAGCATCAACCTTCATGTGCTCGCTGCATCAGATTTGGGCCATGTAGTTTTTTCCTCTAGTAGTGTAGTTTAACTAGGCCAATTTGAGTTATAACACATGATGGAGCTATGACTTCAGTAACCTATTTGTCATATGGGAGTGTTTGTCTGTCAGTTGAATGACTCATGAGGTAGTGTTAGTATTCTAGATACCAGTATGGTCAGTGTTACGAAGGCCTAGTTATTCAAAGACAACATGGTTAGAGGTGACAATTTAGGTTAGCGATGACTCATTTAATTCAGATTCAAACCCGACCCATTAAATAAACAGGTCAAAATCCAGAATTGCACATGACCCATGTATAAAAGGGTTTTAGGGTCGTGTCACATGACCAGAATTAAATGGCTCATAAACATGACATGCCCTCCTTAAAAAACTTAAATAAAATTTATATACAAACCATCCTAATTATGTTTAATTATACAAAAGTATAAAATGTAATCTGCATTATAGTTTATATTTATTATATCATATATATCCGTAACATATGTTAGATTATATATTTATAATTTAATCTAGATTAACTAATAAAAATGATATAAAATCTAACCGCTTGAGATGCAAGTCAGTGGTGATTCGACCTGCTTATTTGTGAGTCATAAATGGGTCAACTCATTTATAACGTGAACTTGTTTAACTCAAACCTAAATCTGTAAAATTGCTGCTCAGGTTGTGCCATGAAAACATGTCATGTCAACTTTTGTCAATCTAAGTGCGGTGGCCTAGATTTCACAGATAAAATCATAATCCATGTAGAAGCATCACTACACCCTAACCTTATCACACGCATAAACTACCATAATCAGGAAGGCGAAATTTTCACTTAAAGAGAATTTGCAATAAGGCAACAATTTCACAATCTGGAATCTCAAAATGTGATTCTACTACTTGTTTCTCAGTTTCAATGGCCAAAAAATCATATTAATTCTAATTGTATATATTTGAAAGATTGGTTTAGATGAGAAAAAGACCATACTTCTCAACTTGGTATGAGATAGTAGATACTTTAAGGCTTAATCCTTTATTCAAACTGTATACCAAGTGCATAACAAATTAGTGTAGATTACCGATTGTTTTAGTTGTATGAGACTTTAAGTCTTGTGTATAGTAAGTTAGAATTCATTAATAGAATGATGCTCAGGACTGGATCAAGTGACCTATATATATATTCCAATAGAACATATAATTATCTTACTGATGTAATGAGAAGAGACAGAATGTATCAGGTATTTGGGGTTGGTTGTATATATTTGCTCCCCCAATAAACAGCCATTTTATTCATTATTTTATTATGATTAAAGCTAGCCCTAATTTTGGAATGAATGCTTAGTGAAAATTGGAAAATGCTAGTTAGTACTTAGATAACGTGGAAAGTGACAGTTTTTTTTTGTCTGTTAACAAATTTACTTGGTCAATTTGGTCTGATTATGATAACTAGAGATTATGTGGAGAATGTTTTTATTTTATCTTTGAATAAATTTTGCTTGGTCAACTTACTTGATTATGATAAGTCCATTATCTTGGGTAATAAATATGCATATAACACAGCATTTCTGGTTATATAAGATGATAACTCTATCTTCTATACATATGAAAGTGCTAATTTAATTTTGCCAATGTGGGCTCTCCAACCTCTATATTAACATTGCTGGGTGGTTGAGCGTTGTTGCTTCCACTGTGAACAATGAATACTTTCTCATCCAATGTGGCATAGGAACATGCGGTGGTCAAGGCAAAAAAGTGCTAATTTAGTTCCCATGAGAATTCTTTCTTAGCCCTTGAATTTTATGGTGGTTTCTGCAGGCAAGCTGAACTTGAGGAAAGGAAAAGGTTGAAAAAACTGAGGCAGAAAGAGAGAAAAATGACCATAACAACTGGTACTGCCAAAAACAATTGTGACCCATATTCACACCATTCTGTCGAGTTAACATGTAGGCCTATAGAAACATCAAGCCCAATACCTACATCTGTCTCTTGCTTTGACACTTGCACAACAAAAGCCAGTCCAATGTTACTGTGTGTACAGCCGACAAAATACTGCAAAGTAGAACCCCATTTAGATTGCAACATGTTTTTGCATTCTCCAAAAGAGGTTAATGTTGACTTTGTAGATCAGAAAATGGAGACTAAATCCTGTGAGTGCCAGCGAACTCCAATCAATGGTCAAATTTTGTTGACACAAATTCCTCCAAGCAGTTGCTACCATGATGAAGCTCCATTTGCAAAATCTCCCACAACTTCAACCAACGACCTTATTATTGGGACGCAGAAAACAAAGCCAGAGAAAGATGGCAATGAAATTAACAGCAAGTGTGAAGTATTGATTGGCTCTATCAGTGTTGACCTTAGAAATGGTTCACCGTTGGTGCTGAAACATTCTAAGATAGCAGAGCATGTCTCGAGTCTCAATTCAGCCAACTTAATGGACCTAAAACCGCCAAACCCATTTTGCCATGACATTGTAGATTCTGCTGTAGAACAAATAGGAGCAAAGTTGAATGAATTACATGCTCACCCTTTTAATCATATTCCTGTTGAGAATGCTTGCAGCAATGGTATTGGCAAATGCTTGGACTCTATCATTGACTTGGATAGTTCAGATTTGTCATTCCCCAGACTCTTCTCAAGCCATACTGCAAAGGCCTTTCTAGCAGAGAGTGAGTGCCCTTTATCTTCTGTGCTCTATTTTGGAGGTCTCACAAGTCAATAAGCACTTTTTCCATCCTTTGGACTATTTTTATAATAATTACCTTTTTAAAGTTCTGCAATCTGTTAACTAGTGTTAAAAAAAATGCAGGATGGAAGGAATCAATGATGACCGATCATGTGACGCTTGCTTTACCCTCTGACGCCGAATTATGAGTCTCGCCTATAGACATTTTTGTTACCAAAAGAATTGCTAAGATAGATGTTGAACTTGTTGGATTAGTTGGGTCCCTAACAAGGTCCAATGTTTTAGATGCATAGATTCTTCTTTATGATATCTTGCAGTTTAAAGCATCGTGAAGTTTTAGAAGGCTTTCCCATTTTAACAGATGTCTTCTGAGTTCAAACATCTGCTTTCTTTTTGCAACATTTTTGTTGACATTCAACGCATTTTTCTCGGTTCAGATTTTATGTATCCGTTTGGATTTACTTTAATTGTTTCGTTGTATTACTCCATAGATTGATCATAAACAAGTAAACAACTGACTGCAACTTGAAGGTTCAAGAATCTACATTTTATTTTGTTTATCTGACAACTTCTCTTTGAAGCCATTGCAACTAAACATTATTGCTTCCAGAAAAAAAATATTTTTCTTTTTTTAAAAAACATTTTATTATTTATGGAGTGAAAAAGTGCCCCGCCTTGAGTTCGATTCACTTTCCTCAACAGCATTTCTGTAAGTAGATTAAAGATTTATCATCTTCCGGATATCGGTTGCTGAAATTTCAAATAAATGAATTAAACAATTCAAATACATATGATTAAGTTTCTTTCAAGTAGTGTCATTCATTATTTTTAAAAGTAATTCTAATTATAGATTTTGTGACAGCTTAGGGACTTGTTAATATCGTCAGTCTATTCTGAGGTGCGTACGTAGAATTGAAAGAAAAAAAAAAATTAAATCACGCAACTTCTATTCTGTATGTAACTTGTAAATGTCAATTGAAAAAAAAAAAAGAAGATGCTTTCAGGTAATTGACGGTTATGAGAGACTTCCAAAGGAGGCCGGATCCTCTGTCCCGGATCCGGCCTCTGTCTCGCTCGTCGGCGAGCAATCTGATTAACGATCGGACATCATCGATGGTCTCCGACTATCGTCCCGAACAAAACTATATCCTAGGGGGTACAGTGAACCCGTCGGTTATCGTCGCAATTGTGATGTTGTCGTATTCACCATCGAATCCGACGAGATTGTAATGCGACGTTTACGACCGATTCACCGTTCTCCGAGGATATCGTCTTATTTGGGATGACGATCAAAAATTATTAATGGTTTCCGATCGTCGATCGGACGACTCGCTGACAATTGTCGGCGAGCGAGACCCCGGGACATGCCCCCGTCCCGGGACAGAGGATCCGGCGCCCTTCCAAAGGTACTATGTAAATACAAACGAAAATAGATTTTTAAAATTTAAAATTTTATGCTTCTTAAAAGAATTTGAACAGTGTGATAAATTTATGGACAAAAGTCAACCGCACGTTTTTTTTTCTTCCAAATCATCCCGGGTAAAAAAGGGGTTGGGATCCTCTGGTCCCAAAATTTTTGGTCCATCCCTGATCCATATTAAAATTGCGGCTGGATCGTGATTGCGATCCGGCCGTAATTTATTTCAATCCCCTTTAGAGTTCACCGTGCTCCTCAGATTATAATTTGGGTTAGAACGGGTGGCCGGAGGCCACCCGACGGCCTAAATCCTAAATCTAAAATCTTAAACCCTAAATCTTAAATCCGGATTTAGGGTTTAGGCCGCCGGGGTGGCCTCCAGCCACCCGTCCGAACCCAAACTATAACCTGGGGGCACGATGAATCCTATAGGGGATCGAAATAAATTACGACCGGATCGTAATCACGATCCGACCGTAATCGCGAATGATCGATCCCCGATCTGTAATTTTGCGGACCAAAGGATCTGGGCTCGTAAAAAAGATGTCCTATCTCATTATTTTTCTTATATTTTTATATAAATTTGTATATTATAACCGTTATGATTTTATAATTGCTCATGTAGGTATATAGTTATAGCAATTACAGTTTCATGACATTATAACAATTATAATTTTATAATTGTTATATGAAATTTTTTTAAGATAAACTATTCAGAGTCTTCGAACATATTTTAATAATATTTGAGTTTATAAAAAAAATTATAATTGTTATATGGAATTTTTTAAAGATAAATTATTCAGAGTCTTCGAACATATTTTAATAATATTTGAGTTTGAAATCAGGCTATTACGAGTTTTACCTTATACTTATGGTAGATTTTTGAACGGGTTTAATTTGATATATTATATATTTTATGGTACAATCAAAGTCAATATTTATTATCTCTCAAAATTTATGGTTTATCATTCACATGGTAACAATTACGATTTCGTAGTTATTACAACTAAACTGTAAGTTATAGCGGTTATCGTTTAATAGTTGCTATAACGTAAATATTAAATCTTAAACTTCTAGAGATTATAATTTTTGACTCAGGTTGAATCATAGGATATATAATATATCAAATGAAGCTCATTTAAAAATTATAATTAATTAGGATAGAACCCGTAACGATCCGGTTTCAGATAAAAAAAAATATATTAAATCCTTATTGGAGGTTTCGAATAATTTTAATCAATTTTTTTTTCATGTTTAGCAATTATAAAATCATAGCAATTACAATTACGTAGTAATAGGTTCGTACCAACTACAACGCGTTGATTTAGATAAAAAAGAGAGATAATATGTGAATAAGGTGAATAAATTATTATTATTGTGTAATAGAAGGTAGTTAATAATTATATATGGGATAGAATCTTTTTGATAAAAAAATTAAATTGGAGTGTTATATTGATGATTATTAAAAAAACACCTTTTTGACTTTGTCTCAAGAGTTATTGTTTAGTCTATTGTATAAGTATATAATAAATTTGTATATATCAAAAGAAAATTTCTTCTTATCGTACGTAAGAAGGAAACCCCACTCGATTATTCCTTTCACATGATTACAAACTAGATATTCAACTTACTTGTAATGTTTAAATGTTTGAATTATACATCCACTGTGCTTCAACACTCAGGAGTGAGAGTATGATCTCTACTGTAATCTTCACAGTAGTAATAAACCAGGTGATTCCTTTGAACCCATTGCATCGCCTCGTATTGCTGTCGGCTTAGACCCGAGCCCATCGGTGAAGAGGCGATTGGTCGGCACGCCGGTGGTGCGTAGGCCGAGCACCCTCCTATTTTGAAGTCCGCATACCTCGAAACAAAAGGTTGGAACCTGTAGTCTGCCTTGTACTTTCCATTTTCCGTTGCCCACGACGATGCATCCCAAATTGAGGCATACACCCACATCGGCCGGTCGGGAAACGTTGCCTCCAATTTCCTCTGATACCTCCGAATTGGCACATCGTCGACAAAAAATCTGCAAGAATTAGGAGGCTCAATAACGAGCTCACAGTCGACAACACATGCACAATCTTGGATCCTACAGTACTCACACTATTTCATCAGGGTTCCAAAGAATGGCATAGTGGTGGAAGTCCGTGGTCGGGTCGAACCAGAGGTGGAACCTCATCTCCCTCCCGATAATCCTGCCGTCTCCACTGCCTCTCACATAGACGTTAGTCTGCAGAGTGTAGGGCTTTCCAGGGGTCGTGCCAAGGAACTCAATGTCCACCTCGTCATGGTGTCCCGGGTGAGCTTGGTCGTTGGATAGCTACAAACAATAGCATTCAATTCATTTCCGAGTTCTTAATTAATATCGATTCGCCCTCAAATTGCGACTAATTCAAGCAATTCGATCGGCTTCGCTTACGTAGAAAGCAGTGTTGACACCCGCAGTGTAGCCACTTTGAAGCTTGATAGAGGCACCAAAGTAGCCATTCCGGTAAGGCCGGTTAGACTTGAATCCACTCCCTAATAAATAGTGCATGCATATATATAAATAAACAGTTTGAGCTTGCACCGAACAGTATAAACTTAATGCACACAAAGGGAGTAAAAGCATGGTGTTACCGGAGTTGCTGTCGAGCCAAAGTGTGACACTGGATTGATCATGGGAAACCGATTGGTGCTGCGCGCCCCAAAGGGTGCTGTAGGCTTGGTAGAATCTCCATGATCGCACCTTGGAGCTCAAGGAGTAGCCCGGGGATGGCGGTTGAGCATTAACACAATAGAAGAAGAAGAAGAAGGAGAAGAAAAAGAAGAGGATGTGGAATTGAATTGGAGAAGCCATGCAACTCAATTAGCCTAACTCAAAGAAACAGAGAAGCAGTGACTTGTTTAGTGAAGGGAGAGCACGAGATTTCTTGGGGTATAAATAAGAACTACAAGTCTTTATATATTCAAAGTTAGGCTCTTAGTCACTTCGATAGTCTCCTTCAATCACGTAGGCATATGTTGCATTGATTTCGTGAATTAGATTTGCTGTGGAAAATTGAAATGGATATAGTCAGCTAGATCTTATACCCATCGTTGACATTTTTTCCCGCTTGGTCAAATATGTTCCTAGGCGTGAATGGCGGCTTTTCATCGAATCATGAGCACATGGTAGGTAGCTGAGGGTCTGAAAAAGTCAAAGCTGGGGTCCTTCAGATCGACTAAGGATGATGATGAAATGTGATAAGTATTGGAATCGAGAAGTGTTGATTTTGTGGTCAGACAAAAACTTTGGTCAACGGTAAGTACGACCTTTTGATCTTTAACTAAATTTGTTATAATTCCATGAATCTTGTGATAGCAATCGACCGTGGAAGAGACGCCGGGTGATCAGCGCTCTCTCACAAGAAATGGAGCATTGCGTTCACAAGCAACGGGGCGGGATCTGGTGACGGCGGCGATCTACTGTGCGTCGTCACCCATATGGGCTAGATAAACGTTTCACGGCCCCCACGGGCTGGATCGGATGGTAAGACGCCTGCTGCTTGAATCGGAGGTCTAAGTGTCGAGGGTCGCCAGTTGCGCACAGGAATAAAATCCTGGCCTGCTGGCATTAAAATTCCCTCGACCCCAGGCGCCTCACCACACCAGTGATAACCGTGATTTACCTCCTCCGTGTTGGTCCTGGGGCGGGCTGGCGGGGGCGCTGGGGGCGAGCGTTTCGCCTTTTTTTTGAATAGATAAACGTTTCACGTGGTAGCTAGATATTTGGTATTGGTGAAATCGATTACATCTTTGGACCGTCCGTCGCGAACACTTTTCAATTTATTTTAATAGCGGATAATTTTTTTTTTGAGACCGGATCGATCGTCCGAAGTTAGAGAAACTTCGTTAATCATTTTTTTTAGATGTTTAATGTCGGTGAAATCGATCTCACCTCAAAGTCGATCTAAGTTGATCAAATTCGAGTTATTTAAATTTGAATTTTGATACTTGATCAATACCTTAATTAAGAAGTTAAGTGGGTCAAAATAACTAGATACTTGATTAGAGGAGAAAAATCTAAGTCAAGATTGATCGAATATTTAGTGATTAGAAGTCCAACAAAAAATTATCAAGAGAGAAGTTCAAATAAGTCATAAAGGACTAGACACTTGACACGAGAGGGAAGTCCAAGTTGGTTACGGGAAGTCCAAATTATCAAGAGGGCACTGGACGAAAAGTTCATGTGGGTCTAGGTTGATCGAACACTTGATGATTAAAAATCCAATGGGGTGTTACTATGAGAAAAAAAGTCTAAATGGGTCATGGAGGATCAAATACTTGACATAAGAAAGAAAGCCTTTGAAGGTCGTAAGACCAAATGCAAGATAAGAAAAATCCAAAAAAGTCCAAGAAGGTCGGGGAATAGATTCTTGACGAAAGGTGGAAGCCCAAATTGATCATTGGATATGAGTGGTAATGATTCAGAAGAAATAGATTCAACTCATTGCATACAAGAGTAGTAATGATCTAGAAGCAAATTGATTTAAATGATTAGGAAATCGATTCAATTGATTGGGAAAATAAGTTGAATCAATTTGATCCAAAAGCAACTAGATACAAATCGATTTAACTAATTTGGGAAATCAATCGATTGATATGGAAACCAGTCGAATTGATTCGGAAACCAATTGAATCGATTTGATCCAGAAGTAAATAAGTTCGATTGATTTGGGAATTATGAAATTTTATATAGACATTATTTATAACATATACTATAATAAAAATAGTTTTATATGAAAATAATTTTCATTTTCAAAGATTGACACAAAATTGAAAATCATTGAAATATTTCAATATTTCCTTCTATTTTATATCAAATTCATCAATGATAAGTTCTATCAAAATATAGTCTTTACCAAAGTTTTCCAAATAGTTTTGAAAAGTTTTTCAAAAATAAATTTCAACCATATTTTTTTTGGCTAAATGCACATGACTTGCACAATGATTGGAGTTCACTTAAGTTCTTGTTTTGGATGAAATTAAAACTCAAACAAATGCACTTTATCAACACTTTGAGTTTTATATCAACCTAACATCTCACTTGTATCTAATGTATCTCAAAACACATACAAGTCAACTTATGATTTTGTAAGATATACAAATCTGTTCTTCCTAAACTAGGGTTCATGCATTTCTAACTAGACATTTTAAAATTTGATCATCCACCAAAGATGTCAATTAATGTTAGAATCCTTAATTTCAAAAAATTAAAATAATACATGTTAATGATCATAACATACATCAAATGCTTATTTAAAAAAAAATTGATTATAGCTAAATGATGCATGCATGACATGATATATGTGTTGAGGCAATCGACCCTTAAATGATTGGAAGATCATGGTTTTGATGTGTGGGCGAATAGGTTTAAGGTTAGAGTGTTATGTTGTATTTGATGTGTGTGATTGAGTTTGCAGGACTTGGAGAATCACACATGGTGGACATATCTGAGGGATGAGAGCCGAGGGAGGAGAGCTCCAAGGGCAAGCCGGGAAGTGAACTTCAAGGGCACATGTGAAGGGTGGCATGGAGGCAAGCCAAGGAAAGGCTTGCGTGCGCATCCGAGGGACGATAGCCAGAGGAAGATGACTTCAAGGAGCGAGCCAAGGGAGCAAACCTGAAGGCACACGCGAAGGAGAAGGTCCGGAGTGGCTGGAACTAAGCTGGGAGGCAGGGCAGTCGACTGGCCTGGAGGCAGTCGACTGCCAAAACCCACAGAAAGTTTGCGGCCTCGGACCAGTCGACTGGCATTTGGGCAGTCGACTGGTATACCCCCGAAACTAGCCGTTGGCTAGCAATTAATGCTGGGCCAGTCGACTGCCCCAGGGGCAGTCGACTGGTGCGGGCTGGATAGATTGCGAATCTGTCCTGTTCACCTATAAAAGGAGCACGTTTTGTACGTGTACGGTACGGTTCTGTACAGTAACGAAGTGCTGCCAAATTGTAGAGTGTTTCTTGCTTCCTCTATTGTATTTCAACATCTGTAAAGAGGAAGATCTTACTGTAAAGGTTTCTCCACCTCAAGGAGACTTTTCGATAGTGAAAAGTGGTGCTCGCGGCGTGGATCCTTGGACTAGTCACCCATCTGGGTGGATACCAAGTAACTGATAAGTGTTAGCATTGTTTCTGTTTCTTTTACATATTATTTCCGTTGCGCTAACAATTCTATAGAGATCCGAAAAAGTGCATTCACCCCCCCCCCTCTGCACGCCTAAATCGATCCATCAGTTGGTATCAGAGCGAAGTGCATTTTGGAAGATCTAACAATCAACCAGAACAAATTGTAATGGCGTTTCAAGAGGGATACTCCACCGCACGACCTCCGTTCTTCGACGGGAACGACTTCGCCTACTGGAAAGGTAGAATGCAATACTACCTTATGAATGACATAGAAAATTGGATAAGTGTTGCAGATGGCTTCGAGGCGCCCATCGATGAAAGAGGAGACCCAACACCGATGAGATCATGGTCGAAGGAGGTGATGAAAAGGGCGCAGTCTAATGCCAAGGCCACACCACATTGCAATGCGGGCTCTCGAAAGAGCAACTGAACAAGGTGGGGTCATTCAAGAGCGCCAAGGAACTATGGGACAAGTTGGTTGAACTGAATGAGGGGTCCAACGAGTCCAGAAGAGCCAAGAAGGACCTACTAGTGGCTCGACTACAATCCCTATCCATGAAGAGCAATGAAACCGTCAGCCAGCTACATAGAAGGGTGAAAGAAGTGATAAATGAGCTCCATGTGATTGGAGAGAAGATAGAAAACCGGGACATCGTCAGATATGTTTTACAAGCATTCCCAAGAATCACCTTTTGGGCATCCATGGTTGATGCTTACAAGGTATCAAGGGACTTATCTTTAGTAAAATTAGACGATTTGTTTTGTGAATTTGAACTGCACGAGCAAGCTAACATTACGGCCAAAGAGAAAGGTATTGCTTTTGTTGCAGAAAAGGAGAAGAAGAGGAGGAAGGAGAAGAAGAAGGTGGTCTACTCATCTTCATCAGATTCAGAGGAGTCAAGCACCTCTATGGACAGTGACCAAGAGGCCTTCATGGTAAGGAAATTTCGTAGAGCATTTAAAAGTTTATCTAACAAGTCCTATGCTAGGAAAGGAGCCAAAGGTAAGGGTAAGGCCAAGAACATAATTTGCTACAACTGTCACCAAGAGGGACATATGAAGAATGAGTGCCCTCAACTGAAGATAAGGGATGACAAGAAGGAAGAGAAGAAGAAGAGTGACAAGAAGAGATCAAAGGGAAAGGAGAAGGGTGCCACCAACCTCAAGGCAACATGGGATGATCCTTCATCCTCAGAGGAAGAAGAAGAGCAAGTCTCCCACTTTGCTCTTATGGCACAAGATCATTCAGACTCATTAGATGATGAACGAAGCTCAAGCAGTGAAGATGAGAGCTCTTCCACTTCATCATCAGAATCAGAAGCTTCGGTAAGTGAGGTATACCACTTACCCTCCTCTACTTTAGTGAAGATAATTTCTAGCACAAACATGGACTTAGCTAAGGCTAGAAGTAAAGTTAAGGATCTAAAAGAACAAATTGTCATGCTTAGAGTAGAAGCTACTAGACTTAAGTATTTGCATGTTAATTCTACTTCTTCACATGTTTCACGCCTTGAAAATGAAAATAAGGAATTAAGGAAACAAGTAGACGACCTCACAAAGGCCCTTAGGAAATTCCAGGTGGGATCTAGTAACTTAGATATGATCATCAACTGTCAAAGGGTTGTGTACAACAAAGCCGGTTGGGTTATAGGCCTAAGACCAAGGAGGTAGCCTTTGTTTCACTTACCGGTAGGATTGGTGCATCTAGGTGACTAGGAGCTAGGGGAACCACAAAGAAGGCATGGGTACCTAAGATATTTCTAAATGATGCTTATGGATCAAAGATATAGGTACCAAAAGAGTATGTTTTCCATGTTGTTTAGGTAAAGGTGAACGAGGCCCCAACAATGTGGATAGTAGATAGTAGATGCTCAAGACACATGACCGGAGATGTGAGCAAGTTCACCACTATTAGCTACCTAAGAGAAGGAACGATCTTCTTTGGGAATAGTGGAAAGTTGAGGATTATTGGTAGGGGCACAATTGAGGTATCTCCCACTATTTCAATTCATAAGGTACTTTTAATCAAAGACATGAAGTTTAATTTATTAAGTGTAAGTCAATTATGTGATGCCGATTTTCAAGTAGAGTTTCATGCTAGAAAATGCATCATTAGACATAATGAATCAAATACTATCATCTTAGAAGGGTTTAGAGAGGCAAACTTATATTATCTTGATCTATCTTATGCTACTAACAATGTTGTTAAGTGTCTCATGTCTAAAGAAGAAGAAGGGTGGTTGTGGCACCGAAGACTTGGACATGTCAACATGAGAAGCATTACAAGAGTGGCTAAGGAAGAGTTGGTGAAGGGGCTCCCAATGATCAAGTACGAGAAGAACAAGTTGTATGATGCATGCCAAGAGGGTAAGCAGTCAAAAGCATCACACAAAAGTAAAACTCTAATCACCACTTCCTTACCTTTAGAACTTTTGCATATAGACTTGTTTGATTGCCATAGTACCCCCTCATTTGTAGGGAGTAACTATTGCCTGGTAATAGTAGATGACTTTTCTATGTTTACATGGATCTATTTCTTGAAACATAAGGATGATACCCTAGAGATCTTCATAGGATTTAGTAAAAGGGTAGAAAATGAAAAGAACATCAAAATAAACCGAATTAGGAGTGACCATGGTGGGGAGTTCCAAAACGCTAGTTTCACACAATTTTGTGTTGAAAATGGGTACAAGCATGAGTTTTCATGCCCAAGGACTCCTCAACAAAATGAGGTAGTTGAGAGAAGTGTTGAGGATCGGTAGAGCTAGAGGGGGGGGGGGTGAATAGCTCGCTTTAATTGATTCTTCTTCTTCCAAGCAGAAATCAAAGTCTACCCACCACCAAAACCAATGCTAACACTTGTATTTACTTGGTCTCCACCTCCTTGAGGTGACTAATCCAAGGGTCCACACCAGCGATCGCAGATTTCACTATCAAACCTCCTTCTCGGAACAACCCCGAGGGTGGAGAAACCCTTTTACAACACCCTTGAAAACTTTCACAAAGAACAATACAAGGAAGAAGAAAAGAGAGAAGTATTACACAATAGGCTTGCTTCTCCTTCCTTTGATTGCTTGATGAAGGTGTTGGAAACTTGAGCTTGAACACACAGCTTGAAGCACCAAAACCCTAGCTCAAATCGCAATGGAACAGTGTTACCGTTTGAGCTCGATTTTCCGCTTATAACGGTCTTCTTTTGCTTCCTGAATCGATTGGTGAGAAGCCCCAATCGATTACCAAGTAACCGTTGAGCAGTACGAACGTTGGATGAACGGCTGGGATTACGCCATTTGAACTTGAATCGATTGGCTGATCGATTAGAATCCTGAATCGATTAACTGATCGATTACCGAGCGTTCTGTCGTGCACAGAACAGCTTGTAATCGATTCACCAATCGATTACAGGCTTTCTGAATCGATCGGCTGATCGATTACCGAGAGTTCTGTCTGCGGACAGAACAGCTTGTAATCGATTCACCAATCGATTACAGGCTTTCTGAATCGATCGGCTGATCGATTACTGAGAGTTCTGTCTGCGGACAGAACAGCTTGTAATCGATTCAGCAATCGATTACAGAACCTTCTGTTTCCACCCAGAGTCAGTCTGAATCGATTCACCAATCGATTAGTCATCTTCCAATCGATTGGTGAATCGATTGATACTCCTGACTCTGGACTTCAAGCCTGCAATTCTCAGCTGGGTTGATTGAATCCCTTCCAATGGATTCAATTACCTTGTGCCAGCAAAACCTCTCGTTTCCTGGACTTCACGCCTGGAGCCTCCCAGCTCCGGGTCTTCATGCCAAGAGTTCCGTCCCCGACCATCCCTTGGACTTCCTGCCTGGAGCTTCCTCAACTCCGGGTCTTCATGCCAAGAACTCAGTCCCCGACCATTCCTTGGACTTCTTGCGTCACTGCACACTAAATCTCAATGTTAGATCCAATGTATTAGCTTAAACTTAAATAACCGTCAATCATCGAAACCTCTCATTTAGGGCATGATTGCATCTACAATCTCCCCCTTTTTGATGTTTGACAATCTATTTAAGTTTAAGCTAACTTTCAACATAATATCAGCGATATCAATCCAATAAGCATATAGTAAAATTATTTAGAGCATAATCATGAATATAAACTTTAAATATCTGCAATTCTCCCCCTTTGCCAAATATCAAAAATGACACATAAACATAAAAGAGCTCCCCCTCAATAGAAGCACCATACAAGAGAGAAAATCACAACTCGCAACATGCAAACAAACCGGTAGCATATAAGGCAGAAAATGTGAATATAGCATACAAGCATCAAAAGTTAACAATATCCATAAACTAAGTACAGAACTCCAAACAAAAACAACCAACGAAACAGGACTACATAAATCAAGGCGCAAAGAAGAACTCCTCGAGGGCAGCAGCAGGATCAGCGGCCGGGGTCTCCGCAACATCGGGAAGACCAGAACCTCCCGAAGTGGCGCCAACCTCCGACGATGGAGCATCAGTAGACGGTGGAGGAAGAGGAGGCTGGCCGAGCATCTGGGAGCGACACATATCGCGCACCTCCAGCAGGGTGCGCTCGATGGCTGTGAGACGTGACTGCGTCTCGAAGTGACGCAAGTCACTCTCCAACTGCATCTCCTCAAAGCGAGTGTCAACGGTCTCCTCAAAGGCAAGCATCCTATCTCGAAGGTCCTCCTCCTCGTCATCATCCGGAGCAGCCGCAGCAGCGGGTCCATGTCCAGGGCGTGCGCGCGGGCCCTCCCCAACCTGCCGACCATCAGTCCAACGAATGTCGCCAAACTCGCCCGTCATCCCAGATTTGGAGAACGAACGTGCTGAAATCCGGGAGTATTTGACGGTCATGGGCTCCACCTTCCCTCGAGAGACGTCAATCCCCATAGTGGCAAGCCAGTCTGTAATAATATGCCCAAAAGGCATATGAACGGTACCGTGCACAGGCTGAGTGAAATGGATAATGGAATGAAATATGTTCAGAGGGATGTTGACATCAAGACCCCGGTGAAGAGCATAGGTCAAGAAAAGCTGAGAGGGTCGGACGGTCGCTAAAGCGCGAGACACAATAGGCAAAAAATAGTTGATTACGACCTTATAAAGGGCATAATCGATAGCAGAGAGCTCAAGAGCAGGAAACGTGGTCAGATTGGCATAAGGGCCATCTGGACGCGGACGCCGAAAGAAATGCTGATACATCGAGTCAAGGGAGATATCCTCAAATGGCGGAGGTAAAAGCTCAGGAAGTGTAGGAAAGAAAACAAAGCTATTTGTAGAGGGACGACACTGGAGGAAAGCCGAAAGAGTCGTATAGCTAAAATCCAAACTTTGTTTGGCTACCCGAGTTTTATAATTTACACCATCCGTGGTGTGGAGGTTGTTGTAGAACTCGGATACCAACCCTATGTTGACCCCTCGCTCACAATAGATAATAGACTCAAGTTTATAAGTTTCAAGGATTTGAAACACGGAGAAACAATGATCATGAAAATATTGGCGGTCTAGTGATCTAGGGGCAATCAATTTAAAGACATGTTGACCAAATGCCTTTTGAAGGGCGGCATTCGGAAAACGGGCATCCGTAGGGGGTTTAGGGCGAGAAGACCCGGCACCCGTCTCATCCGCCCTTTGTTTCTTCCTATTGATGACCAACCAAAGATGACCAAGAGAGGAAGACAAAGTCAGGATACACAGACAATAAAATTGGAGTGTGGGATTAGGATACACAGAGTTTAGGGTTTAGGGTTGTGAGTGTTAGGGACGACCAGAGGTTTAGGGTTAGGAGAAGTGACGCACAGGATGAAATGGGGAATGCAATGCAACCAAAAGAATACAACAATCAGAAGAAACATTTGATTAGCCAAGATCAAATAACCAATTATCAATGAAAAGGAAAAAAAATAGGGTTTACTTTGGCGCCATTGGTGAAAGAAAAGGCTGGAACAGTGGCGCGCAAAATCTCCCAGCAGCTGCGCGTCGCGTGAAGGAGGAGAACGGAGCGCCTGCGAGGTGTGGCGTCGAGAGGAGAGGGCACGCTGAGGGAGACGCGTGAGGGAAGCTAGAGCTTGAGGAGAGGGAAGCTAGGACTCGGGGGTGCTAGACTCCTTGTGCTGGTGGTGCCCTGCTTTCACTCCCTGTCGTCCGAGACGCGTTCGAGCTCGCGAGGACGCCGGGTGGTCGGGGAGCACGAGCGAGGACGAAGAGGACACGAGGGCGTGAGGATTGAGCGCGCGAGAGAGAGGTGTGGGAGGGTTTTGGGACGGCCGAGGGTTTTAGGGCAAAACGCGAGTGACAGGACAGGTTAGGTGGAAAGCGTTAATGGCCGTAATCGATTGAGTGATCGATTACGGCCTGGTTGAATCGATCCATATGAGCGATCACAGGAGCCTGTAATCGATCCGCCTCTACTAATCTATGCCGCTCACATGGGTTTCACACTTCACCAAATGGATGTGAAGTCGGCATTCCTTAATGGGATCATTAAGGAAGAGGTTTATTGTAGCGGCCCCGCCTCTATGGTCCCCGCAGGCAACCCTCTAGGCCGGCGACCCTACGGTCTTCCCACCCCTGGCAGTGGGTTTTTGCCTTCCCCAGGATTCGAACTCTAGACCTCCAGGCTAAGTACTAAAGTTCCTGTAGCTCACTTGGTACCAGGATTCAGGAACTTTAGTGGATCGGTCTGGTGACCGAACCAAGGACGTCTGATCGGTCTGGTGACCGATCAAGGAGAGAACAGAAAGGTTTCTGTTTGGCTTCTGATCGTTCTGGTGAACGATCAGAGAGTGATCAGAAGGTTGAGGGAGAAACCCTTGATCGGTCTTCGTGACCGATCAATGATCACGAGATCCTCATCCTGACCGATCAGGATGGATCCTGATCGGTCAGGGACTGACCTGATCGGTCAACAGACCGATCAGGGCACAACCTGATCGGTTTGGTGACCGATCAGGATGCGTTGGTTGGAAAAAGCTGAAGGTTCTGTCTTCAACTGTTGGATCGGTCTGGTGGCCGATCCCCAATACTTGATCGGCCAGTGTGACCGATCACAAGAAGTCCGCGATTCTTGGTTTCTCACTGTGGACTGATCAGGCTGGAGCCTGATTCTTCAGGGCTTTCCTTGATCGGTCTGGTGACCGATCAGGGTCATCACTGATCGGTCTGGTGACCGATTAGTGCCTGAACTTTAATTTGAAATCGTTGTAAGACGCTCTGATCGCGTCTGTTTTCTCTGCGTTTTCTCTGATACATTGTCGATTTGTTTGTGATACGCTTTGCTAAGCTTCTGATGAGTGTGCAAGTTAGACAGGGATGATACAAACCAAGGAGAAGAGTCAATGGCGACTTTCACCGTGGCGGGTTTGTACGTATTATGTTTTCAGATTTCAACGGCTTCCTAGCGCGGCTGGCGACTGACGGAGGTCTCAGCTGAAGAGGTCTTCATTGGACTGAGTGCTCAGGGAGTCAGGGAGTCAGGGGGTCAGGCTGTGGCTCAGTGGATGCTGATGGAGCTTGGCGATGGGAGCAGGAGCTTAAGACGAAGCTGGAAGCAAAGGAGCAGGAGAAGAGAACAGACAGAAAACTTGAGGAGTTTGGCTGGGCTGTGTTTGTGTTCTCTGTAGCTTCGTGCTTAAGTGTTTCTGCTACATACTTGTGAGCAATTCTTTCTAGTGTCTCGTGAGCTTAACTTGTATCTTCTTGAGACCGCTTGTGGAGAGGTTTCTCCACCGAGAAGGAGGCATTTGATATCCGGGGTTCACCAGGGCTTGATCTGCCGACGATCAAGGGATCGCCCACCTCACGAGCATGCCAAGGAGTAGGGGCAAGTTATCCTCGAACCTTGTACATCCTCGTGTTAGCGTCGGTTTGCTTTCTTTCCCTGTTTTCTTTCTGTGTTGTTGTTTCTGCTGCTAATCTTTGATCGCAGAAGAAAGATTTCGATGAGGGGACTAATTTGAGTGGCTGGCTACATTCACCCCCCCTCTATAGCCATCTAAGCACCAACAAGTGGTATCAGAGCCTGGGGCTCTTCTCAAACGGATTAACACCCGAGAGTCTACAAGATGGCGATGGGAAGAGAAGGGTTGAGAACAAACAGACCTCCATTCTTGGATGGGACTGATTTTCCATATTGGAGGTCAAGGATGGAATTTTATCTCAAGACCAACATCAGCATGTGGTTCTCAGTCAAGGAAGGTTTCTCCCCTCCAAAGGATCATGAGGGGAAAAAGCTTGAGTTTTCAAGGTGGTCGGCTGAGCAAATCAGAAAGGGGGAAGCCGATGCCAAAGCCATTGTCACCTTGCAATGTGGGATGACCAAAGAGCAGCTAATCAAGGTTGGCCCATTCACCTCAGCCAAAGACCTATGGAACAAATTCATTGAGCTCCATGAAGGAACTCAAGATACCCGGAGAGCCAAGAAAGACCTTCTTCTCAGCCAACTTCAAAATCTGTCCATGGAAGAAGATGAAACTGTAAGTATACTTCATGGTCGGTTCAAGGAAATCGTCAACGGTTTGCATTCCATCAATGAAAAGGTAGAAAACCGAGATCTTGTAAGGTATGTCCTTAAATCATTTCCTAGGAATGCCTTGTGGTCATCCATGGTGGATGCCTACAAGGTATCCAAGGATCTTTCATTTGTTAAGTTAGAAGATCTATTTTGTGAAATGGAACTACATGAGATCTCTAACCAAAGCCCAAAGGAGAAGGGTGTTGCTTTTGTGGCAGGTGACAAAAGGAAGAAGAAGAAGAAGAAGAAGAAGAAGGAAAAGGAGGAGAGCTTCTGTCACATGGCCCTCATGGCCATAGAGGATTCAAATGAAGAAAGGAGTGATAACAAATCAAGGGACTCCTCAACCGCGCCTTTATCATCTTCGGATGATGAAGAGGTAATCTCTCCCGAATTAGATAAATGCTATAGAACAATAGCTTGCTTGACAAACATGCTTAAAAAGTCTAAGAACAAGGTTAAGTCATTAAGATTAGAAGTAGAGGAATTAAAATCCTCTAAGGTTGAGGATATAATGACTTTCATAATGAGATTCTTGAGAATGAAAATAAGGACTTGAAGAGCGAAGTTGAAAACCTCAAGAATATTCTTGAAAATTTTCAATTAGCTCCAAAACCCTAGATATGGTCCTTAACTCCCAAAGAGCGGTTTACAACAAGGCCGATATAGGTTACCGACCTAAAGAATCGAGCTTTGTATCATTAATGTCAAGAACCCAATTTAGATCACAAAATGATTCTAGGGTTCAAAAAGTGAGAAAGAAAATGACTAAGGCATGGGTGCCAAAGTCTTTCATTGTAGATGCTTTAGGTCCCAAAATTTGGATACCCAAAACATCTATCTTTCGAATTGTATAGGCATTGGTTGAGGGGGAACATCTATCAACATGGGTGGTTGATATTTAGTGCTCCAAACATATAGTCATTCCGAGTTAGGGATGTGCTTACCATTTCCTCCATTTAATGGATATTTACTACCTATGAGGAATGGTTCTTTTCCATCTCGAATTTAGATGATTGGAGTTAAAACCAATGGAAATCATAAACTCCATACACAATATAGATACATGAAAATTTTTCCCATGTACTCTACTTTATTGGTGTTACTTGAAAATTCTATCATTTGTATTTGTATACATTTGGGACTATAATTTATCAAGACTACTCCAATATAATTAGGTCTATGGTTAATGAACTTGATAGAAATTTGGGACTATGAATTCTCCGACTTAATCTATGAACTATCAATAGAATGCAAAATTAGGATTCTAGACTTGATACAAACTTGAATTAGGACTATGAATTGCCTTAGAATGTTTAGCTTCATTATTGCAAGTTTGAGGTTCCAGTAATCTGAGGTCTAAGTTAGAATAACAACTTATTTTTGTTTGCAATATCTTATGATATATCTTAGGCTTAAGTTTTCCTCAATATTTTTGGAAGATGAACCTAGTTGAGTATGCCATGATTTTACCGTATATGCTATTAACATTAATCTATGACATGCAAATTTTGTTTAAGAACAAGATGAACACATAGCTTGTGCTAATCATTATAAAAAATCTCACAAGGACTCACTACTTAAGTTCCATGACCTAGTATTTTCTTTGTATCAATCTAAATCAAGGTTCTAGGACGTAGCATATATATATATATATATATATCCAACACCTAGCTCATCACATTCAAGCTTACCATGTTTTTTTTTCCGGAATCACGCTTTAAACTTTGTATTTATAGACTTTACTCTCAAGTTATATTGGAGATGTTGTATGATATGAAAATATACATTTTGGTTAAGAACCCCTTAGAATCAAAGTAATTAAATCTGATTGCATTAGAGTTTGAAAGGTGTGGTTGAAACGTAGAGTTTCTGAAATGTTTCAGAAACTCTCCTGATCAGAAATCTGATCGGTCCATAGACCGATCAGGAATCCTACTGATTGGTCACCAGACCGATCAGGGGTCATTGTGATCGGTCCGGTGACCGATCAGATCAATTTTGATGGATCAGACTCACTATCAAGGTATTTTGATATGATCAATCAGGATCCAAGAACATGAACATACTTGATCATAATGATACAAACGAATCTGATACAAACCAATTACAATTGGAACATACTTATCATACTTGGAACAAACCTACTACTGATTCGATACAAACCCGTGTTGGAATTTTTAAAATTCATAAGAAAGGGTTGTTTGAATCATGATTTTTGTTCCTTGATAAGGAATAACGTTTAGTCAAGAAACTCATGTCGTGTTTCAGAAATTTTTTCTGAAATACCTATTGTCTACACCCATGTGGTCGGATGAGTTTTGGATTGAACAAACATGTTCCTGGGAATTTCAATTGTCAATGCAGTCTGATCTTGAATGAATCAAAGTTACAGAATTTTTTCTGAAAACTGTTCGTCCACAAATAAATCAGAAATTTTTTCTGTATTGAATAATCAATGAATCTGATCGGTCAACGAGACCAATCAGGACTATGTGTCGGATACAGCTGCATTCCTTACTTGTCATAAGATATTTTTGTATCGAATAATCAATGAATCCGATCAGTCAAGGAGACCAATCAGGACTATGTGTCGGATGCAGCTGCATCCTTACTTGTCATATGAAACACATACGTGTTTGACCATGATATACTTCTGTATATATTTTCATATACAATTCAAAAATTATCCTTTGATTATTTTGGGTTTGGGGAGAGACCCTCGTTTAAGGGGGAGTTATGATTAAACTTAATAATCATACCCTTTTCGATGTTTGACAAAGGAGGAGTGAATGGTTGATTAAGTTTAGGGTTAATTATTGTAGGGGGGAGGACTTTGATTCCCTTACGATAATTGAATTGACTTCAATTGACCACTAATACCTAAACTTAAATCGGGTTGTCAAACAACAAAAAGGGAGAGATTGTTGATGTAGTCTGGCCCGATTGTTGTTTTGGTGTTGACAACGATTTAAGTTTGGTTGAGTGACTTCGGCTTAAGTCCTGGTCGGGGACTGGGCACGAAATTCTGGTGAGTGAAGTTAGGTGATTAAAATCCCGGTGAGTGAAGTCGGGTCCTAGTGAGTGAAGCCAGGTGACCGAAATCCCGGTAAATGAAGTCGGGTCCTAGTGAGTGAAGTCAGTTGATTGAAATCCCGGTGAGTAAAGTTGGGTCCTGGTGAGTGAAGCCAGGTGGCCGAAATCCCGATGAGTGAAGCCGGGCGACTGAAATCCCGGTGAGTGAAGTCGGGTCCCAGTGAGTGAAGCCGGGTGACCGAAACCCTGGTGAGTGAAGCCAGGTCCTAGCGAGTGAAGCTAGGTTGAATGAAATCCCGGTGAGTGAAGCCAGGTCCTGGTGAGTGAAGCCAGGTAACTGAAAACCCTAGTGAGTGAAGTCAGGTCCTAGTGAGTGAAGCTAGGTTGAATGACATCCCGGTGAGTGAAGTCGGGTGACCGAAATCTTGGTGAGTGAAGTCGGGTCCTAGCGAGTGAAGCTAGGTTAAATGAAGTCCCAGTGAGTGAAGCTGGGCACGGAGTCTTGGTCCGGGGACTGAGCACGAGTCAGAGAAGGCTAAGGAGCTTGTTCTCTTGACTTAGAGTTGAATTGGGAGTCGCTGGATCGGTCTGGTGACCGATCAGGGAGTTGGCACGAACTCCCTGTTGTGGATCGGTCTGGTGACCGAACCAAGTGTTGGATCGAGAAATGCGAGAGAGGGGGGGGGGGTGAATGTCGCAATTCGTTCGGATTTAAAAAGAGCGGGTGCGCAGCGGAAATAAAAGAGAACACAACAACGCAAACACAGCCGGTTTACTTGGTTCGGAGCCTGGGTCGACTCCTACTCCAAGGCCCACGGTCGTTGACCGTTTTCGACGGGCAATTCTATAAGTTCGCAAAAGTTTACACACAAATAATAAAAAATATTCTCGTAAACTTAAATACAACTCTTGTTACCGACGTCCGGTGAAGATTGAAGTTCTGGAGCAGCGGGACGTCGTCGGCTTGAGTTGGCAGCTTTCTGGAGCGTGTCGTGGAAGCAGAAGAGCGTAGAATTGTCGAAGGAATTGGTTTTTCAAGAATAGGGTCGAGACCCTCTTTATATAGGGCAGGGGGCGCCCGACATGCTCGGGGCGCCCCCCACGTGGCTCTTGATCCGGCGAGCCCTCTGGTCAAGGCTGATCTCTTCATCTTCGGGATCAGCTTTGACCGGGGCGCTCGACGCGCGCGGGGCGCCCGGTTGACCGGTCAAAGCGTCATCTTCAGGGCTTCGCGAGAGTGAGCTGCAGCAGCCTTCAGTGGCGTGGCACAGTGGGCGCCCGAGACACGCGGGGCGCCCGACATGCGGGGCGCCCGACACACGCGGGGCGCCCCCAATTGCGCTGCTGTCGGGGCGTTTACCTCTCTGCTGACTTTGGGTTGACTCTGGGGCGCCCGACACATCCGGGGCGCCCTACTCAGCTACGGCCTCACTCCTTTGAGGCTCTCTGAGCTGCAGAAACACAGTCCTTCGGTCCTGCATCCAGGGTTAGTCCAAAACAGCAAATAATAAGTTAGTTAAAACAGCCTTAGCTGTCTTGGTTCTGACTTTGGTCTCCAAAATGGAGCCCTAGGTCGAACCGACGCCTAATGTTCCCTCAAGGGGAACGCGTCCTC
Organism: Boesenbergia rotunda; assembly: GCA_024364735.1. NCBI lineage: Eukaryota > Viridiplantae > Streptophyta > Magnoliopsida > Zingiberales > Zingiberaceae > Boesenbergia > Boesenbergia rotunda. The sequence continues at coordinate 30,505 of JAGFNQ010005792.1, read as the reverse complement.
ACCTACTCCTCTCGGGAGAATTTACCTGGTGCCAACCGGCTCCTCCAGTTGGACTTTTGCCCGGCAGCCCTTCGCCAGGTCTTGAGTTTCTCCCAGCAGCCCTTCGCCAGGACTTGGTTTTTGCCCAGCAGCCCTTCGCCAGGTCTTGAGTTCCTGACAGCCCATCGTCAGGTGCCTAGCATCCCTTCGCTAGGACTTGGTTTTCGCCCAGCAACCCTTCGCCAGGACTTGGTTTCCTGACAGCCCATCGTCAGGTGCCTAGCAGCCCTTCGCTAGGACTTTGTTTCCTGCACTCTCAAGCAGCATTGTTAGACAACAAATAACCCTTAACTTTGAATCCTTTGCCAATATCAAAACAAGGTTCGATCTGGTGCTTCCTGCACCAACACCAAGGATGTCTGATCGGTCTGGTGACCGATCAGGGAGAGAACAGAAAGGTTTCTGTTTGACTTCTGATCGTTCTGGTGAACGATCAGAGAGTGATCAGAAGGCTGAGGGAGAAACCCTTGATCGGTCTTCGTGACCGATCAAAGATCGCGAGTTCCTCATCCTGACCGATCAGGATGGATCCTGATCGGTCAGGGACTGACCTGATCGGTCAACAGACCGATCAGGGCACAACCTGATCGGTCTAGTGACCGATCAAGTGGCGTTGGTTGGAAAAAGCTGAAGGTTCTGTCTTCAGCTGTTGGATCGATCTGGTGGCCGATCCCCAATACTTGATCGGTCAGTGTGACCGATCACAAGAAGTCCGTGATTCCAGGGTTCTCACTGTGGACCGATTAGGCTAGACGATGATCGTTCAGGGCTTTCCCTGATCGGTCTGGTGACCGATCATGGTCATCACTGATTGGTCTAATGACCGATCAGTGCCTGAACTTTAATTTAAAATCGCTGTCAGACGCTCTGATCGCGTCTGTTTTCTCTGCGTTTTCTCTGATACACTGCCGATTTGTTTGTGATACGCTTTGCTAAGCTTCTAATGAGTGTGCAGGTTAGACAGAGATGATACAAACCAAGGAGAAGAGTCAATGGCGACTTTCACCGTGGCAGGTTTGTATGTATTATGTTTTCAGGTTTCAACGACTTCCTGGCGCGGCTGGCGACTAAGGGAGGGCTCAGCTGAAGAGGTCTTCAGTGGACTGAGTGCTCAGGGATTCAGCGGGTCAGGTTGTGGCTCAGTGGATGCTGATGGAGCTTGGCGATGGGAGCAGTAGCTTAAGACGAAGCTGGAAGCAGAGGAGCAGGAGAAGAGAACAGACAAAAAACTTGAGGAGTTTGGCTGGGCTGTGTTTGTGCTCTCAGTTGCTTCATGCTTAAGTGTTTCTGCTACATACTTGTGAGCAATTCCTTCTAGTGTCTTGCGAGCTTAACTTGTATCTTCTTGAGACCGCTTGTGGAGAGGTTTCTCCACCGAGAAGGAGACATTTGATATCCGAGGTTCACCGGGGCTTGATCTACCGACGATTAAGGGATCGCCCACCTCACGGGCACACCAAGGAGTAGGGGCAAGTTATCCCCAAACCTTGTACATCCTCGTGTTAGCGTCGGTTTGCTTTCTTTCCCTGTTTTCTTTCTGTGTTGTTGTTTTCGCTGCTAATCTTTGATCGCAGAAGAAAGATTTCGAAGAGGGGAGTAATTTGAGTGTCTGGCTACATTCAACCCCCCCTCTATAGCCATCTAAGCACCAACAATAGCTTGGTCACCCGAATTCACTTTCTTCCTTCAATCGTTAGCACAAGTGGAACCTTAAACTAATAATTAGAACAATGCTAACGCGTTACCGTTTACGTGGTTTGGAGATTGCTTGCTCCTACTCCATGGCATGTCCTTGAGGTGGACGAACCCTTGATCCTCCGGCGGATCACGCCCCGGCAATCTCCGGCTAATGTCTTCTCCTTCTCGGTGGAGAACAACCTCTCACAAAGCTTCTTCCTCCTTACAAGATATGAGCTAGGGTTTTGGAGGAAGAGGGAATATTTGGAGCTTGATCACTTGAACACTTGAGCACAGATTTCACAATGAATTGCTAATCTATCTCAAGTCTCAAGCTCCTCTTTAAATAGTGGAGAGAGTTGTTAACCAAACAGCTCAGCCCCGACACCAGTCGACTGCCCCCAGAGCCAGTCGACTAGTGTCCAGCCCAACAGCTAATCTAACGGCTGGATTTCGAACAGATTAGTCGATTAGTACCAGGACCAGTCTACTGATCTTTCTATGAGTTTCCTCTCAACACTGCTAGTCGACTGCTTCTCTTGGTAGTCGACTACCCAGCTTACAAACTCACTCTCAGCCTCTCCGGAGTCCATCCTTCACATATGCATTGAAGTCCACTTCCTCGGCTTGCCCCTTGAAGTTCTCTCCTTCGACTCTCGTCCCTCGGATGTGCACACAAGCCCGTGGCTTGTCTCCATGCCATCCTTCGCATATGCCTTTAATGTCTACTTCCTCGGCTCACCCTTTGAAGTCATCTTCCTTCGGCTCTCGTCCCTCGAATGGTTCACTCTGGTATTCTTCATGTGTGGTTCACCAAGTCCTGCAAGACTCAACAACACATATCAAATTAACATGAAAACCTAACTTAATCATATTGACACACACATTAAAATCCATGATCTACCCGATCAAACTTAGGTCGATTACCCCAACAATTGTGACCTGTTATGACTTTTTTATCAAGTGTCTAATCAAACCTTTAACCAACTTGGACTTTCCCTTGCCTAGTTCTCAACTAGAACTTCTCTTTTGCCAACATACGATCTCATTGATCCACTTGGACTTCACCTAGTCCCACTAGGTGTGTCTAGTCCTACTAGGATTTTTCCTGTGCTAGCATGCGATCTTTCCGATCCACCTAGACTTCACCTAGTCCTACTAAGACTTTTCTCATGTCAACGTATGATCTCTCGAATCCACCTGGACTTCACCTGTTAAGTCTCCAGTCAATCTTGACCTACTTGACTCACATAATGTTCAAGCATCATTGTCAACCATCGAAACTCAAGCTCACTTGAGTCTAGTCAAATTAGGTCAATCCTGATCTAATGAAAATTGCACCAACAATATACAATATTATATGGAGAAGAGGAATTTTTTAATAGAATTAAAATGTCATAATATAAACCTAACATTTCTTATAAAACTTCAAACTTGTATCTAAGGTATAAAGTAAATACAACTTAAATATATTTCAGGAATATTGAAAAATATTTTTTTCATTTCATTTTCATTGCTAATACACAAGAAGATAAATATTCATTGGTAATATTTTCATTTAAAACTAGTACTATATTACAAAAATTCTCTAAAACTAATCAAGGAGTACGTACTAGAATAAACATCATTTAATATTTTTAAAATTTCACAAATACTATTACAAATATTATATTATTGTACAAATAAATATAGATTAGTATTATTAATATTTTATGTAAAAATGTACATAATAATTCTCTATATTAAAATAAATCTTGTAACAATTAATATGTTAAATTTTAACGTGTTAGTGGAAATTTTTTAGGCCTCATTTTAATATTTTTACAAATGTTATTCTAGTGTTTGATTATAGAGGGATGTGACTATATATAAGAAACAACAATTCTAATTGGTTTCTAAAATTTTTAATCCATTTGGAAGATATAAATTTAAAATATGGCATATGTAACGAATATTAAAAAATACACCACCAATAATAGATTGACATATAAATTTTATTTCATCAATACTAGGGGTATTAGAACTAGAATTACCAAATGATATTGAAAATATTTTATAAGTTCATTCGTACTCTTCTAAAATTAAACATAATAATTGTGAGATGTTGTGAGAACTATGCAATTCATCAAAAATTTTATAGGTTAACAAACTTTTTTGGATACTCCAGAAGTTATCAATTCAATGGGAAGTCAAACTTATATGCGAATGTGTTTACTAATGATCACTCTAAATATCGGAGCATAAAGAAACGTTATTATTTAATTTACTAAATTCTTCAATTAAATATTTTTTTCTCTTGTTTTATTAATTTTTTAATTATACGAGTAAGTGTAGTTCTACAAATACATTTAACAAATGTATTAAGAGATTCTTTATAAATCCAAAATTAAATGAAAGATGTTTTACGAAAACAAATCTAGCTAATGATTTTTTAAATTTATTATCAAAATATAAAGTAAATTTCTACTAGTGAAAACTTTAGATAATTATACTTGAGGATTATCAATTTCATATTTCATCGAGTGCTTCACTTTTACATGTTATTTCAATGACTCATAACCACCATCGGTTTGGAATTTCTAAGAAACATTATAGTGTTATTTTGCACGTAATTCTCCCCACGGAAAAGTAACCTTATCAAAATATTTAATAAAAATAGAAGATTTTAAATAAAGAACTTCACAAACCTTAGAACTACTAACATCGATACTTTCTTGTGTTTCGGGTTAGGTTTCGAAAGTTATTTAGTCTCATTATTGGTCGATACATCAATATTTTCCTTGCCCATTTGAGATCGAAATGATGAACCTCCTTGTCCTCCCTCCCGGTTTCCTTCCATTATAGTTGGAACTCGAAAATGGAAATCGAAATTGTGTAGAATTAGAGTTGAAAGTATATAAATATTGCAGAATTGAGGATGAGAGCAGAGAATATGGATGTGGAAATAATAAAATAAGTTCTTTATTTATAAAGTTTAGAGACAAACATATACTAAATCATAGTCTTGATAAAAAAAATTAGTCAAATGATTTGACTCATTGAAAAAATATATAAAAAAAACCTCTCATTTATTCTCATTAATGGCTAGAACTATTCCAACGTTCAAATGGGAAAAAAAACTTGAATCGGTGGGCCGAGCTGACGATTAATATATGGTTCAGCAATTTTTTTTTTATTGGGCTAGAATTGTAAGTAACTCGGTAGGGATCTAGACCAGGAACTGAGTCAACGGATACCCAACTGTAGCCCGTTAACCCGGTTACAGGCCCGAGCCAGGTCCAATTTAAACTCGACCCTTGGTTGGGTCTACGTAGATGGTGGCTTCGTGTGACCGCGGAACTACAAAAGATGGCTCTATGCGACCCTAGATGGCGACTTTGCATGTGGTCGCCTCTCATGGTCATGTGGTAGCCTTGAGCGGCTGAGTGCGACGACCCCATCAGCAGATGAATCATGAAAAGATCCTATACCTTTAGGATTAGTTAGACGAAGTTTGACGTCTAAATTATAAAAATAATAATAATTATCTATTTAATTTTTTTTACTAATTTAGATATTTAATTTTTAGAATTGACTAATTAATACAACAGATGATCGACGCTTATCCACTTAATTTGATTATATTCAAATAGGTTTTCAATATAATATATACCTCTTGATTTTCTTGACTGTCCAATTGTCTTATCAAAAGCTCATTTATGTTTTTGAATGTTCAAAATGCACCTAAATTTTATATTTTCAAAAGAAAAAATGCATCTCATTCTCAATTTAACCGCTTGACAAAAGTTTATCATTATCTTCTTCCAAAACATTTATTCTCAATATGGTGATGTTCTTAGAAGAGCAGTATCGCATAGTTGAGAAAGATTAAATACCTTTTGAGCATTGCCAAGAAGACCTCCGAATAATATACGGTATTTTATCAAAGGACGCATGTAACTTTTCGAATTAATCAAAAGGCGCAAGTTATTTTGATATTTAGCAAAAAGTATATTTTTTCAGTATTCTTCTTATTTTATCCTTCTGTCAAATCTAACTTATATACATGTAATCACTTTTTCCTTTCCTCTCTCTCTTATGCATGCAACATATCTTCTCCTCTCTTCTCATTCCTCCCTCTTTTTCATGCATTTGCTTTCTCTTTCTTCACTCTTTTAGATAGATGCATGCATAACATGGAAAAAATATCAGACCTACGTTGGGCATATCAGGCTCACATTAGGCCTGATATGAAAGTTGTTCGACTTCGATAAGATCGTCGTCAATTGCAACAGAGACGACGCCTGGGACGTCGACCAGTTGGGGCTACAAGAGATCTCCAACTAGCTTCGTCCAGTGGCGCATCAATCCATCGATGTTATTTTTGTATTGTTCTTGAAGTTCTCTGCTTTTTAATTTTGACTCGAGTTTTTTTTCGAAAATAAATTTTAAGAATTAAAAGAAAAATAAAATGAAATAAAATTTTATCATCAAAGGGTTAAAATGAGTTGAAACCTGTGTACTTTTTAGATTTAGATTTAAATATTAATATTAAAATTAATTAAAATATTCTTTCATTAAATTAAAACTAAAAGATCATATCAGACCTAACATCTTTAATGTGTGATCTTCTTGATTCTTTCTTATTATATTTTAATACGTTAGAGAAGTCCAAATAAACAATGGATAATATTTTTGGACTCCTTGTAATCTCAGAAATCCACTGAAATTGAAATTTTTACAATCAGAACTCTCTAGGTCAAATAAGTGGGTTTTGACCAAAATTTATTGATTGGCCTTAGAGAGCTCCGATTTCACAAATTTCAATTTCCATGGATTTCTGAGATTACAAGGAATTCAAATATGTTATCCATTGTTTATTTGGACTTCTCCAAGATGCATGTTAAGATGTAATAATGAAGAATCGAGAAAAAAATTTAATATTGGGTCCATTAGGCCTGATATGAATTATATCAGACTCACGTTTAGCTCAATATTAGGCACTATTGTTAATCACTGTTGTTAATGACTTTAAAATGATAGATTTAGACACATAGACTCTAGAGTATTTCAAAATTTTATAGCACTTGAAATGGATTTGATTAGAACTCTATCTATCATATCAAAACTCAATGATAAACCACATGGATTTGAAGTTTTGACAAATTGACATATAATAGAAGAGCTTAGCATAAAGAAGATAGATATGATAGGTAAATCTTATTTTGAGTCTTGTAAAAGAAATTATGATTACGTGACAATTGACACCCACTTCGGAACAACATCATATTGGTGTTGATTTTCGAAAACCAACACTATCCTATATGAGAAAAATAGAATATTATGGTGTTGGTTTTCAAATAAAATTTTATTTTATTATTTTATTATTTTATTATTTTATTCTTTTATAATTAGATATTAAAAAATAGAAAAAACATATTTTTATTTTTTTTACTTTTATTAGCTTTCTTTTGCAAATTTTAATTTTAATAAATATATATAAATTTAGAGGATTAGTCTAAATGTAATGATTATCTTTTAAAAAAATTGTTATATGAAAGTATAATATAATTAAGTTTTTTTTAATGTACGAATCAGTTTTGATCGGAGAAGTAAAATAGAAATTAAACGTGCTTTTAAAAAAAAAGATGAAATTTAAGTGCGTTTTTTTTGATTATTCGAAAACTTTAGATACACCGAAATTATCATTCTTTTTTTCACATCTTTTTCATCTCCTGTTTTTACATTGATCTCCCCTCTTTCTATTTTCTTGTACTCCCTCAAGCTATTTCCGGGGCTATAGTACAATGGTAAAACGATTAATTATTATTTAAACATTCACGATTCGATCCATAATTATAACGTATTTGTAATAATTTTTTTTTCCAAATGGATGCGAATTCTGAGACGTTAAACTTTTATACCGTCATTGCAAGCATTTTCTATTTATCTAATGGTCGATGATAAATTTTTATAAGATCGGATGATTATCCGATTTATTTTCTTTTTTATACTCCCTCTAGCTAATCTATCATGCTCGAATTAATCAGTCCTAGCTTAATCGGCTTTGTCTAGTTGCTGTGCCAACACGACATATGATGTCCCACCCACGAACCTAGCACGTGCATAGTTGATGTTGTGTCGGCGTAGGCTTGGGCCAAAAATTATTTTAAAAGGCAGGTTCGCGTTTAGCTCGACATGATTAGAGTTTTGGCGGGTTGTGCCAGGAAAGACACAAAACATGTTCAGAGCCGTACCTGTTATGATGATGGCCTTTAACTAAATTATACTCATTAATATCAATTTCAACTTCCACTCCAATTTTTATATAAAAAATAAAAAATAAAAAAATATTCTGATACACTATGTATAAATTTCTATTTATTTCAATGGAAATTTTGTTATAAATTCTTCATTTTTAAATTCATCTTTATACAATCCCCACTCAATTTTTTTTACATGCAGTCCCTGATGGGATTGACAAGACAGTTTAGTGAGTATTATTTAAAGAAATTTGAGTATAAAAATTAAAAATTTGAGTATGTTAGGTTGCATCCATCACATCAAGAAACTGTATACTCAATTTTCACTCTTTTATACTCAAGTTTCACTCTTTTATACTCAATTTCCACTGATGTATACTCAATTTTCACTCTTTTATATTCAATCCATTAGGGAGTGAATGCAAAGAAAATTTCAAATGGGAAGTGCATGCAAAGATCAAATAGACATTAGGGAGTTTTCTATAATTTACCGTTATTTCAACTCCCATTCAACTTTTTAATATATATCAATTTACTTAATTATCTTATTTTTTTATAAATATAAAAAATCTTAAATAAAATATAATTCTCTTAAATTTAATATATTTAAATTAAAATCTAATATATTTATTATTAAATTAAACGTGACTATTTTTCTAATTATCTTATTTTTTTATAGATATAAAAAATCTAAAATATAATATAATTCTCTTAAATATAATATATTTAAACTAGAATTTAAGATATTTATTATTAAATTAAATGCGACTCTTTTTCTATTTATCGCGGAGAACAAAAGTCATCATTATTTTTATAGGTATAAAAATTTAAAAAATCGAGTATATTTTTTATCCAGTTATACATGATTGATCAAGTATATTTTTATAGGTATAAACGTGACTATGACGTAGTAAGGGAAGGAATCGAAGAGGAAGTTAAATTTGATGTTAAGGATTTTATGATAATTTAAGAGGCCTAGCTGAACAGTATGGTACTTGTATTTTTTAAAATTTAAATATTTTTAATTAAAAATAACGACTTATTCATCTTTAATTTTAATTTTTAAAAATTAAGAGTTGTATCTAGGATTGAGGCAGTTTCGAATTTAATCTCAAATTTTAGAAATTTTAGCAAAATTTATAAAATTTATTAGCATCTCATTCGAAAATCAAATCAAATGAAATAACAATTAGATTGGATTTTGCCCGTTTCAAATTCAATCAAACGAACTAATAATTCAAACAATAGGCGGTTGAAATCGAAACTTAAGGAAAATGATAGTTTTGCCGATGGTCACCATGAGGAGAGCAGCCAATCGGACTGAATATTTATCCAAAAATGTAATTGATGGCTAATAGTTAATGTGTGTGAGTGTAAATAAATAAATATATTTTAACATGTGCTAGTTTTGGACTATCTCTTTTATCATAAATCATCAATAATATAAATATAATTAAAAAATATTGTTGTTAGAGATGTCTAAAATGAACATTCATCTTTCATTATAATAATAAAAAAATAAATAAATTAGACCCTTCCTAAGTAAATCCTGAGATAATTACTTGTTGAGCAATAATAGATTGAGTAAAAATGGAAAGTGAAAATCATAATGAATGATATGGCATGACGTGGTATGACGTGACACTTTACATGCACACGTCCGATTATCGCTTGGATACCATCGGCGGCCTTCGACCGCTGCCCCGAATCAAACTATACCTTAAGGGACACGATGAAACCATCGAAAATCGTACATGTAAAATACCATATCATTCATTATGATTTTCACTCTCTCATTTTTACTTTCCAAATCATTATTTTTACTTGTTTGATCTCATGGAAGGTCGGGCTCTAAGACAATTGCTTGTCTAACTTGCAAATGATTTGGTCTGTTTAACCTGTATCTTCTTACTTGTTTGATCTCATGGAAGGTCTGGCTCTAAGACAATTGCTTGTCTGACTTCGTAGGTCCTACCCTAAGCATGTTAGATCGATCGGATAACAAATGATTTGGTCTGTTTAACCTGTATCTCTACCTCGCAGACAAAATTAAAAGTTGAATCACTGACTAGTAGCATATGGGTTTCCATAAGAATAATAATTGGGAGAGTGAAAATGAGAGAGTGAAAATCATAGTGAATGACGTGATACCTTGCATACACGATCTCTGACGGGTTCACCGTACCCCCCAGGATATAGTTTGATTCGGGACGGCGGCCGAAGGCCTCCGATGTTATCCAAGCGATAATCGAATGTGTGCATATAAAATGCCACGTCATGCCACATTATGCCGCATCATTCACTATAATTTTTACTCTCCTATTTTTATTCTCTTTATCATTGCTCTTTTCATAGTTCAACAAAGGCAAAGATCTTTACATGTCAATAGAAAAACAAATGTTTTTTTTCTCAAAGCAACATTTTTTCATTAAAAAAATGCGATAAAATTCTTTCTAAGCTTTCAAATTCTTGAAATGAGTTTGGCATTTGTCATCAACAAGGAAAAGAATAATTCTAATGATTAAATTAATCTCTTCTTATAGTATAGTTTCTATGAGAGACCAAACAATCAAAATAAATATATTCTACTTTCCATAATTTCTTCGTGAAATTAATTTTAAAATATAAAATAATGAAATCGACATTTTAAAATTCAAAATGACCAAAGGAGCTTAAAGTTGCGAAAATTTTAAAATACATATCTAACTTTCAAAATTTTTAAAAGGTGATTGGCAAGTAATATATATATATATATATATATATATATATATATATATATATATATATATATATATATCGAAATCTGAAAGTTAAATACGCAGGATATTCATAATTTTAAATCTGTCCACCAATAGCTATTTAAAATTAAAATTCTCGACAATTTTTTTTTTAAATTCAAAAAGAAAAAAAACAAGGGCTATTTTGATATTTTGCTTCTTCTCTCGAGCACCACTATTTATATACACTATTCCTCTTTCTCGCTTGCTTCGCTGCTTCTCGTCTTCCTCTTCGCTGCTCTCCTCCAGTCACCGTTCTCTACTGGACTGCCATTACACTGCGAGTAAGATCGATTCTCTCCCTGACGTTCTGGATCTCATGGCTGTTCTACATTTTCTTTGGTTGCAAGCTTTAGATAGATCGTTCGACTGATCCGGAATCACTGCTTTGTGCTAGGTTGAAGGGGGCGAGATGAAGAACTCGGTGTCGGATCGGAATCTGTTCATTGAGAGCGAGGATGAGGAGGACGATGGCGTCGACCACGGCGAAGTGCGGAAAGCGCGGCCCTCGGCTGCCGGAGACGACTCCGACGGCTCCGATTTGTCTTCCGAGGACGGGGATAGCGCGCCCCGTAGCAGGCCCAGCTCTTACTCCACCAATTGGCCCCAAAGTTACAGGTAAACACCTTTTCGCTTCCTCGTATTGGATATTGCGTTGTCTGCCTTACGATCGAGATCTGACGGCCGGGAGGATTCGGTTCCTGATCATGAGATCTGAATCCAATTGGGGCTTTGGAGTTTTAATAGTCTGGAATATTATCATTTTTGTTGATTGATGTAATTTGACAGATCATGAACTCGTCCTATTCGGTAACCATTTCCATCTCGAGTATTAATGTTCAACGACATAATAACTTACAGCACGGTGGGTGTAGCCGAGTTGGTACTCGAGTAGGACGTGTCATTGGAGAGGCATGGTTCAATCCTGATAGATGTTTACCGCTCGACTAAGACTAAATAAGTCTCCGTGAATTATCCCCTTTCAGAGTGTGTGAGATTGTCCTTCAGAGCGAGTGTGTGAGACTGTCCTAGACGGACCGCTAAGATGGTGGCTTTATCCTTTGTCACTAGAGGAAATGTAGCGTGGAAAGGATCTAGGCGATTGGGTAAACTAATTGTTGTTGACAGGCTGATCCGTGGTGGGGCTCTTGCTCTGCGTGTCAACCACTATGATACCAAAGGGGATTCTTATGGCTTGGAAGGCTAGAACTGGAACATGGTGGATAAGGAGTAAACTACCTGTCGGAGTGAGTTTGTCATGGATTGGAAAATGATGGCTTTGGTCAAATTGTGGCTGGTTCGGTTCTGACTTCCCATTTTCTCAATTTGGTTTAAGTTTCAAATTTATTGATTTTCTTGGTTTGTTTATCTTGACACATTTAAAGTATTTTTAAAATCAGTTTTAGGTAATTGAGTATTTTTTAAAACAGTTTGTCATAGTTGGTTTATACATGTTTATACTAAATCATATAATTTGGTTATTTTCGATTAATTTGGGTCAAGATATTTTATATATCTTTTTGCCTAAGTCCAAAAATCAAGAAAACAAATTCGAAACTAGAATTACTTAAATAGACAGAATACTGCAGGTCTGTCTATCTTTTTTTATTATACTAATTAAAATGTTTTTGGTAAGATGCTGTGAGGGTTTTATTTTTCTTTCAATTTTTTAGCACACTATGAAAAAAAGGATATAACATAAAATACCGCTAACTGAATATGGATTTAGATTAATTAGTTACTTAAGGTATTCATATGAACATGATTATTTGTCGTCTTATTTGCCATTTAAATATGACATTATATTAATTTGAGGCCATTCCACAAAATTTTCAACGTTTTACTTGATTTTTTATGCGCAGGAAAAAAAAATCATATGCTTGACCAAATACTAAGGTGTTAATCTGTTATTTTTCATTTTCCAAAAAGGGATATATTCTCAATCAAAGAAGGAAATTTAAACCAGTTTAAGGGTACTAATGTAGTTTTTTGTGAAGAAAAAAAGGTCGGAGGCTTCTCAACAGTAGATTGATCAAAATAAAGGAGCTTACATAGTTAAAGATTTTTAAACTATCTCTACACTTTAAATGATTGAATTGATTGAAATTGTATCAATATTTGAATGCCACAAACAATGGTCTATGTATATGTATGTGTTTATCATAAGTTAATTGTTTTTTCTACTAATGTTGTCTACTGAGCAATATGATTTTTTTTACTGAGCAATATGATTTTGGACTTGTAATTACTATCCATGTTTTAATATTGTCAGGCAATCGATGGACATGTATAGTAGCATAGCATCACCAAACATAGGATTCTTGGGGACTCCAACTCTTAGCAGATTATCTAGCTCCTTCATTTCTTCTTCATTTCGGTCTGCGAAACATACACCGGAAATCATTGCATCACTAATAAAGCCTTTGTTACCCGCCACTGTTACCGATCAACAACAACAACAACAACACGTTGAAGTAGAAACAAGGCATAGCTCACACTCATTGCTATTGCCCTCAAGGAAGCCATCCTTAGCAAAGATACAAGAGAAGGTCTCTCACGAATTTCCCATCTCCAAAAATTGTTCCTATGGACAGTCAGTGCTCAACGGTATGCATGTATTAAACTAATCTCCTCCCATTTAATTTGGATATATTTTTATGTGTAGGTAATATCAACCAAAAAAATATCTGTGGTTATTATCAAGTCCACACTTGTCTCTTGCTCCTACAATAAGAGTATATTTTCGACTTTCAACTTAATGTATTAAATTTTTAGATTTATTTGATCATCACATGTATTTTGTCTAAATTTGTTTGAGAATTTGGTACATAAAACTTTATTAGCTGGGTCTAGTTGAGACATCTTAGTTTATTCCCTAATAGAATATTGTCGACTAATAAACAAAATCTGTAGACTTTGAAGAGTACAGCAAAATTAATTTAGACTCAGTATTTTGGACGAGTCATTTTCCCTCACAATGTAGTACGGTATTTTTTCTCACCTAAAACCATTATTTCATATTGATGCCAAAACAAGTTAATCCAATGTATTTAATACCAGTAGATCAAATCAGGTACCACCCTAGCATTATTTGCTAGAATCTGTTTTCGGCCCTTCTTGTATGCAGCATAACCACCAAGATAATCCTACATGCTAGAATCTTTCTTTCTTGGTAGATCAACACAAACTTAAAATGAAAGATAAAACAATTTAATGTGACTGAGCATAAGTATACTTCCATGCAAGGGCAGGGTCATGTATAAGTGAACTTGGGCTTTAGCCCAGGGGCTCACCTGGAGGTCATTGTAATTCCTTTTTTTTTTGTATGCAATTGTTCACCATGTCAGCCTGAAATTCCCAAATCAAATTCTGCTATCAGTAGGGTTTTTTTTTATAGCCCAGGTAGATTATGATTCCTGGCTTTGCCACTGCTTCCATGGAGAGAATCTAAATCCATATAATGTGAGAGTTCAAGTATAATGAAAGTTGGATAAGTTAATGTCCATAACTATACAAGGGATCTCTCAATCCTCCTTAGACTCTCTGGAATTATTTTTGATACCTCCAAAGGGATCCCATGAGATCTCTTAGGCAGTGTTCTAAAAGGCGGCGCCTAGGACCGCCTAGGCCTAGGCGGTGGGCCACTGCCCATCGCCCCGACTTTTGCAAAAGTGACGTCGGTGGGCATCGCTGAATTAGTCGACCGCCTAGGCAGCTAGGCGCCGCTTAGTCGCGAGGCGACCACCTTTTTTTTTTAAAAAAAACCCTCTCGAATCGATTGGCTAATCGATTGGATAGATTTTCGCGACAAACAAAAACCTACCGAATCGATTAGCCGATCAATTAAACACTGTCAATCGATTGGCGGGCAGACTTTTTCGCGAGAAACAAAATACTGCCAAATCGATTAATCAATCGATTCGAACCGTAATCGATTGATCAATCGATTAGCGGCGAAAAAGGCTTTTATGTTTACTTTTTAAATTGTTTCTAACTTGTATTTAGGGTTTATTACTTAGAGCTGCCACATCTTCTCCCCCCACCTTTCTTCTTCTTCGTCAAAGGGCAACATTTTGCTTCCATTTTCTTCTCCACCCTAGCCATTTTCTTCTCCAACAATAGTCCTAGTTTCTTCTCCGCGAACTGCAACCCCTAGTTCCGCTTAGGAGCTTCAGAATCGATTGGCCGATCGATTGAACACTGTCAATCAATTGGCCAATCGATAGACATGCGTTTTGCGAGAAACAGAAACTTACAGAATTGATTAGTTGATCGATTGAGCACTGTCAATCGATCGGTTAATCCATTGACTTAGTTCCGACTAGGCGCCAAGGTGCTAGGTGATAGGTGACCGCCCACCTATCACCTAGCGCATTTTAGAACACTGCTCTTAGGCTTCAGAATACTTAGTCAATGAGAAATTTACAGCCTTAGATGCCTTTATAATTGTGAATTGCTTTGGATGGTGCTAGCAGTTTAGAGTTGTTTGGGACCAAATTGGTATAAATTTGATAGCTTAAAGGGACAATATTGAGGCAATTAAAAGTTTGTGGCTAATTTGATACAAAATTCGAATGCTAGATGTTCAATAGTTTTCAAATTTCTCATACTTTTTACTTTGTGTATTAATGATCCATTTTTTAAAAATTATTTAATAAAATACTGAAATTTTGCACTATTTATTTTAGGAATTAACGTACTATGTGGGGTTGGGATCCTTTCAACTCCTTATGCTGTCAAAGAAGGGGGATGGTTCGGCTTGTCAATACTTTTAACATTTTCTGTTCTGGCCTTGTATACTGGCATTCTGCTGCGCTACTGCTTGGACAGTGAGGAAGGACTTGAGACATATCCTGATATTGGACAGGCAGCCTTTGGCATGGGAGGTCGCTTTGCCATCTCTGTATGTATGAGGCACATTAATTTCTTGTCTCTTTCTACTTGTTAATAAGAGATCTGATGAGCTAACCTTGATTTTTTTTTTCATGTATTGCAGATAATTCTATACCTGGAGTTGTACGTAAGTAATTAAAAAAAATGAATTCATATTATCATGCTCACAACAACTTTCTTATGTTATATTTCTACTAGTGATAATGCCTCAAAGCGTAAGGTTACTTATACAAGAACACTTTCTCATCAGAATTTAGCAAACTCATTTTGCCTTACTGTTTGGGGGTTTCTTAATGCATTGGGAATTAATCTAAGTTGGGTTTTGTTTGTAGTTCCATTTTTAACTAAAGTTTTAATTCTTTGAATTTTGTGATCTATTTGAAAACAATACAAATATAATCTAAAACATATGCAAAGCGAAGGAGAGAGAGACAAGAGAAAGAAGAAAATAAATGACGGTTAGAAAATTGTATTCATAAAACTTAGGGTTTACATATGAAGAGGAGATATCTATAGACAAGTAATACCAATTTAAAAGACTAATTCTACTCTAGACAAATTCTACCCTTATATAAATAAGTTTTTTATTATATACTAACATCCCCTCTCAAACTCACGATGCTTAACATAAAACATCGAGAGTTTGTTAACCAGAAACTAAAAACATGCAGTGGAATGCGCCTTGGTGAGCAAGTCTACAATTTGCATGGAAGATGAGATAAATGGCAAAGTGATGGTGTCATTCTGATAGTGATGTCGAGTGAGATGACAATCAATCTCGATATGCTTGGTGCATTCATGAAAAACAGAATTGTGGGCAATTTGAATAGCAATGGAGTTGTCACAATGCATAAGAGTAGGATTCGAGAGAAAAACATCCATATCAGCAAGTAACCAACGTAACCAAACAATTTCAGTAGTAGTAGAGGTCATAACACGATATTCTGCTTCGGTAGAAGAACGAGAGATAATATTTTGTTTTTTTACTCTTTCAAGATATAAGAGAATCTTCTAAGAAAATACAAATCCTATGGTAGACTTACGATATGTAGAATCACCACCTCAATCTGCATCTGAATAGGTACGCAACTCTAATATATAAGTGGTAGGATAAAGAAGACTATGAAATTGGGTACCTCGAAGATATCGATGGATGCGAAGCATAGCTCCCCAATGTACTGAAGTGGGAGAAGCAACATACTGGTTGACAATGTATACAACATAAACAATGTCAGGTCTAGTGATGGTTAGATACACTAGACTACCAACTAAAGTGTCAGATAAAAAAGGATCTGGCAAGGGAACACCATTAGTCGAAGAGTACGGAGCATTAATCTCAAGCGGAGTATCCACAATGCAAGTGTCTGATAGATGAGCTTGCTCTAGAATATCACCAATCTATTTGGATTGTGAGAGAAGATAATCACTAGGAGAATAAGCTACTTCAAGTCCTAAAAAATAACGTAAAAGATCCAAATCTTTCATTTCAAACTCACGAGCCAGATGTAGTTTTAATTCTTCTATTTCACTTATATCATCCCTTATAATAATCATGTCATCCACATAAAGAGAGAGTAACGTGTGACCTGACGAAGTACAACCAACAAAAGAGCAGAGTCATACTGACTAGGAAGAAAGTCAAGAGATCCAATAATAATAAAGAACTTGTCAAACCAAGCTCGAGGAGCTTGTTTAAGGCCATAAAGAGCCTTTTTTTAGTCTGCAAACTTCACCAAGATTGTGAGTGACACTTGGTGGAGGCATCATGTAAACTTTTTCTTGAAGTTCTTCGTTTAAAAAATCATTTGTAACATCCATCTGAAAAATAGACCACTGACGAATAAATGCAACTGCAATGAGAGTACAGATAGTAACAAGCTTGGAAACTAGAGCAAAGATTTCCTTATAATCCATGTCATATTGTTGGGAAAATCCTTTAGCAACCAAACAAGCTTTATACCGCTCACTGAAAGTTTTGATCTTATACATCTATCGAGAACCAATTGCACGCTTTCCCAAAAGAAGAGGAATAAGATCCCAAGTACCTGTTTGATACAAAGCAGAAAGTTCTTTTGTCATAGCTTGTTGCCAAAGAGGGTCAAGAGAAGCCTCTCTATAAGAGTAGGGCTCAGACAATTGGTGAATAGAAGCCAAAAAGGAAGAAAAAGAACTAGAATAAGTAGAATACACAAAATCAGGCAATTGAGTAGACTTACGAGATCATTGAGGCTAACGAGGAGGATGATCCACTATCACAGGAGCATTATGGGAAGCAGTAGGAGCAGGGGGATCATCAGGAAGCTGATGACCAGAATTTGTATGAGTGTTAATCCTGCAAATAACATCATTAGAAGAAGAGATGCTAGGGTGGTCTACTTGTGGGGAAACATGAGACGACATATCATCAAAGTCTGTGCAAAAAGGATCAATATGAGTGAGATCAGATTTTCTAAGATTAGGAGTGTTAGAGAGAACGGAATAGAATGGAATGTGTTTAAAATAAATAACATGACGTGAGACATAGAGTTTTTAACTAACTGGATCATAACATCGATATCCTTTTTGACCCTCGCTATAGCCAAGGAAAACACAAAGCGTGGACCGAGAACTAAGCTTACTACGTTCAACATGAGGACGGAGGACAAAACATGTGGATCCAAAAACTCTTAAGACAGAATAATCAGGAACATAACCATATAGTTTTTCAAAAGGAGATAAATCAGATATAATAGAAGATGGAATTCTATTGATAGAATGGACTGCAATAAGAATATCTTCCTCCCAGAACTCGTTAGGAACATATGCAGACAACAAGATAGAATGTGCAGTTTCAACAATATATCTATGTTTTCCTTTAGCAACACCATTTTGTTCACGAGTATCAATACAAGAACTTTGATGAAGTGTACCATCTGAGACAAGTAGTTTAGAAAAAAGATTAGATGTATATTCACCACCCAAATCAAATCAAAAATATTTAATAATAGCATTATGTTAAGTTTTTACCATAGCATGAAACATATGATAGATACCAAGAAAATCAGAACGATGTTTCACCCAAGTGTAGCGAGTACAATCATCAATATAGGAAACGTAGAACGGGATCCACCAGGTGTATGAATCGAATGCAAGATTCTTCTTCTTGTACCGTTTGAACGGGATCCATCAGGTGTATGAATCGAATGAACTAATTGGATCCCACACATCAGAATGAACTAATTCAAACGGTACAAGAGAAATAGAGATACTTCTATAGAAAGGTAAGACAAAGAATTTTGCTAATTTGCAACCACAACAATCTGAAATATCATGAGTTTGCAATTTTTCTAAATTTTCTTTAGAAGCTAAGTATTTCAAATGAGAAGAAGAAACATGTCCAAGACGAGAATGCCACAAATAAAAATCAGAAGAAGCAGAGTTTAACCGAAAGGAAGACAAATCAACACTGGATGCTATAACATTTGAAACTTTTAGTTGTTCTAATACATATAGTCCCCCCTATCTATGGTCTATCCCAATCTGCTTTTGAGATCGCGGATCCTGCATATAACAAGAAGATGAAGTAAAAGAAACTGCGAAACTAGAATTACATAATTGACCAACCGAGATAAGATTCAAAGTAAGAATAGGAATGTGATATATATTAGACAGAGACAAATTACATGTAAAAATAGAGCCAACACCAACTAATGGCATGGGACAACCATCTGCAGTCATGACCGACACAGAAGAAGAAGAATTTATAGATACAAAAGAATTGACATTAAACGATGTGAAGTTCCATAATCAAGGATCCAAATAGTGGAAGGTATACTTGAGGTACCATTATAGAGCAAATCTTTGTGAGAAGAAGCAAACATGACATGTAGATGAGATGCAAGAAACTTTTGAAACTTTTCGACAAGAGCTACAATTATGACATTGGATGATTGAATCCCTCCAGATTCTGTAGGAGGAACTACTGCTGCCATGTTGGATGCTCCAAATTTAAAAAATCATTGTTGTGATTGACTATCGAATATTCAAGGAGAAGACAGAATCAATAATCGTATTTTTCAGTCGTCAGGTGAATTTAAAGAACTCAAAATCCGATCTCCACTGTTCAAAATGTAGCCCTGGGTGCGAGGAACGTTCCCTCAAAATTTCAGGATGATCTAACGGTTAAAACTTAAAAAAAATAATTCTTCTACAAATGCAGTTTTAAACCAACCATGACATAGAAAACGCTGAAGGAACCTTATAATGATCGACTTTCAGACATTTGAAAATCATAAATCTCGACGATGGTATTGCAATCCTTTCAAATTCAAATTTTTTAGTTCGTCAGGACCGTGCACTGATACCATGAAAACAATACAAATATAATATAAACCGATGCAAAGAGAAGGAGAGAGAGATAAGAGAAAGAAGAAAATAAACGATGGCTAGAAAATTATATTCATAAAACTTAGGGTTTACATATGAAAAGGAGATATATATAGACAAGTAATAACAAATTTAAAAGACTAATTCTATTCTCATATAAATAATTTTTTTATTATATACTAACACTATTATATATTTTGCAGGCTTGCTGCGTTGAGTATATTATACTAGAGAGGGATAACTTGTCATCATTGTTTCCAAATGCACAATTGGATCTAGGTGGACTACATATGGACTCTCGTCTTTTCTTTGCCATTTTAACCACTCTTCTTGTTCTTCCCACAACTTGGCTTCGAGATTTAAGTTTTCTTAGTTATCTATCAGGTGATTCGATGATTCATTACTTCTGTTTACAATTGTTAATTGTGACTATGGTACTTACGGTGTTGCCTTTTATGGTGCCTGTAGCAGCTCCACATTTTGAATTCTTTGGAATTAGAAACATAGTAATATGCAACACATAGATATGTTGACCTTCCTCAGGGATAATAACAGGAAGAAGCAGCAGGACATATCTTGATCTTAAACTATTTTAGTTTAAGATTCTACACGATGTCAAATGTGTCTAACTTTCTTTTAAAGCATCCAAATATGTATGTTAATATGTGTAATCTCAGTTTGAGAGAGTATGGAAACGGCCAAGCAACAAAATGAGAATTATTTTTAAATAAACATGATTACACCTTTGCTTACAATTAATTCTGCCATTGTTTTCACAGTTGCAGGAGTCATTGCATCAGTGTTAGCAGTCCTATGCTTATTTTGGGTGGGTGCATTCGATAAAGTTGGTTTTGAAAATACTGGAACTCCACTAAATCTGCAAGGTATTCCAATTGCAATTGGCATATATGGCTACTGCTATTCTGGCCATGCTGTTTTCCCAAACATATATTCCTCACTAAAGAAACCTAGTCAATTCCCAATGATTCTCTTTACATGGTGAGTAATTAAACATTCTTAATTGTTTGGTAATATTTTTTAGTCTTATATAAACTAATAGAATTAAGCTTGGCTAATCATGCATATACAGTTTTGCAATTTGCACGACGATGTTTGTGGGGGCTGCTGTCTTGGGTTATTCTATGTTTGGGGAGTCAACTACATCACAGTTCACCCTAAACATGCCACAGAATCTTGTGGCTTCCAAAATTGCTGTGTGGACAACGGTAATACTAACATTTTACCATTTTCTTACTTTTACCTATGAGTGAATTTAAAATTTAACTTGTTTAAGTAGTATGCAGCATGATTTTTTTTCCCCTCTGCAACAATATGCAATCGATGTGCTAGGTTTTCAAATTTAAATTACATTGTCTGTTTTGGCTTTTGAAATTGATCAATTCCTGGAGTGCAATGTTTCATTGCATATGTGACGGGAGATGCCAAAACCATAAGATTAATTCATAGTGCAGGATGAAGACCACTTTTACTCTAGTTAAAGGGTAAATATAATTTGGGAAGTCAAAACTGAGAATTTTCTTATTTGCGATTGAGTTGAATTCTATTATTGTCTTCATATAGTTCATTTTATGCAGATGTTCAATGACAACCTAAAAAGAAATAGTGCTAGAATTGGACATTGAGTTTTCTTAGGGCACCCTAGTTTATCTCACATGGTGAATTATTAGATAAAGTAAGGAGGTTTATATACCTAGTGAGTAAATATGCGGCTATTGACCTTAAGAATTTTGGCCCAATGGTTAGCACCGGCAAAGTTGAATCAATTATCTCACGTAGATCAACTTCAAGGCAACCAATCAGTGGATTGAAATTGATTTTTCTGAAGTATGCACAAATTAAGGTGTAAGAGGATTACAAGATTTGAAAGCTATGATGGATGTATGGAATAACTAGAAAAGAAAACATAAAAACACTGAATTTGAAGAGCAATTAGTTGTAGCTTCAATTGATGATAAATTTACTGAAAATAGGTTGTTGCATGTTCGAAGACAATTAATGAATTTTATAGCTAGGAGAGTTAGAATATATAAGAGTGGAAGGAACAATGGATAAAAAGAGACCAAAAAAAAACATTAGTCAATGAAATAAATTATTTATTAGTATGAATATTATTGAGAGAATAATCATTAGTGTCTGAGATGATTATATCCTGGATTTTGTTCTATTATCTTCAGAAATTATAAGCTGAAAACTAATCTCTTCTCATTGGCCTTTTGCAGGTGGTGAATCCAATTACTAAATATCCTTGATTTATACTCCCGGAAAACATGATCTTGAAGCATGAGGCTTTGTTTTTACCACTTGCATTGGTAGTTGTGCATTTTCAAATGCTAACTTCTATATATATATATATATATATATATATTGGGTCATAAACAAAGTATGGTATGGTGTCATTTTTTCTTACAAGAGGTGATCCCGATTACTATAATGTAATAAATAACATGTATTCAATCTTCCTAGTATTTGGTATTCTAATCTCCCCTGAAGATCTTTCTATTTCCTTAATTAAAGAAAACATATGCATTAACTCTTACTCCTCTGGCTATGAGTTTGGAAGAGTTGATTCCATCGAACCATATGAAGACACATTTATATCCAATTATGATAAGAACAACACTAGTTCTTTCTACCCTGTGTGTGGCGCTGTCTGTCCCTTTCTTTGGTGAGTGTTATTCCTCTTTCACTGCGTTCCTTTTTTTTTCCTATAAAATGTGAAATGTGTTGCACAACTATTCTTAAGAAAGTGCATGTATTTCTAAGGTTACAATCCAGTTTAATTACAATTGACATATGTTAACCTTTAGGTGGATTTTGTAGCTATGGATATATTTATATTAATAATTATAATCAAACTGTGCAGGCATGTGGTTTAATTTGATGTCAAATGTCTTTATAATCCTATTCTATGCTCGTCTTTATAATCCCATTATGAAGTTGATTGAATTTTTAATGTCATCAGGATTGGTGATGGCTTTGATTGGATCATTGCTCACCATGCTTGTAGTAAGTTATATTTTGTTCTATACTAATGAAGAATGTATTCGACTTTATTTATTCTCTACTCAAATCTTACATTCTATTGCAGTCTTTGATTCTTCCATGCGTTTGCTTTTTGAGCATTCTACGCGACAAAGTTACAAGGATTCAGGTAATCCAATTCTTTGTTTTTGATTGAAACCATTCGAAATCTAGCGTATATATCAATAAACTTCTAACTAAGATGTAATAAGATTATAGTCGTGAAAGCAAACCATGAGAAATCTAAGTGTCATTATAATTAATAAGTAATCAATTAGTTTTTGTTCTCGCGGAGTTAACGTTAGAGATGGATGACTTGTACACTAATATAAACTAGTACCGACAGAATTTGATTAGTCGTGAAGCCGTCAAGGGTGCTTATTCAGTTTTAATCGAGCAGCCTTCCTAGACCGTGGTTAATTTGTAATGACACTATATAAACCTATAAATTGCGAACATTATTAGCACATCTAATTTACCAGTTATTAGGATCTTATTATGTAATTGCTTCTTCGCCTGTAGGGTTTGCTGTGCATTTTCATCATCACAATTGGAGTGGTTTCTTCCGTTTGTGGTACCATCTCATCCGTCTCAAAGATCGTTGACAAATTAAATCAATGATCTGACTCCGAACAAATTTATTGTTCTTGGTCCTGTGTCTTGGTTGTTTTAAATTTTATTTGAGGTTATTTAATAAGTTTTGATTTCAGTGGCAATTCCACATAACTTTGAATATTTATTATAAAATTTAGAGCTACATGGGGCATCAAAATTGAGCTATGAGCTACATTGAATGCAAAATAATAAAATGTGTTTCATTATCTATATAAGTTTTCTAGCTTTTGTTATTATTTGACCCACATTTGAGAAAAATATGCTCCAAGTGTTCCTATTAGACTAATTTATCAATCGTAAATATAATGAAAGTGTTTTTAAAAACGTAGGATTGACTTATCGTTATAAGTGATTCTTGATTTATTTTAGTGGTCAATGAAAAATTTGTATGAATTGGATTGATTATTTTCAGATTGATGGATATAAATTAGATATATAATGTAAATTAATTTTTGCTTAATAAATATTAAAAAGTAGATAAGTTTGAATTTCAAATGAAATGAATAATTTGGAAGTTGATGTTTTTCCTAAATTATATTTTAAAATTGTTCGATAAATAAATAAAAGGAATAGTTATTTATTTTCATAATTATTAGTAGGATAAATTTGAATGCTTAAATTATTATTATTATTATTATTATTTTAAAAAAAATCTGTCAAGTCCGTGAAGACCTACAGATCTGGCAAGTCTTCCATTACAGCTGCAGTGAGCGTGGGGGCTGCGGACTGGTCGACTGGAGAAGGACAAACATGCTGAGCCTCACAATTCTTTTTGGTGGAGAATCCACCGAATGTTGTCATCATCAACGCCAAATGCCGTCGTTTGTCAACTCGCAATCACAGGACGAATTGAATCGCAGATATGACAATATTTATTTATGAATAATGATTAGGAGAGTGAAAATGAAAGAGTAAAATCATAGTAAATGACGTGACATTTTATATGCACGATCTTCGACGGGTTCATCATGCCCCCAGGGTATAATTTGATTCGGGCGGCGGCCGAAGGCCGTCGATGGTGTCCAATCGATAATTGGACGTGTGCATGTAAAGTGTCATGTCATGCCACATCATTCACTATAATTTTCACTCTCCCTATCATTGCTCATTATATATATATATATATATTTTTTTTTTTGATCCTGTCGACAAGTGAAGAAGGTTCTCACTCGGATAACTTGGTCTGATCAAGATGATCCGATTTGCAATAGCACGGGGGTCGGGGTCGGGCTTGAGTGCTAATAGGACACTAGTGGCTCGGATCGGACCAAAAACAAGAACACAATGTGGAGGCAAGATTTCAAATGGCAGGAACCTCTTCTTTGGAGCCCCAAGGAGGGTTTATATAGGGGAGGAGAAGCCCTTTGCCCTATCAGAGTTGTCCTATCTCATTAAGAACTGGTCAGTTGGCAGACTGGATTAATGACAGCTTTAGTTGCTCTGTGAGACTGCCACAGCTGCCTGACAATTTGTCCAAGTTGTCCCCTCTGACCCCAATTAATGTTTGGCGACTATGTCAGTCATGATTATGTCAGAGGTCTTTTTCTCATAATGGAGAGATTTGGGAGATCTCCACTGCTGAGGCAACCTGTCACTCATTCGGGACAGTCGGCTCGGGTCTACCAACCCACGTCCTGGGTCGGTCAGACAAGCTCAGCCTCTCAGCCACTCCTGTTTTTAGGGCGGTCCTAAAGTGCCCGACCCACGGTGCCCGACCAGGGGTACCCGACCCAGGGTGCCCGACCAGGTGTCCGATCCAGGGTGACCCAGGGTGTCCGACCCAGGGTTCCCGACCTAGGGTGACCGACCCAGGGTGCCCGACCCAAGATGTCCGACCAGGACCTTCTGACCAAAACACCCCAACCGAGAGGGTTATTATGTTCAGGACGCTTCCGTAACAAAGAGGTCCAGTAAGTATTTCTAATTTCGCTAGACTGCACTATCCCGACCGGCAATCCCCGACCGAGAAGGCCCGACTGGATGCTCATTACACATCAGGCCTTACCCCTTGCTCAAGGAGATCTGGTCACGCCCCTCTATCCTTGCCCCGCACCCCCGAGAGCTGACTGGATCCATACCCAGCCCCCCCCTCAAGATCTCACCCCTCTATCCTTGCCCGACCGAACGCCCCCGACCACGAGTTCCTGACCGGGGATGTTCGCTCGGATAACATCGGCTGAGCCATAACCCCACCTACCTCGACTTCTACTCCTCCTAGCCAGAACCACGTCTGGCTCGCCCGACCAAGGTTAAACCCAACTAACTTCGTTTGACCTAGGCCTGATCCGACCGGGCCCTTGACCCACTCTGAAAACTTACTCGCCCGGATCACAAGCCTCCCCTTCAAGTCTAGTCGAAGGAGGCGAGGAGTCCAACTGACTAGGCTATTCGCCCGGTCGGATGCCCCACGGTGTCATACTCCCGAGTCCCATCGTGGCCGTTGAATCTAGGTTATTAAATGTGGAATCCCCAGTCAAATCGGTATTTAACTCCTCGGCCACGTGTCATTCCCCGACTGGCACTCCCTGGCACCGATGCGTCATCCGTCAGACTCGAGCGGTGGCAGGGTGATGGGTCTCGAAACCTCGAGAAAAAGCTGGAGATCGACGGTCGAGATACGATCCCGCCTTTTTTACCTTGCTCATCCGACGACTCTCTGATAAGTACCATTTTATTGATTATTTTAATTGCTAAAATCCATGTTTGACCTATGTTTTTATTGTTTAATCGTGAAATTGCCCTAGGTTTTAGAACTTACTCTTATTTTGGACTTAATTGCAAATTTGCATTAAATTGGATTATTTGGCCACTAATTTTCTGATATATTTTTGTAGGCACCAAAGGTTCAAGGACTTAGGGCATATTGGGTCAAACTTGAGTCGGAAGTGAACCGGATCAAATTATCAAGCTTACGATTAATCCGGGCCGTCCGATTCAAGAGCGGCTAGATCTGAGCCATCCGGGACCATCTGAAGCAATCCGAGCTAGGGTTAGGGTTGATCAAGCACTATGATCAAGATATGAAGGTTTCATCCAAATCAGAGCTCAATCAACCGTTGGATCAAGCTCGGAGGGCTCTAGATCGTCCATTCAAAGACTAAGTTGATCTGGACCATCCGTTGCAAATCTGGAGGATCTGAGCTACCACAAGGCAGATCCTGACCCCAGATCATCATCATCAAAGTTTGGCTCCAATCAGAGCAAGATCAGCCGTTGGATCTCCTCCAATCAATCTGGAGGATTGGTTAATTTTTTCATTTTCATACATTTTATTTAGCTGGATGATATGTGGATGTGCGTAAGCTAACTTTGTGTTGCAGGCACGAGATTCCAACTTGTCATGGCCAAATAATGATTGTGTGAATAGTTTTGCAAATTATTGTAATTAATAAATCCTCGGGGTTGACGAGGTGACGATACAACTGGAGGCGCATTATAGACCAAGGCCATGAAAGTTGGAAAATCTAGGATTTCCTATTTTTCATATGTTGGTTATGTGCTTGTTGTGTGAATGTGCTAGTTAAAATTCCTCGTGATAAATTACTAAGTGGGAGAGGAACCCTAAGGGTCCCATGGCTTCCATTACAATCCGATAAGTGATGCGAACAAGTCTGCGTGTCGGCTCTGAGTGCCTTCCTCCCCATCGGATGGACTTGTTCCGCGGATCACTGGGTCAGAAAAGGCTATAGAAAATTGTTAAAGAGCGTGTGTACTTCCCCATCGGAAGGCACATAATCAGAGATAATTTTATTAGTGTCGTGTAATGGTGAACACTTAGATGCGAATAATAGTATCCTCCCCATCGGAATCACTGCTATTATTTTGCAGAGCCGAAATGGACCAACTATTAATCTTACTTGTCAAAAAGTTAGGTTGACAAGATAGTAAGATTAATGGGTAAAACCTCCTCTTACGAATGTGGAAATTCGTATACGTCCACACTATCGTGGCATGCGAATTTCTCGGTGTTTAGAGGTGTTGGTTGATTTCGAAAATTTATTGTTGTGAGGAATCAATTTATTTTCGATTTCTAAAGTAGTGTGTGTTGTGATTCTCAGGATTTTCAAAATGACTTTTAACCCACTAGCTACAATACTTAAGGAGAATAAACTTACTAGCCCCAACTACATAGACTGGAAAATAAGCCTTGACATTGTCCTTACGGTTGAAGAGTACAAATTTGTGCTCACCGAAAAATGTCCTGATAAGCCTAGCGACAATTCTGGTGAAGAGCAGAAGGAGCATTACAAGAAATGGGTTAAGGCAGATGAGATGACGCGGTGTTACATTCTGGCATCCATGTCGAATGTATTGCAACATCAGCATCAGGTCATGCCCACTGCTTGTGATATGATGCTGAACCTTCAAGAGCTTTTCGGGCACCAGAGTCGTGCCGCTAGGCAGCTGGCGATGAAGAATCTGATGACGACCACTATGGTCGAAGGGACACCCGTGAGGGATCATGTCCTAAAGATGATGGCCCACCTCAACGAGATTGAGGTTCTTGGAGGATCTATCGACGGGGAATCCCAGGTCGATATAATACTCCAATCTCTGCCTAAGAGTTTTGAGCAGTTCCGGCTCAACTATAACATGAATAAGCATGAGTATACATTGGGGGAACTCCTGGGAGAACTCCAGTCGGCAGAGGGGATCTTTCGCCAGAACTCGCAGGCCTTAGTGACTCAAAGGGTTTCCTCTTCTGTGCCGAAAGGCAGGAAGAAGAAGAAACAAGGAGGGTTCAAGAAGGCAGCTACATCGCAGGGACATCGGACTAGCATGAAGAAGCCGAAAGGCAAATGCTTCACGCGTAAGCAAATTGGATATTAGAAGGCGAACTGTCCCCGTTGTCAAGAGAAAGACATATCTTTTCTTTTGTCGTTGTAACATGTTTAGCGGTGTTATCTACCAGTACCTGGTGGGTAGATACGGATGCTACTAAACATGTCTGCAATTCTTTGCAGGGGTTCTAGGAAGCCCAACGACAAGCTAAGGAAGAGATTACTGTCTACAAGGGGTATGCTACGGAGGTGACTACTATTACAGTGGGAGTTATTTATTTGTCTTTAGAAGATAATGTTTTGGTTTTAAGATTGCTTTTATGTACCTAATATTTAGAAAGAACTCTGGTTCAGTTTCTGAAATAAATGATATTCTATTGCTTTTTATGAAAAGTGGAATAGAAAGATTATCTATTCAGGTACATTGATAGGTAATTGGTACACATTAGAACCAAAGTCTTCCATGATGAAAATAGTAACTAATAGCTCATCATCTAACCAAAGTAGAAGAAAGGTTCCTTCCGAGATGAACCAAACATACCTTTGCCGTCTAAGGCTTGGTCTTATTAACCTTAGTAAGATTCAAAGGTTGATAGCCAATGGGCCCTCGGGTTCATTGGTGGTGGGAGACTTCTCTAACTTTGAATATTACTTGGAAGGTAAGACGACCAAGAGGTCTTTCAAGGTCGAGGGGTATAGAGCCAAAGATATGTTAGACATGGTTCATTCTGATTAGTGTGGTCCTATGCCTATCCAGGATAGAGGTAGCTTTGAATATTTCGTGAGACGAATATTCAAAGTTGTGGATATGCGTTTACTTGATGGCTGCAAGTCTGAATCTTTGATTAGTTCAAAGAATTCAAGACGATTGTGGAGAAACATCAAGGTACCAGTATCAAGACACTACGATCGGATCGTGGTGATGGGTACCTCTTGGGAAAGATTAGGACTTAATTATCAAACACTGGGATTCAATCCCAATTGACTGCAGCCGGTACACCCCAACAGAATGGTGCAGTATAGTGAAGGAAAAGGCCTCTTATGGGGATAGGACAATGATGAGCTGCTCTGAGTTGCCAGATTCGTTCTGGGTATATGCTCTAGAAACGCAGCGTACATACTTGATACCATCTAGGTCAGTGCCTCCTGCTCCCATAGAAGTGTGGACTGGGCGAAAGCCAAGTCTAAGACATCTTCAGACATGGGATAGCTCAGCATATGTGTTGAGAGGGGATATTGATAAGATTGGAATCTCGTGCGTTTGTTCGTAAGCTATCCTAGAGAAACGAAAGGTGGTTCTATAGTTCTAAGGATCAAAGGCTAATCGTTGGGACGAATACCAGATTCTTAGAAGAAGACTATGTGATGAACCATAAATCCATGAGTAGACTAGTTCTTGAAAAAAATTAAGAGGGGATGTTCTGACCTTAGTACCAACTGTACAAGAAGAAATACCACAAGTCACTGCACCGCGTGTCACAGAAGATACACAGGTGGTGCCTCGTCGTAGTGGGAGGGTTGTTGGTCAACCAAAAGGATTCATGTTCTTGGGAGAGTATTCGGACTCGGTCCCGGGCGACCATGAATCGAGATCCCTAGACCTATGACGAGGAACATCTTCTTTGAAGAGATAATCCAGTTATATGGATTTGTTCAAAGGACAGATGAGATTTGTGTATGTAAGAATTGTGACGGAAACGTAGTGGTATTCTTGTACTATACGTAGATAATATTTTGTCAGTTGGCAACAATGACAAATTTTATCAGACGTAAGGGTATGGTTGTCCAAATAGATGATATGAAGGACTTAGGAGAAGCAGGACATATCCTTGGCGATCAAAGTTCTAAGAGATCACCAGAGAAGGATGTTGTGCTTATCCCAAGCTTCATATAGTGACACTGTCTTAACTTGTTTTAGCATGGAAACCTCCAAGAAAAGTTTTGTACTTTTCAGTTGTAGAGCCACTCTATCTAAGAAGATATATTTAGATTATCAAAGGAGATAGAGCAGGTAATGACGGTTCCTTTAGCATCGGCTATAGGAAGCCTCTTGTATGCTAAAAACGAGACGGAT
>JAGFNQ010005791.1:0-10431 GCA_024364735.1 Boesenbergia rotunda | reverse complement strand
AGAAATTTTGTAGAATAAACGGGTATATACACGAATTTTTATGTCCTAGAACCCCCCAGCAAAATGGGATAGTAGAACGGAAAAATAGAACCCTACAGGAAGCCGCTTGGGCTATGCTCAATGAATTCAACCTAGCTAACCAATTTTGCGCAGAAGCAATTAGTACGGCTTGCTATATCCAAAATAGGGTCCTAATTAACAAACGACATAATAAAACTTCCTATGAATTATACTATCATAGACTTTCAAACCTACATCATCTAAGGGTATTTGGGTGCAAAGTTCATATCCTAAACACCAAGGACTATCTAGGTAAATTCCAGTCTAAGTCAACCCCAGGGGTCTTCTTAGGATATTCAACAACAAGTAGGGCCTATAGGTTTTACAACAAACAAACTAACAAAATAGAAGAAACAACAAATCTAATATTTGATGAAGAAATTAATGCAAAATCTGATAATCCAGATCTAAACCCATCAAATATCGATCATGAAGATAATGAACAAATTGTTGAACCACTAATTGAACCCCTAAATCAATTAACTATTGAACCAACTACTGAGTCAATCGAACCAATAATTGAACCAACCCAAGTAGTTGAACCAAATACTGAACCGAACCGTCCAGCCGGACCTGAGGCTGAACCAAGTTCTAGAAAAACCAAGAAACCCAGACTCAGCCATCCAACTGATCAAATTGTGGGTGATCCAACATTAGGAGTCAGAACTAGGTCTTCCTATAAAAATCTTAGTCAGATTGCACTGATTTCATAAATTAAACCTAAGACTATAGAGGAAGCCTTACCTGATCCTGATTGGATCATAGCAATGCAAG
This sequence comes from Boesenbergia rotunda, assembly GCA_024364735.1. NCBI lineage: Eukaryota > Viridiplantae > Streptophyta > Magnoliopsida > Zingiberales > Zingiberaceae > Boesenbergia > Boesenbergia rotunda. Next base: position 9,597 of record JAGFNQ010005791.1, on the reverse strand, counting down.
AGGAGTTAGCCCAATTTGAAAGGAACCAAGTCTGGGAACTAGTATCTAAACCTGAGGGCAAATCCATTATTGACACTAAATGGGTGTTTAGGAACAAGCTAAATGACCAAGGGGAAATAGTTAGAAATAAAGCCCGCTTAGTAGCTAAAGGGTTCAGTCAAGTCGAAGGGTTAGACTATGATGAAACCTATGCCCCAGTAGCTAGACTTGAGTCCATAAGAATGTTGTTAGCCTTTGCATCCCATAAAGAGTTTAAACTCTACCAAATGGATCTAAAGTCAGCTTTTCTGAATGAGTTTATTAGGGAAGAAGTCTATGTAGGATAACCCCCCGATTTTGAAGACTTAGAAAAACCTGACCATGTTTACAAGTTCAATAAGGCACTATATGGACTAAAACAAGCACCTAGGGCCTGGTATGAATGCCTATCAACCTATCTAATTTCTAAGGAATTTAAACAAGGACAAATTGACTCAACTCTTTTTATTAAGACCTTAGAAAAAGACATATTTATTGCACAAATCAACATTTATAATATAAGTTCAATTAATCTAACTAAGAACCCAATCCAACACTCTAGAACTAAACACATTGAAGTCAAACACCACATCGTAAGAGATCATGTAGCCAGTGGTGAGATCATCCTTAAGCATGTAGACTCAAAATCTAACTTAGCTGACATATTCACCAAACCCCTACCTGAGTCTGAGTTTAGCTTACTAAGAAGGCAGTTACAGTTATGCTTGATAGAATAGGACTGCTCTAATTATATTATTTTTCTAAAACTATTTTATTTTTTGTAAAATCATTTCCTTATTTTCATTATGTTATTTAAAATGATTTTTTTTGACTTAGTTCTTTTTTAAAAATAAAAAGAAAAAGTACCCCCTTCAAAACTAGGGCTTCTTCGCAAAATGGACATAGCCTAAGCCCTAACCCTAGAACTACATACACTTATAGATCTAAAAGCCAGCATCTCACAAGAACCTTAGGGTACTTTTGATTGATCACCTAGAATGGGTTGAGATGCTTAGGTCTTTGCCTTAATTCAAGATGCATTAAGTCAGTGCATCTGCAGTAATTGGGGCACTAAATACCAACTGAACAGTAATCAGGTTAAGTGTCAAGTTTAGAAAATCTAACTTGATTAGATCACTTAACTTGACTAACCCTAGTGAAAGCAACTGTTTATAACAGTTAGTAAGTAGCTAATTGGGTTAGACAGGACCCGAAAGTGGAAATTCAAATTAATTTGGTCCAGCTCAAACTCAGAATTGGTTCAGTACAGCATCTTACTTTTCTTAATCATTGTTTGCTATATTTTTTTATCTATGGAAAAGGGAGAGAGATTGGAAAAGAATGAAAATTTCAAAATTTAATTTTTTTATAAATTCTTCAAAAGTAAATCTTTTATCTCCAGTTTTTTAAAAAGTAAAGTTCTTCAAATACTTAAGTTCATTTTGAAAGTTAATTTTTCTTGTTTTCAAAAATTATTCTAAGTACTCATTCTGAACAATTTTTCTGGAATTTTTTTTTTCAAAATTGTGCCTGAAAAATATTTCTAAGTATTTAAACTTTTTTCTAACTATGAAAAAATTTTCTGAAAAATATTTCTAAGTATTTAAACTACTTTCTAAGTATTTAAACTTTTTTCTAAGTATGAAAACTGGCTTTAAAATTTTCTAAGTGTTAAAATTTCAGAATAAGTATAGAAAATTTTCTAAAGTGCAAAAACTAAGTATGTTCGAAATTATTTTGCGTTCAAAAATTATTCTAAGTACACACTCTAAAATTTTTGGTTGGTTGAAAATTCTCTAAGTGCAAATTTCAAATTCTCCTGAAAATTTTCCAAGTGCCCAACTCAAAATATTTTATTGGAAAATGTTTTCAACTTAAAATTTTTTTATGTATTGAAAACCTGAAAAACCTTTCACTTTTAGACTTAGAAACTTTTTCAAAAACCCCCACGAACTTTTGAAAATCATAGGGGGAGATTTCTTCCAGGCGAGGAAATTAACTTTGGTGCATTACTTATTGTTGGATTGAGAGAACCGATAGAGGGGGGTGAATATCAGAAAACGTTCGGATTTAGGGAATGAGAAATTGCACAGCGGAAGATAAAAACAAACACGCGAACACAGTAATTTTTTACTTGGTTGGAGCCTAGGTCGACTCCTACTCCAAGGCCCATGGTCGTTGACCATTTACTTAGGACAATTCTATATGAGGCGCAATAATAGTTTACAATGATTGATTTAAAAATACAGCACAGTAAACTTAACAATTAAAAAGAGGCTCTTCTTTTACCGACGTCCGATGTATGTTGTCTTTTTCGGAGCAGCGGGACGTCGTCGGCTCGAGTTGGGATGTTTCCAGAGTGAGGCGCGAGAGCAGAAGATCGTAGAAGTGTTGATAGAAAGTGTTGCTCAGCCTTGGGGTCGAGGACCCTTTATATAGGGCCTGGGGGCGCCCGGGACGTCGGGGGTGCCCCCCACGTGTCACACGATCCGCCTCGGTCTTGGTCAGCTTCTAATCCCCTCAAATTCGGGATCATACCTTGACCGGGGCGCCCGGAGCGCTGGGGGCGCCCGGGTTGATCGGGTCAAACTTTATCCCTTGGCTTCGCTGGCTTGAGCTTCGATGACTTGCTATTGGGGGCGCCCGGAGCGCTGGGGGCGCCCAGAGTGCTGGGGGCGCCCGGGAACAGCGGGGGCACCCGGGAACAGCGGGGGCGCCCGGGAGTTGAACTGTCGAAGCTTGCTTTGCTTTCTTGTGTTTTGTGTTCACCTTGGGGGCGCCCGGGACACTCCGGGTGCCCTGGTCAGCTGTTACCTCATTCCTTTGAGGCTTTCTGAGCTGCAGACACACGTTCCTTCGGTCCTGCATCCAGGGTTAGTCCAAAACACAATAAAACAATAAAATATTAGTTTATACAGCCTTAGCTATCTTGGTTATGACTTTGGGTCTCCAAAATGGAACCCTAGGTCGAACCGGCGCCTACTGTTCCCTCGACGGGGAACGCGTCCTCACCTACTCCTTTGGTTGGACTTTTTCCTGGTGGTCCTTTGCCAGGTCTTAGATACCGAGTTGTCCTTCGCTCGGTGCCTAGCATTCCTTCGCTAGGGCTTCAGTCCCAAGCTATCCTTCGCCTGGCGCCTAGCAGTCCTTCGCATGGGCTTTTCACCCTGGCATTCCTTCGACAGTGTCTAGCATTCCTTCGCTAGGGCTTTTTATCCTGACATTCCTTCGCCAGTGCCTAGCAGTCCTTCGCTAGGGCTTTTTATCCTGCACACTAGAGTGACATATTAAATAACAAGTAATACTTAACTTTTGAACCCTGTTGCCATTATCAAAACACAGGTTTGACTTTGGTGGTTTCTGCACCAACAATCTCCCCCTTTTTGATTTATGGCAACCCTAGTTCAAAAAGTTAAGTTTAATCAACAGCATAAAAATTTGTTCCCTCCCCCTCGAGGCAATCTCCCCCTATATTTTTCAAAACTTTGTGGGGTTCTAAGTTTTTAAAAAACTTTACTTAGAATCATTTTGCACTTTGAAAACTTAAGTTTAGGTACTTTGGAAATCTTTTGATAACTTAAGTTTTAAAAGTACATAGAGGAGTTTTTGAAAGCACATAGAGGAGTACATAGAGGAGTTTAGAGTACTTACAAAAAATTTGAAGCCTTAAGTTTAAAGTACTCAAAAGTTTTGAAAACTTTTTGTTAACTACTTAGTAGGATTTGAAAAACTTAAGTACTTAGTAAAAAAAAATTTTGAAAAGCTTAAGTACTTAGAAATTTTTGAAAAAGCTTAAGTACTTAGAAAATTTTTGAAAAAGCTTAAGTACTTAGAAAATTTTTGAAGGAGCTTAAGTACTTAGAAAATTTTTGAAACAACTTAAGTACTTAGAGAATTTTTGAAAGAGATTAAGTACTTAGAGAATTTGAAAAAAGCTTAAGTACTTAGTTTGAAACTTGATACTTTTTGAATAAAGGATAGATTTTTTTTTTTGAAGAAATTTTGAGCTATAAAATTTTAAACTCTCTCCTTTTCTATCTTCTCCCTTTGCCATATATAAAAAAAAATAGATAAATATAGCAGGAATTAAATTGCATAAGGAGAATAACTTTCATAAAGGAAAAATATTTGCATGATTTTGTTGTACTGAACCAAGACTTAGACCAAATCAGTTGGTTTTCTCTTGTAGAGACCTGTCTAACCCATTTAGCTACTAACTAACTGTTATAAGCAGTAGTTTTCGGTAGGGTTAGTCAAGTTAAGTGTTTCTGTTCAAGTTAGATTTTCTAAACTTGACACTTTAACTTGATTGTTGTGTTAGTTGTATTTAGTGCCCCAATTACTACAGATGCACTGACTTAATGCATCTTGAATTAAGGTAAAGACCTAAGTATCTCAACCCTTTCTATGTTATCAATCAAAAGTACCCTAAGGTGCTTGTGAGATGCTGGCTTCTAAATCTATAGGTGCATGAAGTTCTAGGGTTAGGGCCTAAGCTAAGTCCATTTGCGAAAAATCCCTAGTTTTGAAAGGGGTAGTTTTGAAATAAAACTAATTAAAAAAATTTTTAAAAAAACTGATTTTAAAAACAATAGTTTTTCAAAATTCTTTTAGAAACTGATTTTTAAATTAAGCAAAAAAAAATAAAAAGTAGTGTTAATCTATTCTACAGAGCACAATCCTAACTGCCTTCTTAGTGAGCTAAACTCAGACTCAGGTAAGGGTTTTGTGAATATATCAGCTAAGTTGGATTTTGAGTCTGTTTAAGTACTATCTCACCCCTGGATACATGGTCTCTTACGAAGTGATGTTTAACTTCTATGTGTTTTGTTCTGGAATATTGGATTGGGTTCTTAGTTAGATTAATTGAACTTATATTGTCAATAAATACTTGAGTTTGGGTGTAGTTGAGCTGGAAGTCCTTAAGAGTGTGCATCATCCATAAAAGTTGTGCTACACACTCTCCTAAGGCTACATACTCAGCTTCAGTTGTTGACAGAGCTACACAGTGTTGTTTTCTTCTGCACCAACTTACTAAACTATTTCCTAACAGCTGGCAGCTTCCACTTGTGTTTTTTTATCTAATTTACACCCAGCATAGTCAGAATCTGAGTATCCTGACAAATTGAAGGTCGAGGTTCTAGGATACCAAATCCCTATATTTAGGGTGGTATCAGAGCATTTACCATCTCAGAAATGTGAGTTCTGGCTCGACCAAGTGGGCTTTTTGGGTCATATTATTTCCGAGGACGGAGTCATGGTAGATCCAATAAAGATTGAAGCTGTGAATAACTGGAGCCGGCCGAGCTTGGAGAGTTGATAACGCCCGCTTTTTTTTCTCTTTTTTTTCCTTTCCATAAAGCGACGTTACGTTAATATGAGTAGGGCAGGTGGACATCATAATGCAGCGGAAAACTTTAAACTTACACCTACATGCACCTACTACCATTCTTAACATCATGACATGGGAACTTGGCATCTTAACGTCATGATACATAAGCACCTAACCTCGCTCTGATACCAACCTGTAACGCCCGCTTTTTTTTCTCTTTTTTTTCCTTTCCATAAAGCGGCATTACGTTAACATGAGTAGGGCAGGTGGACATCATAATGCAGTGGAAAGCTTTAAACTTACACCTACATGCACCTACTACCATTCTTAACATCATGACATGGGAACTTGGCATCTTAACTTCATACTTAGCATCATATCATGTCATACTTAGCATCATGTCATACTTAGCATCACGTCATAGAGTCACATAAGTCACCATTCAAGCACATAAATAGTAAAGGTAAAGTTCTATCATAAGACGAGCAAACATATTGTTTCTTGGCCAAGTCACTACCACACACATGCTTTATTGCCCTCCTGCTGCTTCCTTACTGCCCACTTGCGTGATCTGCGGTATAAGGAAATAAGACTATAAGCACACAGGCTTAGTAAGACTCTTTCCTACTCACTAAAACCATTCATCGCTTAATCATGAGCACATGAAACATTAACATACTTAGTGCTTTACTTACAACATAAGCCTTTATGATCACTTAGCATACATTTGACATGGCATGAACATAAACATAATCAACATTCGTAGCATGGCATAAACATAAACATAATAAACATTCATGGCATGACATAATACTTGGCATAGACATAAACATCATAAGCATTCATAGCATGGCATAATACTTGACATAGACATAAACATAATAAACATTCATAACATGGTTCTTAACATAACATAAGCATAGCATGGTTCTTAACATAACATAAGCATAGCATGATTCTTAGCATAGCATAGGCATAGCATGGTTCTTATCATAACATATTCATAGCATGGTTCTTATCATAACATGAGCATAGCATGGTTCTTAACATAGCATAAACATAGCATGGTTCTTATCATAACATAAGCATAGCGTGGTTCTTATCATAACATGAGCATAGCATGGTTCTTATCATAACATGAGCATAGCATGGTTCTTAACATAGCATAAACATAGCATGGTTCTTATCATAACATGAGCATAGCATGGTTCTTAACATAGCATAAACATAGCATGGTTCTTATCATAACATAAGCATAAGCGCTTATCATGAATGGATGCATGAGTCAAATGCATATACATAAGGATGCTTAACTTTTAAAACCATACTTTTAAATACTTAAACATAATCATAACATCATTGGGGGTCCCCGGCTTGTACCACATACATACATCATAGCGCGCATCCCTAAGTAAATACGAGGTAGCGAGCCCCGACCTACTAGGGTAAGGACAGCATAGTCTTTTTTTTTTTGAGAGAAGAAGAATTTTATTTCAAGAGAAGGAAAATCCGTATTAGAAGGGGGGCCAGACCTAACCTTCTAATATGGAATTACAGAAAACATTGATTTACATTTAGTATCCCAAACAAATTTCAATTAAGAGTATATAAGCACAAATCTTTTCAACATCAGATTCCTATAAGAGGAGCACACGAAAACCACTAAGAACCTTCTCAATAGACGGCATTCATCTTTCAAGCCAAGGAAGGCATCTGAAGGCAATTTGCACTATAAAGCCTGCCATCATTTGTGTTGGCACAGTTTCATTCCAAAACTCCCCTCTACAAACCAAATTATATTGAAATTCAGCTGAAATCAAAGATCTTCTGCTACTATCTGCAAAGTTGAAATAATAAAGCAGCAGTTCAAGCATTCAGATGGGCAGCAATTCAAGATATAGCTGCGCTCCACATATTTCTAGATTTACATAAAAAAGAAACCCATTCAGATATCTGATACTTAATGCCTGTTCAAGAAAAAGAGAAGCTTCTAGTCCAGAGAATTTTTAATAAAGCTTTTTGCCATTAATGTTTCCACTGATTAGACAGATACTACAAATATTATAACAGATAAAACTGAACATAGCTGGGATTTTCAGAGGTGATTTCTGATAGAGCAGCCATAATATAAACCGCAAGCAGTGTCAATTATCAGCCTTGTTCCTCACTTCATGCATGAAACACACATTTGAACATACTTTATGTCAGCATAACTGAGGATCTTCTGCTTAAATTTGCTTACAACCATTCTGGAAGCATAGAGGTCAGAAACAAAAGTCCAGATATATTAATCTGAATTTGAAACAATCCATAGTTCTGACACCATTAAATTAGCCAGTAATTCACCTATCTTTAGCCGAAGTCTGAGACTTTTTTCAATCTGAGTTGTATAGGAATTGTCCATAGCTCTGTCAAAAACAGTTACACATTGATAACAAAAAAGTTGGATAGAACTTCCATTTACCAACAAAATGTGAACATTTATAGGAACCGAGGAACATCAGAGTTTTAGCAGAAGTTAGAGATACAGGTCTACAAAGTGCAGAGCAGGGGCGTAGATTGTAATTTGAATAGAGAAGAGGCCCCCTTTTGAAAAAAGGACTATCGCTGATAATGAAAACCCCTAAAGACCAGACTTATATGCGAGAATTGATCTGAGTTATATAATTAGGATCACTTCAGAAGACCTATTTCATCATGAGAAGACAGTCCAAATCATTAAAATGACTATCAAGACCAGCAATTCGAATTATATTAGCCAAACATGAACAAATTCCAAATCTGCATTAACAATCAAAACTGGCAGAGGATTAAAAGTAATCAGTTTACAGCTTTTCTAATTGTGCGAATGTATGTCATGTGCAGTCTATCCAGCTTACAAATGCCATTGAGCATTCTGCCCATTAAGTCAGCAGAGAAAGCATTCCCAGCGTTGAATTTAAATGCTTGGTTAGCAAGAAAATCTGCAGCTGAGTTAGCCTCCCTATAAACATGTGAAATCCATATTTGATGTCGGCTTATATAATCTTTGATTTTAATGATCAACCTGCGGTAATTCCAAGGAAGAAAGGAAGATTGTAGAATTTTCAAAGCTACTAAAGAATCAGATTCTAGCCAAATAGGGGAGTAACCATTGGAAATGCATAACTCCAAACCCATCAAAATGGCAGTTAGCTCAGCCTTCACATTTGAAGCCGCACCAATAACTCCAAACTTTATTTTCATAATTTGACCCATATAGTCCCTGATAATTACACCATATGATGCAGGGCCAGGATTACCTCTAGAACAACCATCAGTATTAACCTTGTAAACTCCAAATTTCGGCATTCTCCAATGCACCAATATAATAGAAGTCAAAACTCTATTATCCACTTGAAGACCCATGTTTTCCACTATTATACTGCATCCTTTCCAGTGAGGTTTCCTGATCAGGCCGGCTGTATCAGCAAGTTGTAGGTAAGATACTACCTTCCAAATTATCTTTTTAGCTAATGGCCTTAAACCTCTATGCTTAGCATTATTTCTAGCGCACCAAAGAAACCAGACAATCAAAAAAGGAATAGCCTCTTTAATATGGCCTTCTTTCGACCAAGAGTCTCCCTTTTTCCAATTCTCAATTTCCTGATAGCTATCCACTCCAAACAATTGGCCAAAATGACTCCAGACCTCCATAGCAATCGGGCTCATAAAAAACCAATGATCCCATGATTCTCCTTCATCACAGCATTGACATTTAGATGCTAATTCCACTCCTCTTTGCTACAATATATCATCTAATGGTAATCTTCTATTTAAAAAACGCCAAACAAATATAGATATGCTTGGGGATAGTAACTTGCTCCAGCAAGCTTTCCAAATCTCTTTTGATTGCTGACCATTTCTAATGTGATTCCAAGCAGATTTTAAGGAGAATTTATCATTTCTGGTCGGCTTCCAAAGAATAATATCACAGCCTCTCTATTTGGAGCCTTTCGGAATTGAATCTGCCTTCGCAGGAGCCTCCACCTCTAAAATCTCCTCCACTAATCTGTTTGGAACCAAATTTTGCAATTTGGGCAGATTCCAAACTTGATTGTCACTAAATTCAGCCACTTTACTGTTTGGGTCTCCCACCACCTCACATACTTGAAATAAAGGACCTTGATCTAGCCATGTATCATACCAAAAATTTATTTCACCATTACCAAGAACCCAACCAATGTTTTCCTCTGCTAATCTTCTGATTATAACATCTACCAACAAGG
>JAGFNQ010005790.1:16825-108459 GCA_024364735.1 Boesenbergia rotunda | reverse complement strand
TTAACAATGTAAACCATGTCGTCTAAGATCATTACCCTCAAATGTTGTAATGTGTTTGAGTCCTGCATTATAATTAATTGGGAAAATCAAAAGGGTGAGTAGATTTAAAAAAATATTGAATTGTGAGACTAAATTATTTAAAGAGAATTTGTAAATTCAAATAAAGTGTCATCTTACAACCAACTGAATACAGAGTAAGGTAATTGTCATTGCCTGACCTACAAATCATATCTTAGAATACAAAAGTTATGCATTATCCTCATATAAGCACATGAAGCTACCTTCTTGGCAAGGAGTAAGAGTGAGGATAAATTCTCTTGAAGCTTAGGCATAATTCCACCATAGTCCACTAACACAGCCGGTCTCAGTCTGGTGCATAGTGCTAGAATATCTGCAAATAGAATATTGAATAGCAAATCTACATAAGGATAAATAGCAACCTGCATAAAGTTCAATAATCAACAAAAGATCCAAGCAGCCGCCCTATAGGGTATTCCCATAGTGATCTAGAAAAATTGCTACTATGTTTTAGTATTGATTTTTTTTTAAAGAAAAACTATGTTCTAGTATTGTTTACATCTCATATTCACATTGATATAATCCACCGAGTTAACTCAGTGCATAATCTTGGCTCAGTACCATGTGTTGCTGCAACAAACATCCATCCATTCCTTAACTTGATAAATTATCACCAACATCAAGTTGTGTATGCCCCAGCAAGATTAATTATATAAATCATATGCTCAATTGAACTTTTCATTGAGCTATATCCAGACCATATCATCACCGGCATGATTTTTACAACCTAGACTTATGAAAAATAAGGTTAAAATTCATTTTCGCAGATTTGGATAATTTTTATGCTGGCTATGTACTCAATAAATGATTTTCAAAATCCAACTTGACAAAAACGAACTTTGATCTGAAATAATTGAAGCAATTGAATTTGCTTTACAGATATAATATCCCTGAAAAAAAGATAAAACAGACATTTCTACTCCAGTCCGCTCCTAAGAGGACCAACCCTAAAATCGCTTGCAAGATTGGAACTTTAACTCACACCCATAAACCAGCTCTGGCTAAAGCCCCTGAGTCCATCAGAACAGTAAGAACGAAACAGGAATATGGAGGAGAAAAGTAACCCGTCTCGAGGCGACGCCTTGTCGAGGCCTTCAGTCGCCATCTGATTTTGTTGAAGAACTTGCTGAGTATGTATTTTTAAGTCTCAGTTCAGGACAGAAGCTAATTCTTCTAGATCTCGAGCAATGCCCTCTGAAGGTGTTATTTGTTCTCTCTTCTTTTTAATTATTTCTTTTACTTTTGTCACTTTCCTATAATTGCCATTTTTGTCTGCTTCAGATTCTGTCACCTACAGAAGAAAATGATATTGCGTCAGAGCTCTTCTCTATTCAGAAGCTATTTTCAACAGTTTTTCCTGTTGGAGTCGACAAAGAATCATCGGTCAATGAGAAGCATTCGGCTATACAAATTGCTGATCCTATTAATCTTAGCAGCTTTTTACATGATGCAAGAATCACTCTACCCTCTCTAAATGGGTTAGATCTATTTGTAGCTTATCATGTAATTTATTTTGGAAATCATTATCTCTATCAGCACTTGTCTATCTGTAGCATACTGGTAAATCCAAGCAGGCCATTGCCCACAAATAAACTATTTATGCTAATAGACACTTCCATCTCATGTCCGTTCCTCATGTTACCTTGATTCACTAATTTGTTTGCTGCTTTAACTGCTGCAGGTGGCTTCTTGGTTATCCTATCACATACTTATTCAGCAAGGAATATGCTGAAAAAGCTACTCAGCATCTTTCCACCAAGTCTCTTCGTATATTCAAAATTATCGTTAGCAGGTTGAAGTTTGACTCTTGGAACTTCTGATTACTTCTGGTGAGGCTGGCTAAGTGCTAGTTTGCTTAACTCTCCAATGTCTTGTTTACAGGCAACAAGCATCGGGTTCTCGACTCTATGAAACTGAACTGATGAGGTCATACCTTTCTCTTTTAGATTTCGTAGTAAAGCTTGGTTTATATTTACATAAAGATTCTTGAACATACTATTTTTGCTTTTTGTTTTTTTTTGAACCACTTAGAGACATAGTATCCCCAAGAGCTTTATTACCTATTCAATCGTTGCACAATATGTTTCCATGATTTGCTGACAATGGTGGCATGTTGTTGTATCAGTTTCACAGTGCCCTGTGATATGAGCCAGAGGCTAGATAAAGAGCCATTGGTTGCCGCATTTCTCAGTCGGATATCAGAGAAACTCAAAAGATACAAGCAGATTTGGGCATCCATGCGATTGGAGATGGAGGTCACCAGTGATCAATTGGTAGTTTTATAAATTGATCACAAACGCCGTGCCGAAGAAGGAAGAATCTGTTTTTTGCATTGCTTGTGGGGCAGTCTGTTAGACGGTAAAGGGCGTTGCAGATGGCCATAATTACTTCACGTCACGTTGTCTCCAGTAAACTTTCTGGCTAAATGTCACAATGTTGGGTAATATTCATAATTTTAGTTACTGAATTCTTTTTTGCTATCTTTACTTGTTTGGAAATGAGAATAAAGAGTTGAAGAGAGAGGAAATGAAGTTAATCATTTTCTTTAACGGTTTGTCTATCGCTAAGGATGATGAATCGCCAAGAGATAAAATTGCATTTTCTATTCGCTAGAAAAGGAATCTCTAATCGCTTATCTGGTTCATGCATCACTCGACTCAACTCGTCTCTTGAGTCAACTTCTTAGTTGACGCAGCATGTCATCAACTTTAACCCTGAAACATCTATTTCTTGATCTAGTCTTTGCATAAGAGATCTATCCAGTGACGAAAATATAAGTTAATAGATCTATCCAATGACCAAAATATAAGTTATTCATAATCTCTCACAAGTCGTATGTCAAAAGATCTTACCTTCAAAACTTCTCATGTGTCAAATAGACATCAATCTATCTATAGTGATTACTCGTTTATCAAATAGTCATCCTATTAGAGTATGGGTATCGTTACTTAAAATTTGAGGATCAAAATTTGACAAAATTAATATATCTGTCCTCCTCATGAGCTAGCCACAACATCCGGACTAGTAGCCCTTATAATTTATCTTCTCCGTGTTGGTCTTAAGATAGGTTGGTGGCGCGGTGGGGGCCAACGAATCATCTTTTGCCACCTCATTTGTCAAATAGTCAGGGATTTAAAATTCGAAACTTAGCTACGGCGAATTATCTAAAATTTTTCTCTTAATGGGTAGTGGACCTGAGAATGTTGGTTGTCATGATGAGTCTTTATATGTACTTTCCCGATTTACCCTGACAATCGGTGGGAAACTTCTGTGGAGCCAAGCGATCATCCCAGATTCGAAGAAGAAGGACGAAGAACGTTGGCTTGCTCTGCGATGGCCTCGGTCGAGCGAAAGAGAAAGGGGCGTCGGGCAAAGATTGCAAAGGGAGAAGGGAATTTAAGTGTTGCGCATCTTGCAAAAAGCCCCCTCTAATTTTGGATTATTCACTCTCTCCCTTATGTTTAGGGTTTAAGCAAATAAGCCCTCTGAATATTAGTTTATTTACCCTCCCATCCTAATTTTTGGGTTTAAATCTCTTTGACCCCTTTAAAATTTGTTTTATGCCATTTAACCCTATGATGTTTGGTGTGAAACATCTCAACTCCTCAATCCTCCAAATATGGCTCCAGAAACCCTTAATTTGTTTCAAGAAAAAATTTCCGAAATTTTCTCATCCGGATTTTATTTAGTCAAATTTAGCATTCTTCTTCTCTAATAAAAATTTGATCCCCAAAATTTCGTTGTTTACAAACAACAAATCCTAGCAACTCATTTGCAGCACTAACACTGCATAAGCACTGTAAGCAAACCAATACCCTGTTCAATCAACTCAACAGATGAACCTACATTAAGTGGGGGTATCGAGCTTGAATCTTCCATTCAAGCTCCCAAGTTCTATCATCCGACCTTGCCGAGTCAGATGATTTTGTTCCACAACTGGCATTTCTTGTAACCAAAATTCCGTATAGGAACCTCGTCAAAGATTACCCTTGTCTAGAGTGAGATCAACCCCTCTCTCAGGTTGTACGTAAGATGCAACACATACTTATGCAACATAGATACATGGAATCACATCATGTATATCGACAAGAGTCAGTGGTAGCATCGATCTAATCGATAGGCTACCTCGCCTATCCTCTCAAATCCCTAGAATGATCCCATGTAACAAAGACTAACTTACTTTTCAGTCCAAACCTCATAACCGTGGGTGTAACACGCAGAGTCACATGGTCATTCACCATAAACCCTAATGGTCTCCGTCTTGATCATGCACACTCTTAATTAATCCACGTATGTCTGTATAGTGCGCTCCAACAGTTCATCCGCCTCCAGGTGGTAAGCAAAATTGAAATGACACTATACACCCAAGGCTCGTAGGAGTCTCTGTCAAAATCAGGAGGTGAAATGTAGGTCTCTAACCAGTATGATACCCAAAAATATATCCTGTAGTCCACTGCTAATCTCTAATAGAGATGGCCATCCAATGGATTCACCCTATGAATCGTCAACCCCGGGTTGATTTGGCTAACCACTCGACGATCATCGAAATCAAATCATGTACCCTCGAAGATCCATCATGTTATGCTTCCCTTTCTACTCATGTATCAAAATTCCACCATGTGAGTTCGTCCAGCTTTGTCGTTCTCTGTAGGTTATGGACCTACTACACTTTCACTATGCCCACCTAAGGTTTTGCCCTCACTACTTGACACACCAAGTGTCGGGATACAAGATCCTTCGTGTCCTTTTCCATATTGTTCCACTAATAGGAACACTCCAAATATACACCCAATCACGGTCAGATCTCATAGGTATTAAACAGTTAACACCACCTCCTCTGCATCCCCATGGGTCATATATCCTGGTATACACCATCAAGATCATCTAACATGTACAACCTATCTATGAGTCAAGATCCCTGATGGAACAGTGTTAAGCGAGTCGACTAACCATCACCTTATAACCTAATATGCTCCTGATTTCCCCGTTAGGGGTTCAAGAACTCCTGATAACTAGCTCCACAAAAGGAGGTAGGAAAGTATTATCTCTCAGAGATATCCTAATATAACCATCAAGTGATTCCCTAAGTTTTCGAAAATCATCTTCGGTGTCTTCCACCCAGAGGTGGCCTAGCCTCGTAAGTAAATCAGTGCAAATCATAAACCCGAAAGTACCTTCCTAGTTATCACAACTAAGTACGAGTGATCTAGGGTCAAAAAGCCCATGGAATAAGATACATCAATCCTCTATCGACCGAAACAATAAACAACTAATACTATCTCTTCAACATCAAAATAGATCATGTACCCAAATGTGTCCTCTGGGTTACTACCCAGACGCGAACAACCTAAAGGTCCAAAATTTCATAACCTAAGGTAAATCGATCCTATACTGATTGAATCAACTACAATATAAAATTCCTAACTCTCACCCGGCTAGTAGTAGCTCGTATGGGTACTACTACTAGTACCGTAGGATGAATCCCTAACAACTGAAATTCTTAACCTCTAATAGGTTGTTAACAGGTTCGACCCTAGCTTTCCGACTAGGATGTCGGTGCTACCAAAGAATCAACATTCTCCGCTACTAGGACGAGTTCACAATGTGTCAACCAAACGCTGCCATGGTCAATCCTGACCATGATTGCGAATAAGGCGAATTGACAACATGCCATCCGATTAATAACCGAGTTGCCGAATACCCAATCATCAAGTATAGCACAGATATACAATCCTACTAACTGGGAAATGTTTACCCAACCTTAAACTAGATAGTGAATACATAAGTAGGATAATCACAACAACATACCTCCTATCGCCTGGAGAAGTCCGTCATCGCTAAGATTCATAACATAACCATGCCGAAAAAATGACTCCGTAAAACTTCGAAAACACCCAGGTAGACCTCGTATACCTGAGCTCGGATACCAAATAAATTGTTTCGCCTGGGGAGCCGCATGTCTGATAAAAAACATGTTAGAGCAATCTAGGTGCCCTAGATTTTGATGTTTGGGCAAAGTTTGAGTTAGGTTTATTGTTGTATTTGATATGCATTGTGAGTATGTAGGATATAGGTACAATAAATGAGAAAAGTCCAATGGGATCTTAGCAAATGAGGAAGATCCGACAATAAGGACCGAGGCCGAAGGAAGCTCCTGAAAGCAAGACGTGAAGGATGGAGAGGCATTCGAGGGACGTAAGGCTGATGGAGGAGCTAAAAGGCTAGTCTAGGTTGGTCGGACGAGGACAAGTACTGAGTGAATATACTCGGGGCTGAAACCCTAGGTTTAGGGTTTGGGCAATCGATTGTTGCTGAGAGCAATCGACTGGTAGAGGTCACAGAAAGATCAGTCAACTGGTCTTCTATGCAGTCGACTAGTGTCGGCTGGAATTCGTACGTTGGGCTATAATGTTCGAATTCGGGTGGATCAGTCGACTGGTGTTGGCACCAGTCGACTGGTAACGGCTAGTTTAGCCACGAGCTCTATAAGAGAGCTCGGTTTAGCTGGCTAGGGTTGACAAAATTGACTTTGGTTAAAGGTCAATTAATAATCTTAGTGCTTAGAGGTCTTGTACGAGTTTGTGGTGAGGTTTCTCCACCCACAAGGAGTTACACAAGCATAGCTGGAGGTTTTCCGGGGAGTCATCCGTCAAAGGATCAGGATCGCCCACCTTATGGACTGTAATGGAGTAGGAGCCTTATCTCCGAACCACGTTAAAGGTTGGGTGTTAGCGGTTTATTTTCTTTGTTAGTTTAGTTTTTTTGTATTTTGTTATGCGCTAACAAGTGTAGGAAGAGAATCGCGAATCAAGTGGGTGATCAGCTATTTACCCCCTTTAGCCGTACGATCAAGTCACAACAAATGGTATTAGAGAGGAGGTCACTCTTGTTGGACTAACCGCCAAAGGAGCAAGGTGCTAGAGGAAGAAGACAAAGATGGATTCGGAAGGTCCACTAGGATAGGATACTCGAATTCCACCTCCATATGATCGAAACAATTTCGATTATTGGAGAAAGCGGTTAGAGACTTGGTTCCAAATGGGGACCATTGGATCACATTGGAAGTTCTGTTCGAAGCTTCAACGGACAAAAAGGGAAAACGACTCTAACCTCGGTATTGGACAAAGGAAAAAAAGGAGGAAGTGGAGTCGGATAAGGAGGTAACGAGAATTATCTTAAATTTATTACCTTCCTATATTGTGTCTCGTGTAGGTGAGTACAAGAATGTTCATGAGCTATGGAGTAAGATGATAGATCTTCATGAGAATTCTATATAAGGACATGAAGTGGAGAAGTCCAAGGACAAGGGCTCATTGGTCCAAGAGAAGGAGAATGACCAATCGAAAGTTGAATCGAGTTCAACATTCGAAGAGGAGGAGGAAGTAGAATCATCCACATCCTCAAGTGAGGAAGAAGAAGAGCAATCCAAGGTGGAGGAGATCTTAGAAGCTCAACCCTCAACTTCAACTACCAAGAAGAGTGGGAAATCCCACATCAAATGCTTTGAGTGTGGAAAATGGGATACTATAAGAGTAGGTGTCCTTCACTTAAGAAGGTAAATGAGGTAAACCCTAAATCTAATAAAGTTTATTTAAAAACTAATGTGGGTTGTAGGGATGGAGCTAAGGATAAGAAGCATATAATTTGCTTCACGTGTGGTGAGCATAACCACTACCACACAAAATATCAAGGTAATCCCTATTTTAAAGTTTAATCCAATTTCCAATTCATACATGCTTGTTAGAAATAATGTAGATTATTTACCTAAGCATAATCATGGATTTAGGTATAATGATAAGAATATGGTTAACAAGGTAAATAATCCTAGAAATCATTACTCAAGACTAGACTTAATAAGACCAAAACTACCATGCCTAAGGGGAGGAAGGTAGTAAATGATCAAGGCATTAATCCCAAGAAGGAGAAACATATGCCTAAGAAGGTGGGTAGATCTAGGAATGTTCAAAGTGGACATGTTGACTATAGGGTTAGAGTCTTAAAATTGGAAAATCAAGTCTTTAAGGCAAGACTTGAGGAAATGGAGAGAGTCCTAGATAGGTTCATTATTGGACCTAGGGGACTTGACATGTGTTTGGGAAGTCAAAAATCTAAAAATATCAAATTGGGTACATCTAAGGCAAATGAAAAGAAATATGCTAGGGTAGCATATAACTATGGCAAGGATGGAAAATCCAAAATGGCAAGAATAAGTTATTTAAAGTTAAGGGAAAGAAGAACTTAACCAAGGGTAAGGTGTCCAAAGTTAAGGAAGTTAAGTTTGTAGGCCAAGTGTCACCGAAGGTATACCGGTGTGGCCGAGTGATTGTGGAAGAGTCATCTAGAGAGGTGGCTAAGGCTAAGAGCTTAGGAGGAGCTCTCAGAGTCAAATTAGGATCCATGGTAAATGGATCTCGGGAGGATATCTCCTGGAAGTCTAGATAGACCATGAAGTGTGTCAAAGGATTTGGAGACGGATTTGAGTCTCAATCCTTGGGTTTTGGCATATATGGGTTGTTGTCCATGCATGAAAATATGACATTGATATCATATTGCATGAAAATTAGTTTTTTGATGTATAGGTGCCATTTAAACCAATGCTAGGGATGCATTGTGGTTTGGTATCGGCAGATACATCAAGAGGAAGCCAAAACTAGAACTTTAGGTTAAGATTCAATTGAACCATTTAGATAGTTTTGGATTTTGTGTCAATCTTGGGATTGGTGATAGATACATTTTTGAATGTATTTTTCTCAAGTAGACACGAGTACTACAAATCTCTCCACAAAATTTAGAGATTTTTAGAGAGTTGTGAAATTTTTGGTATATTTCTAAAATTGGGTCAGAAATGCAGAAATGAGCTGATATCAGGGTATCAGTCGATTGGTGAAGAGGTCAGTCGACTGATAATTCTGTAAGGTTATTTTTCGACAAGGTCAGTAGACTGGTAACTGTCTCAGTCGACTTTTACAAGATGAAATTATTTTCAGCAAAGTAAAAAAGTATCCAAATGAGTGTAAACTTGTGTATAATTGTAGGACTGGTGCCGTCGATAGAGGGGGAGGGGGTGAATATTGACCGTAAAATCTACGCGGTAAACTTCGTAAACCTTTCGATTGTTCTAGACTCAGAGCGTTAGTAGCACAGCGGACAATAGAAAAATAAAGAACAAAGCAAAACACAGATTGCACGCAGGATTTTTTACTTGGTTCCTGACCCCCCAGGGTCAGTACATCCAAGGCCTATGCACGGGAACACCCGTCCACTATTGGTCTCCATTCTGGACTTTCCGGAGGCGGAGAAACCCGTCTTACAGTGCAATAATTACAATAAAAAATATAGAAAATTAAATGCAGAATAATTAAAGCAAACCAAAATGATTAAGGTCGAATCCTCGGCCGATCTGGACCTCCGAACTGCCGCGCACTTCCTCCTGGAGCCTCCCGGTCGCAGAACCTTGTCTTTAGCACTTTGTCGTCAGTCAGAAAGCTCAGAATCATTCCGGAAAGTTGTGTCTAAAGCTGAGGGGTCGAAGCCCCTTTTATAGCACCCATACAGGCGCCTGTGTCGATGGGGGCGCCTACACGTGGCCTCTCCTGCGCGATCTCCTATCCGCAGGCTCGGTCAGTGCTTATCCATCTTCACTTGGGCGCCTGAGCTGATGGGGGCACCCGTATGGTCTCAGGCGCCTGAATGGAAGCCTGTTCTGCCTTCTTCGACTAACATCTATTTTTCTTCTTTGAGTCAGGCGCCCCTATTGATAGGGGCGCTTGATTCCATGGGGGCGCCCCCATTGATGGGGGCGCCTGGCTTCCAGGCTTTCAGCTGTGTAGTGTGTTGTTTGCTTGCTTTGTCTTCCATTCTAGGTACCTGCAAGATATACAAATACAAAGCAAATATACACACAATCTTAACCTTAAGGACTTGGTTCTGACTTCGAATTTCCACGAAACCCTAGGTCGAACCGACGCAAGTTCCCACCCTCGAGAACGCGCCTTTCACCTACTCCTTTCAGGAGACGGTTGCCACCCAGTCCTTCGGGTTGACTTTTGCTTGGCTTTCGATACTCTCGGATCTCGAGACGTCCGAACCCTGACCCGTCTCTACTTCTGTCTTTAGTCATCGCTCAGCTAAGTTGCTCAGTCCCTCGGACCAAGACTTCGTGCCCAAACCCTAAGTCCAGGACTTCGGTGCCCAACCCTCGGCCAGGTCTTCTTGCCCAGTCCTCGACCAGGACTTTGTGCCCAACTTCAGGTCAGGTCTTCCGTGCCCAGTCCTTTGCCAGGACATAGTGCCCCATCCATGATTAGGACTTAGTGCCCAATTCTTCGAACCAGGGCTTATTGCCTAGGTTTACTAGGACTTTGGTTCATTTTGTTACTCCTCTCTTAACTCCCCTTCCTTTGTTCAATGTATCACTGACTTAAGTATATTGTCAAACATTAAAACACTTAAAGGAAGACATCACTGATGCAACTTGCACCAACAATCTCCCCCTTTTTGATGTTTGACAATATCTTAAGTTAGATTGGATGAAAGGGCTAAACTTTGAAAAAGTTCTAAGTTTTGAAAATACATTTTGATCTATTAGGAGAAAAAAAAGAAAAACTTCTAACTTAGGCTTACTTTCCCCCTTTTTGAAAAACATTTTGATTTTCCTTTTTAATCCTTCGGTAAGAGAGCAAAACTTTCTAACTTAAGCGCACCTCCCCCTTTGTCATACATCAAAAATCACCAAAAAAACGCTTCCACCAACAATGAAAAAACTTTTGAAAAGTGCTTAGTATAATTTTTGAAAGTATGTCTTTACTCAGAAAGAATTTTGTGCACTTGAAACATAAGCATAATCATTTTGTGCAATTTTTGGAAAAATAAAAAAATACTTGACATTTTTCTGCTTTTGAAAAGATTGGATAAACATGTTAATACTTAAAAGATATTTGTACTCTTGAAAATATTAGTACTTTCGAAAGCATTATATTTTGACCAAGTAATTTGAACATTTTAAAATGCAACTACTTTTTTTTTTGAAACATATTTTGAAAAAAAATGCAAGTATGCAATATAAGTACTTTTGAAAATACTTATGAATTTGAAACACATAAGTACTTTGAAAATATTATGAATTTGAAAAACCTAAGTATTTTTGAAAATATTATGAATTTGAAAAACCTAAGTTTTTTTTTGAAAAATCTTATTTTTAAAACATAATATTTTACTTAACTTGGTTTCTTTTTCAGTCTGACACAATCCTAGGAAACCTTGTTAACTACAAGGACATTTTCCTAAGTGTCTTGGAAATTTTCCAACCCAAGTAAATATTATTTCAAGAACAATTTCATAAACCACAAAATTCTAAAAAACAGAATAATAGTATTTTGAAAGACTTATATTTTCAGCAAGATTTTGAAGATATAGTTCATGAAAACATATTATTAAATAATTTTTTTAATTTGACCTCCTCCTAAACTTGACCCAGTCCTAGGAAGCTTGTTGACCACAAGTTCTCTTCCTCTAAGTCTTTAGGATTTAGTGCAGATCAAAGGAATTATCTAATAATTTCAAAATAATATCCAAAAACTTGTCAGAAATTATTCTTTTGACTTAGACTCCCCCTAAATTTGACACATCCTAGGAGTCCTTGTAGATCATGAAGTAGACATTTCTCTGTGTCTTTTAGGGTTTATCATAAATCAAATGAACAATAATTTTCAGGAAGCTAAATTTCAATACCATAATTTGGAAAGAATATAATTTTTAAAGTATACGCTTTTTCGAAAACATAAGTGATAGTCATAAATCTTTCGTTGAAAACTTCGTAAGACTTTTGTTCGTTCTAGACTTAGAGGGTTAGTGCAGCGGAAAATAGAAAAATAAAGAATAGAACAAAACACAGATTACTCGCGGGATTTATTTACTTGGTTCCCGACCCCCCTGGGTCAGTACGTCCAAGGCCTATGTACTCGGCGTGAGTCCACTATTGGTCTCCTTTCCGGAATTTCCGGAGGCGGAGAAAACCCGTCTTACAGTTGATAGTTACAAGCAATAATATAGAAAATTAAGTGCGGAATTAAATAACAGCAAACCGAACAAAACAAAGTCTGAAGCTCGGCCGATCTGGACCTCCGAAGTGCCGCGCACTTCCTCCTGGAGTCTCCCGGTCGTAGAGCCTCGTCTTTAGCGTGTTGTCGTCGGTCAGAATGCTCAGAATTGCTTTCAGCAGTTGTTTCTCAAGCAGAGGGGTCGAAGCCCCTTATATAGTGCTCCTGGGGGCGCCCTGGACGTCGGGGGCGCCCCTATAAACTCGGTGAAATCTTATCCCCGCGCCGACCTCGCCGCGGCTGATAAAACTTCTGACTAGGGCGCCCCGGACCTCCCGGGCGCCTAGCTTGAACCCAGTCAAAGCTAATCTCCTGCTTCGAACTCGCAGCAGCAAAATAGCTTTGAACCCGGGCGCCCCGGACCTCCCGGGCGCCCCCATCAATGTGGGCGCCTGGCTTCATGCCTTTCAACCCAACACTGGGTTTTAGGCTTTGACTGGGGGCGCCCCCATCATCCCGGGCGCCCTTCTTGGCTGGATTCCAGCCCCAATGTATGTTATTTGCCTGCTTTGTCTTCCGTTCTGGGTACCTGCAAGATACAAAAATACAGAACAAATATACACACATTCTTAACCTTAAGGACTTGGTTCTGACTTCGGATTTCCACGAAACCCTAGGTCGAACCGACGCAAATTCCCACCCCGAGAACGCGCCTTTCACCTACTCCTCTCAGGAGACGGTTGCCACCCAGTCCTTCGGGTGGACTTTTGCCCAGCAGCCCTTCGCCAGGTGCCTAGCAGTCCTTCGCCAGGTCTTCGTTACCAAGCAGTCCTTCCCTGGTGCCTAGCAGTCCTTCGCCAGGTCTTCGTTTCCAAGCAATCCTTCGCTTGGTGCCTAGCATTCCTTCGCTAGGTCTTCGACTCCTAGCAGCCCTTCGCTAGGTCTTAGGGTTTCGATGCCTAGCAGCCCTTCGCTAGGTGCCCAGCAGCCCTTCGCCAGGTCTTAGGGTTTCGATGCCTAGGTGCCCAGCAGCCCTTCGCAGGTCTTAGGGTTTCGATGCCTAGCGGCCCTTCGCTAGGTGCCCAGCAGCCCTTCTCCAGGTCTTAGGGTTTCGATGCCTAGCAGCCCTTCGCTAGGACTTTTCTTCCACTTAGGTTACTTCTCCTTTGCTCTCCTTTGTATGTTCAATGTATCACTGACTTAAGTGTATTGTCAAACATTAAAACACTTAGAGGAGAACATCATTGATGCAACTTGCACCAACAATCTCCCCCTTTTGATGTTTGACAATAACTTAAGTTAGATTGGTTGAAGGGGCTAACTTACTATCCTTGAGATCAAACTAAAAAATGATCTCAGTTTTGAAAATATATTTTTGATCCTCTGGGAAAAATAAGAAAAAATTTCTAACTTTCACTCTCTCCCATTTTGAAAAACATTTTGATTAATTGATCCTTTGGTAAGAGAGAGAAAAATAATTATTGAAAAAAAATTATTTCTAACTTAAGCGCATCTCTCCCCCTTTGTCATACATTAAAAAACCAAAAATACATGCACCAACAATGGAAACCTTTGGTTCTTTTTGAAAAATACTTAGTATAAGTTTTTGAAAACATAGCATAAGACTAAGTACTTGAACTCAGAAAACTTAACCAATATTGTTTGTTTTTGAGAAAATACTGTATTTTGGAAAGAATACTATGATTTTTGAGAGGTATAACTACTTTGAAAAATGATCTTTGAAACATGCAAGTATTTTTTGAAAAACTAGATTGATCTTTTTTTGGAAGATCTAAGTACTTTTGAAACATATTATGCAATTTTTGACAATCTAAGTATTTAAAAAAAATTATTATGCATTTTTGAAAATCTAAGTATAGCTACTTAGAAAAATAATAGAATTTTTTAAAAACATAAGTACTTTGAAAAATATGAATTTTGAGAAGCATAAGTACTTGACATGGTTTCTTTTCCAGTCTGACACAATCCTAGGAAACCTTGATGACTACAAGGACAGTTTCCTAAGTGTCCTGGAAAGTTCTCCAAATTCAAGTAAGTATTATTTCTGAACAGAATTTAAAAAAAACGATAGTATTTTGAAAATATATGTACGTACATTTTGAAAAATGTATGAATTTTTGAAGACATAATATTTTACTTGACTTGGTTTATTTTCCAGTCTGACACAATCATAGGAAATCTTGTTGACTACAAGGACATTTTCCTAAGTGTCTTGGAAATTCTCCAACCCAAGTAAATATTATTTCAAAAACAATTTCATAAGCCACAAAAATTCTAAAAAATCGAATAATAGTATTTTGAAAGACTTATATTTTCAGCAAGATTTTGAAGATATAGTTCATGGAAATAAAATCATTCTTTTAATTTGACCTCCCCCTAAACTTGACCGAGTCCTGGGAAGCTTGTTGACCACAAGTACTCTTCCTCTGAGTCTTTAGGATTTGGGTCAGATTAAAAAGAACTATAATAAAAAATAAATAAATGATTACCAAAAAAAAACTTTTCTGAAATTCTTCTTTTAACTCAGACTCCCCCTAAATTTGATACATCCTAGGAGTCCTTGAAGATCATGACGTGGACATTTCCTCTGTGTCTTTAGGGTTTATCAAAGTCAAAGAAACAGGTAAATTTTTGAACATATAATTTTTACAACTTAAACCTTTTTCGAAAACACAAGTGATAATGATTTAAAGCCCAGTTTTCGAAAAGTATTTTCAAATGATAGTAATGTTTAAAGTGCAGTTTTCGAAAATCATTAAAAATAAAAATAAAAAGCACTCCCCCTGTACCTGATACCGTTTGACTCTATCTAAGTGTCTTAAGGAACTTTAGTGTTGTCCTAAGAGGCTTGTGTCTAATTGCGTGAGTCAAACAATTTTAAACAGATATAATTTTTGAAAACATGTAATATATATATTCAATATGACAAGCATGAATTCCATAAAAACATTATTATGTTGAAGCACTATTTTGAAAATATTTTTAGGAAAATATTCTAGCAATTTTGAAAAACAGTTTTGAAAAATATTTTTCAGTTTATTAGTCCTTAACATCTCACCCATTCTAGATGTCTCAATACAGCAAGCATGGTTGCCTTATAGGTGTATTGTGAGATGCTTGAATCATTTTTCTTAATTTATTTTTAACTCTAAGATTTAATTGAAGCTTGTGTTAGATTTAAATCTGACAATAGTAAAGTGAATTTGATTTTCAATAATCGGCTTCCAAGTCTTGGCGAGACACTTGGCCTTCTTTGGCCGTAGCCTTATTGGATCATCAACCCTTTCCTTGACAAAGCCTTTTATTGAAAATCCATTTTCAAGTTACTCCTTGAAAGATTTTGGTCTAACTAGTTTGGGTCTTAGATCGGTAGCTTCGGCTAGTTCTGCCAAGATGGCTTCCCTAACGTACTATCATCTCACCTCCACCCAATACTAGGTTGGTCAAGTTTCAATTATTCTTTTTTTCTATAGCCGTTCTAAGTTATGCATAAAATTTAAATATGAATGACATGACATATATTTAAAAGAATTAGCAAATGCATGGCATGGCAATTATGCATGAGTCAAACAAGTCCAAAGCATTTTAATTACGTTTCTAGAGATGTATCAAATTCCCGATTTGATACATGTCGTGTGAACCCGCGAATATGTCAACCCACATTGACATATTTAATTTTATTAAATTAATTGTTACGGTTTGGGTAAGATTTTAGTTTAGTTCGAGTTTAAGTTATTTAATATTTTGCTGGATTGATTGAAGTTGAATTAATTAGAAATTAATTAATTGAGATTTAATTGAATTAATTTAAGTTTGAATTAATTAAGATTAATTTGAATTAATTTTAAGTTCGAACTAATTAAGATTAATTTGAATTAATTTAAGTTTGAATTAATTAAGATTAATTTGAATTAATTTAAGTTCGAATTAATTAAGATTTATTTGAATTAATTAAGATTAATTTGAATTAATTTAAGATCAAATTAATCAAGATTTAATTGAATTTAATTGACTTGATTAAGATTTAATTTATTTAATTAAGACTTAATTGAATTTAATTAAGTTAATTAAAATTTAATTTATTTAATTGAGTTAATTAAGATTTAATTGAATTTAATTGAGTTAATTAAGATTTAATTGAATTTAATTGAGTTAATTAAGATTTAATTGAATTTAATTGAGTTAATTAAGATTAAAATGAATTTAATTAGGTTTTAATTTAATTAATTTGAATTTAATTTAATTAAGTTTTAATTTAATTAATTTGAATTTAATTTGAATTTAATTTAATTAGGTTTTAATTTAAATAATTTGAATTTAATTTAATTTAATTAGGTTTTAATTTAATTAATTTGAATTAATTTGAATTTAATTTAATTAGGTTTTAATTTAATTAATTTGAATTTAATTTAAATTTAATTTAATTAGGTTTTAATTTAATTAATTTGAATTTAATTTAATTAGGTTTTAATTTAATTAATTTGAATTTAATTTAAATTTAATTTAATTAATTTGAATTTAATTTAATTAGGTTTTAATTTAATTAATTTGAATTTAATTTAATAATTAAGGTTGAAATGATTAATTAATAGTTGTGGGTTTAGGTTCAACATTTTCACTATTTCGAAAATTTCTTCTTCATCTTTATCTACCTTTTCAAGTTTTTCTAATAATTCGGATTTATTTGAACCTTTGTGTATTTTATTAACTATGGCCTTTATCTTAGATAGTTCCATATCCTCCTCATCCTCAACATTACATCTTTTAGTATCCTCAAAGTGGAAGGAATAATTTGGGCCACTAATTAAAGTTTTGTAATAATTTTCGAGATTATCTATAATTAAGTTATTATCTAGGAGAATTTCATCTTCATTATCCTCAAGAAAATCATTTTTATCCTCAAAAATAATTTCAGGATTATCTCCAGAATTATCTTCACTAACTTCAGAGTTATCTTTAGAATTTTCAAATTCGAATTCGGAGTTATACAACGGATTTTCAAATCTGAATTCATAATTATCTAAAGAATTTTTAATTTTAGAACTATCCTTAAGATTTTCAAATTTGAATTCGAGATTAATTTCAGATTTAGATTCAGAATTAATTGTATCATTATCCGTAGAATTATCAGAGTTTATTTCAGATTTAAGTTCAGAATTAATTTTAGCAATTATTGAATTAGTATTAATGATTAAACAATTTATTTCTAATATTTTAGCCATATTCACATTTTGTAACTTGTCATTCAAAATATCTACTTGACTATGCAGTAATTCTAACTTATCAGGGAAATTATCTAAATTATTAAAAGACATTGCAGGAATTTGTAAAAATTTTAGAACATAAATCTTACGTACCTTCGCCGGACACTTGTTTTTGTAGTGTCCGTACTTCTCGCATTTGAAGCATCGTACGTGATCCTTGTTTTTCCGGACTCCTGGCGTTGGTGCCCCCTTTGCCGCTGGTGGCATAGATCGAGTCTTACGAGTAGGGCACTGATTTTTATAGTGCCCTCTCTCCCTACATGTGAAACAAATAATATGGAACTTAAAAGTTGACATTTAAAATTAACTTATACCTGATTCACCCCTGGGCTCCCCCTCAACTCCTGGCGTCTTTGCTCCGTCGGCGGTTAGTCCGGTGAAGAGCGGCCTGGCTCTGATACCACTTGTAAGACCGGTGCCATCGATAGAGGGGGGTGAATATCGACCGTAAATCTTTCGTTGAAAACTTCGTAAAACTTTTGTTCGTTCTAGACTTAGAGCGTTAGTGTCACGCCCCGAGACCCAGGAGCCGCTGTTCCAATATAAAATCGGACAGCACCTCCCCTGTCCGGCGGACAATTTACACATACAAACACACACGCAGATAATAATAGACATCACCACGCAGTTTAATTGGCCTCAGGCCTCAAAATATATATATAGACACTAAGAAAACCATAACACAAGGTAAATCATACCTGACTGCGGACCGGTCCGACTTATGACGAAACAACAAATACAACAACCCCTTAGGGCTCACACATACGACATATACATATCGCTAAAAGAAATAAAACAAATACACTACAAGTACAACACAAAACATATCGCGATGGGTAGGGACTGGCTGCTGGGCTCTTCTGGCGACTCCAAGTATCTCAACCTGAAATAAAAACATATATGGCAACGGGGTGAGTCCATAACTCAGCGAATACCCAACAGATATACGTAGAAAGTTATAATAACAATAGGAGTCTACGCTGATACAGTCTCATATGAACAATAGGGAAAGACAAGTACTGAAGATACTGAGGTAGATACATACCTGAATCCATCTAACCTGTACAGAGGGTAAGAAATACCAGTGGTATACCAATAGACATATAATCACAGATAACAGGTCTCCAGAATATGCAATGTCAAACAAGTGCAGCAAATAAGTGCAGCAACCAATGCACGATGCAAAGTATGCACATGGTGCAATGACATGTGTCACCCCTGACACCAGACAGATCATCGTACACCTGTCATAGGGACGTCTGAACGGGTAGGGCTCTGACAACTGTACACCCTGCCATCACTGCTCCTGAGTGACCGGGTAGACAGGATGCTGGCGAGGGACCACCCCTCTACCCCAAGCAATGGGGGAGCTCCGCTCTCATCTCCTCGTGGCTCAGTACGAGAAGGGACCCCTGGCTGCTACCACGCCCGTACTCACCCTCCTCATAGTGGCCGAACGGAGCAATACAGGGCAAATGCACACATCTACGGTATCCACTAACCCATGAGTGGCCGTGTGTGCATGTCATGTACCGGAAGACGATTAGGCTCAACCACAAGGGAGTCGCTGATTGCCGGCATGCAACAGTGCAAGGATGGTGTATGATAGATACACATACCTCCCTCCCAAGTCCTCAGTATACTAAGTCTCAGTCTGAAATCCTATAACAGGAAATACAGGTAACCTACAAGGTATACTGGCCTGAAACTACAGATCTCTCAAGGTCAAGTGCAAGAGGTACATCCCGATATCTAAGCATATATACAGATATGACAATACCAGAGACTGTATGGAACTAACTGCATAATAACTCAGGGATAACTAACAAGTATCCAGGACAGACATAATAACTCAGGGATAACTAACAAGTATCCAGAACAGGCATAATAAACAGAGATAGCGTATGATCTTACTGCTATCTATAACAGTCTATGCATAACAAGATGACAATATCATAAAGATAGGTCAAAGGGTACCCGCCTCCAGAGAGTAGAAGTAGTCCGTATCAAATAAGAACCTCCCGTCCAGAAGTCCAATCAATGTCTTGTATCAAAGGACATATTGTTTAGCTACAATAATACATAATTTATAGCTAAACAAATTATCTCAATTAGGATCGTCTTAATTATCCCTTGTCATTTAACTAATCATAATTAAATGAATAGCCATAATTATCCAAGTTACCTAACTTAGATTCATGTTAGGTTTTCGAAACCCGAATCAATTAAGTTTAAGTTCAAATCTCCAAAACTAATCCAAGAGATTACCTCGAATAAACCCCAATCCTCAAACCTACTAGCTCCACAATCCAAGATACACATGACAAGCTCCTTTTAGGTTCAACATCACAATCCAACTGAAATTTGGCTAGCAAAACTATTTCATCTAATCTGATAAGAAATCAACTTAAACTCAACAAGGACAGTTTCATGAGAAACATTTCACACAATTCAAAAACCAGCAAAGTTCATCCACGGCATCAAATTGCTTGCTTCCCAAACATTAACTCTACACAAATTCCTTCCAATAAAAGATCACAAACCAAATTCCACAGCAACTCATGATTCAACACCGACTCGACATCAAAACAGCTCCATCATCCCAATAAATTCACAGAACCAGAATTCAAAAACAAAACAGCAGGATTACAGCTAAAGCCAAGACCACCTCCACAACATAAACTCAATTAGACATATCTAATCAGATGCTAGAGCTTAAGCCCAATTAGGATATGTATTTTCAAAATCTTATCTCACGAAACTCTATTGTAGCCTTCCCTCTGCTCCGATAGTCTTAGCAGTTGAGGAGAAGGAAGATCAAACAACACATCCCAACAACATCAACACCGTGCCATCCGGCTTATGATAGGAAAAGAGAATAGTCCATACTAAAGCATTTACATAAGCATTTTAACCACTACACTACTTCAAACGAATTAAACAAAACATCTATCCAACTAACAAATCTAATTCCATGTTTAATTCAACCCAAATCCACTCCAAAACCGATCACCATAATTAATCAGCTCCTAATTCATATCATACAATTTCCAATTCAACTTGTCCTTACCTGGTTTAGCTGTATCGGTTGTATCCTTGCCAAATCCAACCTTACCTAGCTGATCACCTGCCGAAAACCCAAACTCAGCAACAGAAGAAGGAAATCCGCAAATCTCAATCCATTTGGATAACAGGTCATCCAAAAATCCAGCCCAAGCAAACCAAATCTCACCTAGTGAAGCAAATGGCGTCGACTCGCTGTGATTAGTCACGACAAGGTGCAGCCACAGCGAGAAGTCCCTCCCGCTCTAGCATAGACGACTGAAGAGGGCGCTACAGCGGCATTTGCTTGCTCGTGCGAGGGCTGAGCGAAGTCGACGTTGTCTCTGTTGCTTGCGTGGAAGAAGGCAACGCCCCCGGCTTGCTCACGCGAGGCTGGAATCCGCAGGTGAGATGTGCCCTCGGTCGGACGAAGAGAAGGAGAGGGAGATAGATGCATCGGACCTCCATCGCGCGTGGTCCATGTTGTCGGCGTCGGCGGGGGACGATGGCTAGGGCAACGCGGAGAGGGAGAAGAGAGACACTCGAGTGAATCGGGTGGCTGTGGCTTTGGCTGCGGCGAAGGTAGAGGAGAAGGGGTCGGCTGCGTTAGGGCTCGCGAAGGGAGAGGGAGTGAAAAGTAAGGGTTATAAAGGGGTGGGGCTTTTTGCAAGAAGACCCCTCACTTTTCTAATATCCAAATCTCGCCCTTAGGGCTTTTTAACCCTCCACTTTATTATAATGCATCTCCATAAACCTCTAGGGTTAGATTATTTACCCTTTCAAAATTTAAGAGTTTACCAGTATACCCTTGATAAGTTTTAAGTTTTTACAATAAAGCCCTTTGGGCTCCTCCCGTAAGCCGGAAACCCTAGACTCTATCCGGAAAAATCCCGAAAAGTTTTCTGATCCAGATTTTCGAATTGTCGTATTTTACAGTTAGTGCAGCGGAAAATAGAAAAATAAAGAACAGAACAAAACACAGATTACTCGCGGGATTTATTTACTTGGTTCCCGACCCCCCCTGGGTCAATACGTCCAAGGCCTATGTACTCGGCGTGGGTCCACAATTGGTCTCCTCTCCAGAATTTCCGAAGGCGGAGAAAACCCGTCTTACAGTTGATTGTTACAAGCAATAATATAGAAAATTAAGTGCTGAATTAAATAACAGCAAACCGAACAAAACAAAGTCTGAAGCTCGGCCGATCTGGACCTCCGAAGTGCCACGCACTTCCTCCTGGAGCCTCTCGGTCGTAGAGCCTCGTCTTTAGCGTGTTGTCGTCGATCAGAATGCTCAGAATTGTTTTCAGCAGTTGTGTCTCAAGCAAAGGGGTCGAAGCCCCTTATATAGTGCTCCTGGGGGCGCCCTGGACGTCGGGGGCGCCCCTATAAACTCGGTCAAACCTTATCCCCGCGTCGACCTCACCGCGGCTGATAAAACTTCTGACCAGGGTGCCCCGGACCTCCCGGGTGCCTAGCTTGAACCCAGTCAAAGCTAATCTCCTGCTTCGAACTCGCAGCAGCAAAACAGCTTTGAACCCGGGCGCCCCGAACCTCCCGGCCGCCCCCATCAATGTGGGCGCCTGGCTTCATGCCTTTCAACCCAACACTGGGTTTTAGGCTTTGACTGGGGGCGCCCCATCATCCCGGGCGCCCTGCTTGGCTGGATTCCAGCCTCAATGTATGTTATTTGCCTGCTTTGTCTTCCATTCTAGGTACCTGCATGATACAAAAATACAAATCAAATATACACACATTCTTAACCTTAAGGACTTGGTTATGACTTCGGATTTGCACGAAACCCTAGGTCAAACCGACGCAAGTTCCCACCCCCGAGAACGCGCCTTTCACCTACTCCTCTCAGGAGACGGTTGCCACCCAGTCCTTCGGGTGGACTTTTGCCCAGCAGCCCTTCGCCAGGTGCCTAGCAGCCCTTCGCCAGGTCTTCAATGCCTATCAGTCCTTCGCCAGGTGCCTAGCAGCCCTTCGCTAGGACTTCAATGCCTAGCAGCCCTTCGCCAGGTCTTCAATGCCTAGCAGTCCTTCGCCAGGTGCCTAGCAGCCCTTCGCTAGGACTTCGATGCCTAGCAGCCCTTCGCCAGGTTCCTAGCAGCCCTTTGCCAGGTCTTAGGGTTTTGATGCCTAGCAGCCCTTCGCTAGGTGCCCAGCAGCCCTTCGCCAGGTCTTAGGGTTTCGATGCCTAGCAGCCCTTCGCTAGGACTTTTCTTCCACTTAGGTTACTTCTCCTTTGCTCCCCTTTGTCTGTTCAATGTATCACTAACTTAAGTGTATTGTCAAACATTAAAACACTTAGAGGAGAACATCATTGATGCAACTTGCATGAACACTCTTAACTTTGGACCCCTTGTCCTTAGTTAAGACCTTTTTCTTCCCTTTAAATGGTATTCCCTTGCCATTTTTGGACTCCCCCTTCTTGCCATAATCATATGCTATCCTAGCATATCTCTTTCTCTTGGCATGGGAGACCTTAGATCGGTATCCTAGACTCGATCTATCATTGATGCGATTTAGGCTACCCAACACCATATCCAAACCCTTAGATCCAACCGTGAATCTTTCTAGGGCCTTTTAATGTATCAAGTCTTACCCTCAAGGCTTGATTTTCCCACTCTAGACCTTTAATTTTAGAGTCCATATGTCCACTTTGGGCATTCCTAGAGCTACCCATTTTCCTAGGCACATTCCTTCCCTTCTTGGGATTAGTTGTAACGACCCGGCCCGTCTACCGGCCCATTTACCGGTCCTCACGACCGTCGTACCGTCGACCATCGACCGTGCCGTTACTCATACTAGGTCTTCCCACCCCTGGGTGTGGATTTTTGCCTTCCCAGGATTCGAACCCTAGACCCAGGCTTAAATCTAGTTCTTTATAAATCCAGAATACCAATTGAGCTAATATCACTTGATAGTTTTAAACAAGCATGCTCAGTACTTAGTCCTTGCACTTTTGTTTTTATTTTATGTTAAAAAAAAATTATATGATTGATTGTACGTAACCCCGCCCCGAGAGTAGATATAAGGGCGGGCGTTACAAGTTGGTATCAGAGCAGGTTTCCCCTCCACTACACACACATCAAGCTTCATCCTGCCGCTTCCAAGTAAGAGATCCTAACCTCGCTTTACTTTGTTTCATGTTGAGAGAATAAGAAACGTCCTCGTTAAAGCTAGGGAAGTGAAGAGACATGTCCCTTCATGAGAATAGTATAAATAAGAGAGGGAGAGGGGGGAATAACTTCCATTCTTCTTCTTCCCCACTCTCCTCAGCGAAATCTAGAAGCTCTTTCTCCCTTTTCATGTTCGAAAATACACCCTAGGGTTCTAACCCTAGGGAATTGGAAGGAAGAAGACCCCATCCAAGGATCTTGCCCTCTACTAGGGCCAAGGGTCTTAGAGAAGTTCTAGCAAGGGGAACTCTCACCCCTCCTTCAACCAAGGGTACCCTAAGGATTTAGAGAAGGTGAATTTCAAGCGAAAGGATGTAAGTATCCCATCGCCTGCAGTGTAATTGTTGTGCATGATTCCTTCTCCTTTTCATTTTCGAAAATGGGAGTTTTTCCCTTGTGTAAGTTTCGGCCACCACCAAGGGGGAGACCTTGGCTACTCCTTGATGCATGAGGAGACCCCTTGGGACTTAGGGTATAGACATATGTTGTTTCCCTTCATGTCGTGATGACAAAAACTAGGGTTGAACACCCTATATGTTTCGGCCAAGGCATGAAAATTAGGGTTTAGGGTTGCATGATTATCCTATGATGTATCCATGCTTAGTGTATTGTGTGATAGTGTAGACAAGGTGTTTGTATAAATGTTTGGTTACAAAAACCCAACTTTTTCCCTACCCTACACTTTCAGCTAACCCTAGAAGAATTAGGGTTTAGGGTTGTATGATTTTCCTATGATGTATTCTATGCTTAATATGTTGCATGATATGTATGTGAGGTGTTTGTGTAAATGTTTGTGTGAATGTTTGATTTCAAAAACCCTAATTCCCCCTACCCTACACTATTCGGCCAACATGAATAGGTTAGGATTTGTGAAGGTTAAACTACCCTATGAGATATGTTTATGTTTAGTAAGATGATATGTATATGCATGTGATGTTTAAATGCAATGCTTGATTGGAAAACTTAACTTTCCTTAGCATGTAACTTTCGGCCATGCATGAAACATTAGGGTTGTGAAGGTTGATTACCCTATGATGTATGCTATGCTTAGTATGATACATGATGTATATATATATGTGATGCTTGTATGGGGTGTTTGATGTCAAAAACCTAACTTACCCCTACCCTATGACTTTCGGCCAAACCCTAGTTTTAGGGTTGGGAAGAATTAAATTAATCCATGAAGCATGCTACCACTTCCTATGATATGAATATGATTTATGTGACCAATCTTGTCATATATAAAGTATGTTTAAGTGGTTGAAATATGATGTATGTATGAGCATGTCTTATAGCTCATGGGGCACCCTTATGAATTGCATGTGATGTGTATGTTAATATGCCTGAAAGGATACTCCACTAAGTATGGGATCAAGAGCACCCCTTATGTTGTGTGGTGTGTCCCTATGGGATCATGAGCACCCTTGAAGAGTGGTGTGTCCCTTGAGAGTGGATTTAGAGTACTCCTTAGCATATATGTAAAAGCATGATAAGTATTTTACTTTGAAAGTTGTGTACCCGAATCGGAAGGGGGTCGTTAAACAAATCCGGGGTACATGTTAACTGAAGGTCATGGCTTCGGTAGGACGGAAGGGTCCTGCTCTAATGGGTTGGTGGCTCGCTACCCCAATTCATTAGGGAACGCGCTTGATGTGGTACACAACTGGGCCCCTATATGATGTTAAAGTATTTTTAAGTAATACCTTTATGGAATTGTTTTGAAAACATTTATTATATGTGAAGGGTATGCTTGAGATACTTTATACTGCTTGCTTAGAAACTTTGATGTTTAGTATGCTATGATAAACTCATGCTTATGATTCATTATGTGTACATGTTGTATTCTTTCGTATGGATTTTGCGAGTAGGACAGGATCCTTACTAAGCATTTGTGCTTACTAGTTTATGTGTTGTCTTATGCTGCAGATAAGGGTAAGAGACACTTAAACTAAAGGAAGAGGCAGGAGGGTTGAAGATGTGTGGGGTGGTGGCTCGGGAAAGAAAGATTCTTATATCTACTTTACTATGCTTATGTTGATGTTTCCTTGATTATGAATATTAGTGATTACACTTGGATTACTCTTATACTCGATTATGTTTGATTATGTTGTGAGTTGAACTACTTGTGAACCTATCATGTTATAGGATAACTCTTGATTACGATATTTCACATGATGTTCTAGGATGTGAATTCATGATGTCTTGCAATGGAATGTATAACCTCACTATCATGATTTATGTGTTACTGAACTTGATATGCACCTACCATGTTCTAATCCTTAAAGCATGATATCTGATTGGCATGCACTGACTAGTATGCTTAGCACTTGTAAATATCACTTGATAGTTTTAAACAAGCATGCTCAGTACTTAGTCCTTGCACTTTTGTTTTTATTTTATGTTAAAAAAAAATTATATGACTGATTGTACGTAATCCCGCCCCGAGAGTAGATATAAGGGCGGGCGTTACATTAGTACCATGATCCTTGGGTCTAGAGGTCTTGGGTTGATCATGATGCATGCCTTTCCTAGGGTGTTGATCTACCTTGTTAACCCTAGTCCTATCACTATATCTAAATCCAAAGTTATGCACCATTAAACATTTTTCATGAAAACTAGCATTCATGGAGGGATGATTAATTCTATTTTCATCATCCAAGGAGGAATTCAAATTTGAATTACATTTAAATTTAAGATTAGGGATTACCTCCCTTACCCTTGTAGTCCCTCCTTGTTGTGAGCTTCGCTTCCTCCTTTCTTCTTTCTCCCAACTCCTCAAGTGTCCCATTTTCTTGAGCTCTTTCTTCCTTGGACACATGGTGTGGTAGTGCCCTAGCTCACCACACGTGAAACATCTAATTCTTTTCTTCTTCTCTTGGGATTCTCCATTCCTACAATTCATGTTAGATTTAAATTGAATGGACCCGGGTTTAGAGAGTACCTCCTTCTTACCTAGAGGACACTTATCCTTGTAGTGTCCCTTTTGGTTGCACCCAAAGCATGTGATATGGTCCTTGATTCTTACTTTGGTGGAGGTAGAGGCTAGGTTGACTTCTTCTTCAACCTTGGATGATGTGGATGCTTCCTCTTGATCCGGTATAGTTGAGGGTCTCTCCTCCCCCTCAATTCTTGAGAATGATGTTTCCTCTTCTTCTCTTGAGGAGGTTGATGATCTTTCACTTGATTCTTCCTCCTCTTGGGCTATCGAGTTCACTTCCTCGGGTTCTTCCACTACTTGACCTCGTATAGGGTTTTTATGAAATTCTTCTACTTTGATCCACAATTCATGTGCACTTTTGTATGTTCCTACACCATTCAAAACATTAATAGGTAAAGTATTAAGCAATATGTCAATTACCTTTTTATTTGCCTTGGATTGATTTTCTTGTTCTTGATTCCAATATCTAGGTCTAAGTCTCTTCCCGTGCTTATCCTCTGGAATCTTGAAGGGCTCTTCAAGCACAATCCGAAGGTCCCACTCCATTCCGAACCACGTCTCTATTCGTGACTTCCAATACCCAAAATTATCATGGTCGTAGGCCGGCGGAGTGTAGATGTCGTCCCCGAATTTTTCTTCCATGTTCTTCTCCTCTAGCGTGTGCTCCCTTGGCGGTTAGTCCGATCAAGAGCGGTCCTTCGCTCTGATACCAACTGTAGGATCGTTTCTGGTACGCTAGAGGGGGTGAATAGCGTATCACGAATCTTTCTCGTACCTGCGTTGTTAGTTGCACAACGGAAACAATAATAATAAACACAAACAACAAAGAAAGCACTGCTAACAAACTGATTTACTTGGTATCCACTCCGGACGGGTGACTAATCCAAGAATCCGTCAGTGGATCAATCCCCGGATAACCTCCGGCTAGCTCTCGTCGCTCCTTGTGGGTGGAGAAACCGCGTCACAGCACCAAGCAAACCACTGAGCACAAAGACTACTTTCTTGCCTTTAACCAAGACAAGATTCGTCAAGAATCTCAGCCATCACGAAGCCCTCTTTAAATAGGACTCGGGCTGAAACCCTCGCTACCAGTCGACTGCCCCTAGGGCAA
This sequence comes from Boesenbergia rotunda, assembly GCA_024364735.1. Taxonomy (NCBI): domain Eukaryota; kingdom Viridiplantae; phylum Streptophyta; class Magnoliopsida; order Zingiberales; family Zingiberaceae; genus Boesenbergia; species Boesenbergia rotunda. The sequence continues at coordinate 80,785 of JAGFNQ010005790.1, read as the reverse complement.
TCGACTGGTGCCACTGAAATTCGACCATTGCACCCCAACGTTCGAATTCTCAGCCAACTCACCAGCCACCTACCAGTCGACTGCCCTGCCCCCAGGGCAGTCGACTGGTCCCTGGCTGAGACCCTTCTGTGAGTTTCATCAGTCGACTACCCTTAGGCCAGTCGACTGGTCTACCCACATACCTAAGGTTACCCTTCCCGAGTACATTCCACTCCACACTTGATTTCTCGAGTACAATCACACAGCACTCGTATCCTCATGACTCGACTGACTCCTCATCCGCAGCCTCGACTGTTGCCTTCGTGCCCTCTTCATCTTCGGCTCCCGTCCCTCGGATGCACGCAAGCCTCCAACTTGCCTCCATGCCATCCTTCACGCATGCCTCGAAGTCCACGCCCATCAGCTCATCGTCCCTGCTCTACAAGGTCCCTCGGGTGCACACAAGCCTCCAGCTTGTCTCCATTCCACCCTTCACCGTACCGAGGCCGTCCAGTCAAGTCCATATGTGTAAACCTGTACAACCTGCACACTCAACATACACATATGAGATAACAAGGGTAAACATAACTTAAACCCTTTGCCGAAACATCAAAACACTTGGTCACACCGGACCACAAATTGCCTCAACAAGATGGAACTAAGTTTAGTATGTACGTTGCTATTTCCAGAGCATATCCCCAGAATGAATCAGGTAAGTTCGAATAGCTCATCATTGACCTAACCATTCTCATAAGAGTTTTATTCTTTCTTTCTGCAACTCTGTTCTGTTGGGGTGTACCGGGTGCAGTTAGCTGGGACTGAATCCCAGCTTCTAATAGGAAGGTCCTAAACTCTCTAAAAAGGTATTCGCCACCACGATCTGATCGCAGTGTCTTGATACTTTTACCTCGATGTTTCTCCACATCAACCTTGAATTCTTTGAACTTTTCAAAGCATTTAGACTAGCGGCGCATCAGGTAAATGTACCCTTACCTTGAATAATCATCAATGAAAGTGACGAAATATTCGAAGCCACCTCTAGCCTGGATTGACATAGGACCACACAAATCAGAATGAATTAGTTCTAGCACACCTTTGGCCATATACCACTTAGCCTTGAAAGGCCTCTTAGTCATCTTACCGTCTAAGCAAGACTCACAGGTCGGGAGATCCTCCACCACCAATGAACCCAGGGGCCCAACAGCTATCAACCTCTGAATCCTACTAAGGTTAATATGACCAAGTCTAAGGTGCCAAAGGTATGTCTGATTCATCTTAGAAGGCTCTTTTCTTTTATTTAGGTTAGATGAAGAGCTATTTACTTCAGTGTGCATCGTGGGAGTCATTGGTTCTAGAGTATACAGATTGCCAACCATTGTACCCGAACAGATAATCTCTCTATTTCTTTTAATAACAACTTTATTATCAAAAGTTACAGAATATCCATCCTTTATTAACTTAGAAACTAAAATTAGATTCTTTCTAAACGAGGGTACAAAAAGACAATCTCTCAGAACTAATACTTTATTTCTCTCAAAAGATAAATAGAAAACTCCCATTGCAACTGCTGCCACCTTTGTAGCATCGCACATGTAGACCACGATTTCTTCATCAGCTAGCCATCGGGTTTCTTGGAACCCCTGCAGGGTATTGCAGACATGGTCAGTGACTCCTGTATCTACACACCAGATACTGGTAGATAGCACCGCTAAATATGTTTCAACGACTAAGGCTAAAGAAATACCTTTGTTTTGATGACGGGGACAATCAGCTTTCCAGTGCCCAGTTTGCTTGCATGTGAAGCACTTACCTTTCGGCTTCTTCACGCCAATCCGGGGTCCTTGCAATGTTGCTGCCTTCTTGAGCCCTCCTCGTTTCTTCTTTTTCATGCCTTTCGGCACAGAAGGAGAAACCTTTTGAGTTACTAAGGCCTGTGAGTTCTGATGAAAGAGGCCCTCTGCCGCCTGGAGTTCTCCTAGCAGTTCACCCAACGTATAATTCCTTTTGTTCATATTATAGTTGAGCCTAAACTGCTCAAAACTCCTAAGCAGAGACTGGAGTATAATATCGACTTGGGATTCCCCGTCGATTTCAGCTCCCAGTATCTCAATCTCATTGAGGTGAGCCATCATCTTTAGGACAAGATCCCTCACGGGTGTCCCTTCAACCATAGTGGTCGACATGAGACTCTTTATTGCGGACTGCCTAGCAGCTCGACCTTAGTGCCCGAAGACATCTTTGAGGTTCAGCATCATGTCACTAGCAGTGGGCATGGCCTGATGCTGATGTTGCAGCACATTCGACATAGATGCCAGAATGTAGTACCGCGCCATCTCATCTGTCTTCTTCCACTTCTTGTAACGCTCCCTCAACTCTTCACTAGAGTCTTCTTTAGGCTTTTTCTGACATTCCTCAAAGAGTACAAATTTGTACTCTTCAGTAGTGAGGATAATGTCTAGGTTCCTCTTCCAGTCTATGTAGTTTGGGCCAGTAAGTTTATTGTCCTTAAGAATTGTATCTAGTGGGGTAAATGCCATTATGAAAAACCTGAGAATCACAACATACACTACTTTAGAAATCGAAAATAAATTGATTCCTCATAACAATTAATTTTTGAAATCAACCAATACCCCTTGTACACCAAGAAATTCGCATGTCACGATGGTGTGAACGTATACGAATCCCTACATTCGTAAGAGGAGGTATTACCCATCAATCTTACTATCTTGTCAACCTAACTTTTTGACAAGTAAGATCAATAGTTGGTTCACTTCGGCTCTGCGAAATAATAGCAGTGACTCCGATGGGAAGGATACTATTATTTGCATCTAAGTGTGCACCATTACACGACACTAAGAGAATTATTTCCGATTATGTGCCTTCCGATAGGGAAGTACACACGCTCTTCAATAATTCTCTATAGTCTTTTTCGACCTAGTGATGCGCAGAATAAGTCCATCCGATGGGGAGGAAGGCACTCAGAGCCGACGCACAGACTTGTTCGCATCACTTGTCGAATTGTAATGGAAGCCACGGGACCCTTAGGGTCCCTCTCCCACTTAGTAATTTATCTCGAGGAATTTTCTAGCACTACCACACAACCAAGCATATAACCAACAACATGAAATAAAATCAAAGAAAATCTTAGATTTTCCAACTTTCATGGCCCTTGGTCTTTAATGTGCCTCCAGTCATGTCATTACTTCATCCGCTCCTCCCTTCCTTCTGCGCAAGCTACCTCGAGGGATCTCCGAGTCGAAATATCTAGCTAATTATTTACATCACCGATCCAATACTCCATGAAGGAGTGTACATGAATTCTAGATCAATTGTAAAATAAAAAGCTCGGCTAAACATGTGTCATATTTAAATACAAAAATTAAATACCTAGCCTCGTCAACCCCGAGGATTAATTAATTACAAAAATTTGCATATCAATCACACAACAACACATATTTGGCCATGAAGTTGGAATCTCGTGCCTACAATACAATGTTAGCCTACGCACATCCACGCATCATCCAGCAAAATAACAGTATGATAAATGCAAAAATTAACCAATCCTAAACACACAAAGCCGGAAACCTCAGCTCTGATACCAATTATTGGGTATGCCTTGGCGAGTTTCCCTAGCGAATATCTAGTCGATCCGAAAAACCTCTCCATGTCTACGGATTAAAAAATTAATCTGAATGGAGACCCGTCTCCCATCGACTGTCTCGTGTCGTATCGAACGATCCAAATTACAACTTAGCCAATTACCAAAATCGGCCTTGTAATTTGCTCGACCATTCGACCGTGAAAAAGGTGACGAGTTGATCGTCGACTTTTGTGTTTATGGTCGGGGTCCAGTTAATAATTTATTCATCAAGATTTGGAATCAAAATAATAAATTATTAAACATGAAATGATGAGACATCTAATCATGGCACAAAATTGACATAAGGAAAAACAAAGGAGCATAGGGAAAGATATACCTTTCCAATCACCTCGCGGTCTTCTACCTTATGTCCCTCCCTTCGTGGACATCGTGTGGGCGACGATCTACCACGATCCGAGATCACCAAGACCACCAAAAAATCCCTTCTTATAGCCGACCAAAACCCTAGCCTCTAGGGTTTGCGCCGCCGACCCTTCTCTCCTCTCCCTTTGCGTCGCCGACCGCCGGAGCCGCCTACAGCCCTCCGGACTAGCAGCCCACCTTGAGAGGAGACTGAAGAAGAAGAAGAAAAGAAGAACTCTCCTTCTTCCTTGCCCAAACCGCCCGCAACTTCCCCTTCTCCTTACCTTGCGGCGCCGTCGCTTGCCTCTCTTGCACCTCCTCTAGCCGGTCGCCGGCCACCTCTTTGCTGGCCACCGAGCACTGCAAAAGGGAGAGAAGCTCTCTCCCTTGTCTATGCTTGCTCCGGCCAAGAGGTGGTGGAACAAGAAGAAGAGAAAGCGAAGGAGAGAAACCCTTCCCTTTGCGCCAGCGTTAGCCCTAGGAGAGAGAGGAGGAGAGGGGAGGAAAGAGCCTTGGGTGGATTGGTTTCTTGGATTAGTTTTTCAAGCCTTGGTATCATGATCTCCTAGGGTATTTATAGGGCTAAGGTAGGGACCAAGAGGAGGAGTTAGTTCTTGGCCCACTAATGGATCTAAACCCGATCCAATAATTAAGATTCATTCCACTAAAGGATCTTAATTGAACTCCCTCACCAACCCCTATATTTTCATATGGGCTCCACATATTACGAGTCGTCCATCCCCTCGTGTTAAGATCTCGAATGCCCGTGAATTAATTAAATTACTGACAATTTAAATTAATTAACCTCTGAGTCCTTGACTAGTACCACTCAACCTTATCATTATACCGGATAAAATCCACTTGCAGGGTTTAGCACGATAAACCTTTTGAGCTCATTAAGGGAGCATCATCATCCTGACTCACCAGGACAGAGATTCTGTCAATAATCATCAGCACATCATATTATTAATATTATATCCCAACTTACCGGGCCTATCGATCTAACAGAATAGATCTCGCCCATTGGTAAATCAAAGAAATAATAATTAATAATATATGCCTGATATTATTTCAAGATTAAGGGATTGTACTCCATAATATAAACTGAGGTCCTATCCAATTATCGAGTCAATACAAATTGGATAACCTCGGGTTTCGGTCCTACTCAATGTACTCATAGCACACTAGTGTAATTCTATGGTCAAGATCAACAACACCTAATTACACTACAACCATCCCGATGGGTTGTCCAATTCCATCTCGGTTGTGGGCCTCTTATTTATAATAAGTAAGAAACCAATAACACGATCTTCCGTGTGACACCACACACCATGTTATCTACAATGCAAAATAATTGGACTTCGTGTATGTACTATTATAAACAAACACCTAATGTAGTCGTGATTCTCTTTTCATAATAAAGATGTTCATATAATAAAAGTTATGTCTTTCAGTATACACATCTTACAGCCAAGACGCGATATACCACGATGGAGAAACTGGCCTATGCTCTAGGCTTAATGGTCTGGAGGCTCAGGCCATACTTCTTAGCACATCCTGTCGATAGCCCGCTTGCACGGGTCCTCACCAATCCCGATGCTTTAGGTTGGTTGATCAAATGGACGACAGAGCTAAGCAAATATGGGATTGAGTACCAGCCTCGTACCACTATCAAGGCACAAGCTCTCTCGGATTTCATGCTTGAGACTGTCCCAGAGCCCGAGGCCAAGAGAGCCTGGAAGATCTATGTAGACAGGTCTTCCAACAGCAAGCACAGCGGAGTCAGGGTGTTAATGTTCTCCCCGGAAGAGACTGTAGCTCAGATTGGAGAGGAGGCGGAAGGCAACACCGTACCGGATTGGAGAAATCCATATGTGGAGTTCCTACGCAACGGGAATGCTCCAAGCATGGATCAAGGAAGCCGATTATTCAGCCACCGGGCTACCAAATTCGCATTAGTCGGAGATCAACTATACAAGAGGGTCTTTGCCCGACCACTCCTCAAATGTGTCGGGCTAGAGGAAGTCGACTATGTGATGCAGGAAGTACATGAAGGCATATGCGAAAGCCACATTAGGGGAAGGTCTCTGTCTAGGAAGATTATCCTAGCAGGGTACTTTTGGCCCACTCTACAGGCTGACGTTCTCAAGTACATGACTGGATGCGAAGCCTGCCAGAGACATCAGCATGTGACTCATCGGCCGACCGAGCCCCTGCGAGTCTCCATAGTGTCTTGCCCATTCAACTAGTGGGAAATGGACATTGTAGGCCCATTTCCCATTAGACCTCACCAGAAGAAGTTCCTGCTAGTTCTTGTGGACTATTTCACCAAATGAGTGGAAGTTGAGCCTCTGGCACATATCACGGAGGCCACGATGATGAAGATTCTATGGAGGGATATTGTCTGCAGATATAACATCCCCCACAAGCTGGTGTCAGACAATGAAAGGCAGTTTGCCGGGTGCAAACTCAGAGAATGGTGCGAGGGGCTAGGCATTCGCCAAGTCTTCACATCGGTCGCGTACCCTCAGGGTAATGGACAAGCTGAGGTTGTTAATCGGGAAATCCTCAGAGGACTCAAGATAAAACTAGATCATGTCGGAGGCAGCTGGGTCGAGGAGCTCCCTAGTGTCTTGTGGTCCTACCATACCACTCCACGAGAAGGAACAAGCCAGAGTCCTTTTTAGCTAGTGTATGGAGCCGAGGCTGTGATTTTGGTGGAGGTAGGCGAGGAGTCCGTCCAATGGCAGCACTATAATAAGGAGGACAATGATCAAGAGTCGTTGATCGACCTACATCTTGTGTCGGAGGTTCGTGATAAAGCAGCCGCCAGACTAAAAGTGTACCGACAACGTATGTAACAAGCCTACAATCGTCGGGTAATCGCCCGCAGCTTTGAAGTCAAAGATAGGTCTAGAAGAGGATCAAACCAGTTGGTGACCTGGGGAAGCTGGAGCCTCAGTGGGACGGACCCTACATCATTACCAGAAAGCTCACAGGAGGCAGCTACTATCTGGAGGATAACAAAGGCAAGGGGTTGGATAGGGCATGGCATGCCAATCATCATCGACCTTATCGTACTCGGTGAGATGTTGAATTGTTTGCATAAAGTTTGTATTTCTGTTGGCACTGCCTTGCAGATCAATAAATAAAGGAGAAAATGAAATATTACTCGATGAACACTGAATACTTACCTGTTAAAACCCTACTACCACGCGGTGCTGCGGATGCCCGAGTGAGTAGGCATAGTCTGGGAGTTGTGGATACCCGACCAAGAGCTGTTAAAACCCTACTACCTCGCGGTGCTACGGATGCCCGAGGTGAGTAGGCTTGGTCTTGGTGTTCCGGATGCCCGACCAAGAGTTGTTAAACCCCTACTACCTCGCGGTATTGTGGATGCCCGAGGTGAGTAGGCATGGTCTGGGTGCTGAGGATGTCCGACCAAGAGCTGTTAAAACCCTACTACCTCGCAGTGCTGCGGATGCCTGAGGTGAGAAGGCTTGGTCTAGGTGATGTGGATGCCCGACCAAGAGCTGTTAAAACCCTACTACCTCGCAGTGTTGCGGATGCCCAAGGTGAGAAGGCTTGGTCTGGGTGTTGTGGATGCCCGACCAAGAGCTATTAAAACCCTACTATCTCGCGATGCTACGGATGCCTGAGGTGAGTAGGCTTGGTCAAGGTACTGTGGATGACTGACCAAGAGCTGTTAAAACCCTACTACCTTGCAGTGCTGCGGATGCCCGGGGTGAGTAGGCTTGGTCTGGGTGCTGCGGATGCTCGACCAAGAGCTGTTAAAACCCTACTATCTCGCGGTGCAGCGGATGCCCGAGGTGAGTAGGCTTGGTCTGGGTGCTGCGAATGCCTAACCAAGAGCTGTTAAAACTCTACTACCTTGCAGTACTGCGGATGCCCGAGGTGAGTAGGCTTGGTCTGGGTGCTGTGGATGCCTGACCAAGAGCTGTTATACCCTACTACTTCACGGTGCTGCGGATGCCCGAGGTGAGTAAGCTTGGTCTGGGTGCTGCGGATGCCCGACCAAGAGCTATTAAAACTCTACTACCTCGCAGTGCTGCGGATGCCCGAGGTGAGTAGGCTTTGGTCTGGGTGCTGCGGATGCCCAACCAAGAGCTGTTAAAACCCTACTTCCTCGCGGTGCTACGGATGCCCAAGGTGAGTAGGCTTGGTATGGGTGTTGCGGATGCCCGACCAAGAGCTGTTAAAACCCCACTATCTTGCGGTGCTGCGGATGCTCGAGGTGAGTAGGCTTGGTCTGGGTGTTGCGGATGCCCGACCAAGAGCTGTTAAAACCCCACTATCTTGCGGTGCTGCGGATGCTCGAGGTGAGTAGGCTTGGTCTGGGTGTTGCGGATGGCCGACCAAGAGCTGTTAAAACCCTACTACCTCGCGGTGTTGCGGATGCCCGAGATGAGTAGGTTTGGTCTGGGTGTTGTGGATGTCCGACCAAGATCTGTAAAACCCTACTACATCACGGTGATGCGGATTTGGTCTGGGTGTTGTGGATGCCCGACCAAGTGTTGTTAAAACCCTACTACCTCACGGTGCTGCGGATGCCCGAGGTGAGTAGGCTTGGTCTGGGTGTTGTGGATGCCTGACCAAGAGCTGTTAAAATCTTTCTACCCCGCGGTGCTATAGATGCCCGAGGTGAGTAGACTTGATCTGGGTGTTGCGGATGCCCGACCAAGAGCTGTTAAACTGCAGATGCCCAACCAAGAGTTGTTAAAACCCTACTACCTCGCAGTGCTGCGGATGCCCAAGGTGAGTAGGCTTGGTTTGGGTGCTGCGGATGCTCGAGTAAGAGTTATTAAAACCCTACTAACTCACGGCGCCGAGGATGCCCGAGGTGAGTAGGCTTGGTCTGGGTACTACAGATGCCCGATCAAGAGCTGTTAAAACCCTACTACCTCGCGGTGCTGCGGATGCCCGAGGTGAATAGACTTGGTCTGGGTGCTGCAGATGCCCGACCAAGAGCTGCTAAAACTCGACTATCTTGCGGTGTTACGGATGTCCGAGGTGAGTAGGTTTGGTTTGGGTGCTGTGGATGCCCGACCAAGAGCCGACTAGAAGAACTTATCAGAGGTCATTTCTTTGTGGTTGTCTGGTGAAGGCTCGTGTTGATGTGTAGCCACTTGTTGGCCACTAAGCTCTAGGGTTCTTGAGCTAAGAGTCATCCTTGTTGCACTGGTGACCCCTCGGTTCGTGGCTAGAATAAAATGATCTCACTTATGAAGAAAAAAGCAGGTTGTGTAAATGCACAAGAAGTCACAGATTAAAGAAAGACTCTAAGTACACAATGGAAAAGGACACAGTGTTCCATTAAGAATTTCGGTGTACATTTAGTAGTTACACTCCTCAACAACAAAGCAAAGTACAAGGAGATAAAGCTACTATAGCTCCTCCCTCTGGGTCGACGCTTGTCTCAGCCAGGTCCTCCCAGCCTGCTCGGCTTCACTAGGGGCCTCCCTCAGGGTCCCTGGCTCCTTGGACTGAAGGGTTGATCTTCAACGTCCTCGCTCCTAGAGTCAGGGAAGAACACTTGTTCGACAGTTCCCTCGCCCCTCACATTGCGGACAAATAATGCAGAGGGAGCAAAATAGAAAAGATACTCAAGACAGTAGGCTAAGAAATGTTTCCATTACAGTCAAAATGATTATATTAAGAAAAATGAAGAAGTTACAAAAAACAAAAGACAAAAAGAAGGTAAGGCCTAGGTCGGAGAAGAGCTTTATATTTCTTGCTCTTTGGAAGAAATCTCATCCCAAATCTGGCTGATGCTCAGGGTACTCAGATCTGCGTCTGGTTTCAACAGGTGGGTCTTCTTCAATTGGCTGATGGCACCATTGAAGCCTTGCTTCAGGCGCTTCAATACCTGCCTAGCCAGAAGGTCACGAAACTCGTCAGACTGCAGAAATCTGGCCTTGAACTCTGCCTTAGCCTTGGATAGTTGAGATGCTTGGTCAGTCTTGTACTTCTGTAGTTCAGCTTCAACCTCGTTCTTGGCAGACTTCAACTAGGCCACCTCCCAAGACAGTCGATCCTGAGCCCCTAAGGATTCCTTGAGTCTCTGAGAGGTGGTCGAATCCTTGTCCTTGGATCGGGTGGCTTCCTCCTGGAGGTCGGATACATATGCAGCTGTCAGCTTATTTCAGATACATGATTGGCTAGCTGTCGCTCTTGTTCTTTGGTCAGATCCTCCAGAGTCTTCATTGAGGACTCCAGGAGCTAGACACTGGCAAACAACTCCTTCGTCTGGGCCTGGAGTTGCTCCCGCTCCTGGGTTAATTTCTGCAGGTCATTGGAAAGGACCTGGTTCTTCTCTGACATAGCGGGTTCCCGAAGGCGGTAACTATGCAGCGTCTCCTCAGAGGCCAGTAGAGTGTCGAGGCAATGGTCTACCTTCACCCTCAGTGCCTTGCTGACCTCCAACTGTAGGAGGCCTGCATCATGGACACGGCCAGCCTTCGCTTTTGATTCCACCACTCGCCGTAGGAGGTCTTCGGTAACCCCTCGGGAGCACAACAAGAGGCTCATAGTCGCGCAGTTGGAAGCGACCTGCAATGTGGAAGAGTGATAGTTAGAGTGTGTAAAAAAAAATAAGAGAAAGAGGAGAAAGTTACAGGGCAATACCATTAGTAGAGACTGGTGTAGCATGCCCAGAGACCTGGCTGACCCGGTCAACCTCCTCAGCTAAGCAGGAGGGGGAAGGAGTTCCTCTGCAGCCTGAGTCAACGGGTCGGGGATGTTTCGGGGGTCGGGGACGTCTTCCTCCGAGCTGGACGCCGCCTGTTGTCCGTGACTTTGGAAGGGAAGGGCCTTTATTTGGACTGACTGGGTGCCTTTGTCCACCGCCTTCTTCACCACCGGGGGCTTCCGGTGGGAGCGAGGCACACCGGGCAGCACCTCTTTGCCTCGCCGAGTAGCTGAGGTATCAGTCGGGGCGGCTGAATATAGGCAACCAGATTGGTGGAGATCCCAGAAGTAGAGGAGGGCGTCTTCCGAATGCTCCTGGACAGCGGCACTACGTCCTCCTCATCAACACCGGGCGGGAGCTCCAAGGATGTGTTTTTCCTTAACCTCTTCAGCGGGGTCGGCTCTTGGGCAAGCCGTTTCCGCCGCTTCTTCTCCGTTGCCTTGGGCACTGGTGACCCGGCTAGAAGCGCAGGCGCGACCTCTCCATCCCTTGTTGTGAATAGCGGAGGGAGGGGAATCCCCTTCAATGTTGAGGGGTAGCTCGGCTGCTCCTGGATCCTATGGTGACTCTAGAGCTCCTTGCTCTTCTGGTCGTTCGGATGCCTCCTTGAAGCCCTCTTCCGGGACACCCACCAGGGAGAAAGGAACTGGAGCAGGAACCAGGGCTTGCTCGTTGGCTTGCTTCCACTTCAAGAGCTGGTTAATAGATCGGGAGAGCATTATGTCGTCTGTGAAATAAAGACGAAAGGATATCAGTTAGACTTAACAAGGATATTTACCAAAAAGGAGAACTTACGGAGACTAGGGCTAAGGCTTGTGACTTTCGGGCTGAGGTTAGCCTTGTACAGAAGTTCCTCGCAGTATACCAGCTGAAGGTCATGGAACTCCATCCCGGCCAGGATACCCCTAGCCCTCTGGTATCCTGCATCCTGCTGGAAATCGCCGAGGTTCGGGATGGGTGACAGGCTCTCGATCCAACGACTAGGGCTGAAGGGACGCTGGGGGACTCAAATTAAGAAAAAACATTCCTTCCATCCCTTGTGGGAGGAAGAAAGACTCCCTTGGAACCTATGGCAGGTGTGGGCTATAAAGCTAAACGCCCCTCGCGAGCCAATCGGAATGAAAAAGAAATGGAAAAATCGGGGGGTTAAAGGGATATCAAAAAGTTTAAAGAGGACTATTCCCCGCACATCTGAGCAAAGACATTTGGAGTTAGTTGGTGAAGAGAATGACAAAGTAAGTGGCAATACTCATGAAGAAGTTAGGAATAGGGAAACGAAGCCCTAACTCTACCTGCCCTAGGAAAAAAGTAAAGAAACCTAAAGGAGGTTCTACGGGTGATTGACCTAACGTGGGAACTTCCACCTCTAAGTCCACCGGGATATTGTACTTCTCGCAGGCGGCTTGGAGGGTCTCTAACTTAACCATAGAAGAGATGGTATCATACAACTCCGGGCGATAGGTATGTTCCTATGAGGGATCTTCGCTCTCGCCTCGGGTCTTCTTCTTCTTCTTACTAGACTCATGATGGTGAATGAAAGGAGTAAACAGAAGAAGAAGACTTACACTGAGAGGGGATGCAGCGGCAGGATTAGCAGAAGGTGAACGAGAAGGTTGAAAGCAGATAAGGCAAGAAGGTGGAAAAGGGTGTCGTTGCACCCACTTTTATAGAGAGAAGTCACCCTCATGTGAGTAATAGGAGCGCGACATGTCAATGGTGCTGATTGGGCATCCCGAGACGCCACCATCCTTTATGGTCGTCGCTTCGTATAGCCCTGCGGCGCGTATCAGCAGGAGATCGCCGTGCAGAGAATGACGGAGTACGTAGCGAAGCTACATTCGTTAGACCACCTTGTCGCCATTAAAAGACCTCATGCGCTTTTAAAGGGCCATGGGCAGCTATCAACGCGCTGCCTCGAAACATGTGGAGATGTTGGATTGGTTCCAGAAGTCATCTGGGGTCTAGGGATGAATGCTTTGATTCCTCGGACCCGGCAAGCCGCCAATGAAGTAGTAATGGATACATGGACCCACCATAACATAGCTTCTTTGTTACACCACTAGTCTAATCAGTCAGCCACACTTCCTTCAATTAGACTTGAAGGGAGGCACATGTGATAGGGTTGAGCACCCCGTGGTTGACACGTGGACTGAAGAAGCAATGTGACAAGATCCACCGAGTCTGGGCGACTCTCTCTCTCTCTCTCTATGTGTGACTCCCGAGATCCCCTCGGAAAGGTAGACTCCCGAGACTATCTCGGGCAGGCCTGCCCTTGAGATCACCCCAAAAAGACATATATTCGAGATCACCTCAGGAGGTCAGGGGCCTGAGATCAGCTCGAGAAGACAGACGCCCAGGACCCTCCCGAGCCAAAGACCCTGAGATCACCTCGGGGTAGCAGAGCCCAAGGATCATCCTATCCTATGATTCGACCTCAAGTAACCGTCCCATTTCTTCGGATCTGCAATAATTACCATCAATAATTACGGGATAATCATGACCCATAATATGCGATCATTAAAGCCATAATTATCGCAACGGACTGGATGTAATTGATGCGAGGACCGTTACAAAGATTATTGTCACACCCCGAGACCAACGGAGCCGCTGATCTAATATAAAATCGGACAACATCTCCCCTATCCAGCGGACAATTTACACATACACCACATCACACGCAAAATAATATTGGTCGCAGGCCTCAAGATAAGAAATAAAGCAGGATAATAAATACAAACTTAACCCATAAACCAACCTTACTCACCTGAGCTGCCCTAGGTAGGCGCGCAGCAAAACAATACAAAATAAGTCCAATAGAGGACTCAAAAATACAATACCGAGACAAATGAATCACGATACAAGCTCCACGACATAAAACAAATACAGACCAAATAATAAGATACAAAGGAAACAGAACTACGCGGAAGCACCCATCACTGGAGACGTAGGAATTTGGGACTAGCAACTAGGGCTCCCCTGACGACCAATCAACCTAAACACAGTAATATGGTGAACGGCAGTGAGTCTAAATAAACTCAGTGGATATCAAAATATATATGCATAGCAAGCTATAATAATAATAAGAATCACGTTGATACAGTCTCGAGTATAGAGGATAAAGCATAACTAAAAACTAAGGGTGAATACACACCAGAGTTTGTCTATACTGCGGGTGGGTGTAATCAATCCCCTATATAATCTCAAGAATGATACACAATCCAAACGTGTATGTCACCTGTAAGTGCATGTCAAACATATACAGCACTCAAACATAACAAGCACCAACAAAGGTGCAATGCATCCTATACACCCAATGCAATGATTTGTTCTGTATGCACCTCAGCCACCACCAGACCGGCGGTCGGGTGAACAGGAAACAGACAAGCCAACCACTCATAGTTGCATAGAGAAGCCAACCACTTGTGGCGTACAACGTACGAAGTCCAACACTCGTGGCTATGCAAGTATGATGCCCAACACCTGTGGCAATGCAAGTATGTAGCCCAGCACCTGTGGCTATGCAAATATGACGCCTAGCACCTATGGCGGATGCAATATGTAGCCCAACACTTGTGACTATGCAAATATGATGCCCAGCACCTGTGGCAATGCAAGTATGTAGCCCAGCACCTGTGGCTATGCAAGTATGATGCTCAGCACCTGTGGCAATGCAAGTATATATCCCAGCACTTGTGGCTATGCAAATATGATGTCCAACACCTGTGACAATGCAAGTATGTAATCCAGCACCTGTGGCTATGTAAGTATGATGCCCAACACCTGTGGCAATGCAAGTATGTAGCCCAGCACCTGTGGCTATGCAAGCATAACACCTAGCACCTGTGGCGGATGCATGAATGTAGCCAACCCTATGGCTATGCAATCTCAAACATAATTGAGGTCGGGCTCAAACCTCAGGGGAGCCGATGGTCGTCATTATGATACTAGCACAACGCTAATAGCTCTATCAATAGAAGAAACCTGACTGCGCGATGGGCTCAGACCCTAGGGGAGCCGATGATCGCTAGTATGCAATCGTCCAGAGCCTACAGCTCAGTATGCAACTTGAGGGTAGTGTATGCCAACAACACCCTCCTCACTAACTAAGTCCTTAACCACACATCGGTAGGAAAGATATAGGTCTAACACATGTATCCAGATCAAGCAATCCTACCCTAAGTATCATGCAGGGTATATCTAGAAATCAATCCAACTGCTGAATACAAGGTGACCAACTACGGTATTTGTACACATAAGCACGTAAATCAGATAATGAGATTGTATAAAACTAAATAAGAGTCATCTAAGAAGAGTAAACAACAGATATCGGATCATGATATACAAAGGCAGGTATAGCGTATAAGCCTACTGTTATCTATAACAAACTATGCATAATAGTAAGACAATATCTAAAAGATAAGTCAGGAGTACCCGCCTCAAAAGAGAGATGCTCGTATCAGAAAAGAACCTCCGTCCGATAATCAGCAATGATAAACCCAATCACTACCCTGTGTCAAAGGTGTAATGTTTAGCTATAATAATATATAATTTATAGCTAAACGAGTTATCTCAATTAATTAGGATCATCCTAGCTATCCTGTCTCATTTAATTTATGGTAATTAAATGAATAGCTCTTAATTATCCCAAGCTACCTAGATCACCATCATCAGCTACGGTTCAATCCAAAGGCTACTTTAATCAAATCCAACAGAGTATAACATGGCACATCATCCATAGGATCCAAAAACCAAAAACCCCAACATGTAACTCCAAATAAAAACCGAAATCAAATTTCAATACCAACTCCCCTAATTTATCAAGTGACAAACCAAATACCAAATCCAACAAAAATGCTACTAATCAGAGCTAGTTTTTAATAGCTTGTATAAAATCCAAATTCTAAAACAAAACTAATACGAATATCTACCAATCTCTGAATGAAACAAAATCAACCCAAACAATCCAAAACAGGTGCAACCTTACAACCATAACACCCACAACAATTTAGAGACTGACCTAACCCATCCAATCCTCTCACAAATAAATCCATATACATTGTCATATCACATGGCATCAAATCCACAACAAAACTACGAAAAAAATCCAAAAGGAGACCTAGAACAGAACATGCTCTAACCCTGGAAACCCAATCACAAGCTCACAGTAAGAAATCCTCAGCAAAACCATAAGCACACAACCTGAAATCACTTGTCAAAATTGAAAGAGAATCAAAAATTTGAGCCATCATCCAATACCAATCCAAACACCAATCTGAATCATCCCGGAACTTACCAGAAGAATGGAAAGCGGTAGAATCCTACTCCTAGAGCACAGAACGGAGGTCTACTCTTGAAGCTCGATACAGGACTTCGCTGGAGATTAAAGAAGCTGCAACCATAGGTCGATTAGGTCCTCATGATCCGCGACCATCATTTGCAGTGATCAAAAAGAAGGGTAATCAACAAGGTATGTGATGGCTTACCCACTTGTGGCCGAAGATGGAAGATACAGAATCGTCGGGTCTGGAGGGGCGTCCAACTCGTGCATACGGCGCTGGCCAAAAAGGGTCAAAATCCGTGATGCGACCTCAAGGATCCATAGCCTCGCATGAACAGGCGTGGCCGAGGAGATGGGGAAAGTTGTGAGGGAGAAGGCAGGGGAGATGTGGGCTCGCAAGCGAGCGTCGGTGGCTCCGATTGGCCAGAGGATGACGTCGACGGTGTGTGGTTGCGGGCGAAGGAAAGGGAGGAGGAAGGAGTCGGCCTTGGCTGCGAGTTAGGGCACAGGAGGTGAGAAGAGAAGTCGAGATATGAGTGATTGGAATTTGCAATCCAGCCCCTCAATTCTTGCCATTCTAAACCTGCCCCCCTTTTTTTAATGTTTTAGTCCTTTAAATTTTGATTTCCGCTCAAATAATCTCCCAAAATTCTAGTGTTTAAGCAAATTAGTCCTCCAAATTAAGGTTCTGCTTCCTCTAACAACTTGGGACCCCTAAACAAATCACGTAAAAGTTCTATATAACTTCTCGAAATTTTCTAGTCCGTATTTAATTTAGCTGAATCTAACAATTATCCAGTAACCGACAATTGAGGCAGTGTGGAGAAGAACATGGGGACAAGTGTGACTGTCGACAATTAAGGGGGTTACACTCACTTTTACCCATATTTCTCCTTATTTTTTTCTCTCTCAGAGACTCGCGTACTGACTTGAGCGTCGGAGTGAACTCCACCAGATAATCTCCGGCGTGTTCCCATTAACGCTCGTGTTAATCTCGCAGGGCAGGAGCTCTTCCCCTTTCGTCATCATCATCATCTCTGTGGGTTGAACTCTGGTGACTAACCATCTGCGTCGATTCCTTCCGGAACAATATCAATAGAAGATTTGATATCCAAAACAAAGATGTTATTAACTACTGCTTCAATATCGATGTGGCTCTTGGCTTGGAGAATGTGTGATATTTGAGTATGTGCGGTGTTCCTATTGACTGTTTTAGATGAGACAATCTTCACTACTAAAAATGCCGCTATACGCTCCTCGATAATTCATATAGCTTTCGTCTCTAGGGTTTTTGTGTCTCCCTCTGCTGGCACAACTGCTCGAAATTCATCTCCTAAGCATGTTAGTTCATCAGAATCCATCAGAAATAGAGTTAATGCCCAAATCAAAAGGAATGATTGAACGAAGAAACCCTACAAATGGTAGGGAAGCCGACTCTCACTAGAAACACTAGGAGAGAAAAACGATCAAAACAATTTTTATTATTTCTTATTTATTTTGATAGAAACTAAATTGCGAATGTAGAACAATGTATCTGTTATATATATAAAAAAAATTGTGATGTGACCCACGTAAAAGATACGTGATTGTAAGTAAATGTAACTTTAATAGTTTGTAGAGCAATACGTATATATATACCCAAAAAAATTATCGTTAAAAAAAATAGGATTATCGACGAAATATTCATTCAGTATTCCGTCAATATAGTCATTTAGTGATAAAAGTAAGATAGAAAATTATTTGTCGGGAAATAATTTGTCAAAAAATTATACGCTAATTTGTCAAAAAATTATACGCCGATGGAATTTAAATTTTGTTAGTGATTATTGACGGAAATAATGTTCTTGTTGAAAAATAATTACTATGGAAATGCATGAATATATATATATATATAGTTTTTCTTTGTTGCAGACCACGTGCTATGGACCCTTGCACGACGCAACTCGAGGAGTCTCCAATGCAATTGGAGGCATCTCGAATCGGTTATTTAAAAAAAAACTCAAACTAAGGTGCCTCCTATGCATATAATATACCTTATTAGTATCTAAATTTTTTTATATTGAACACTATAACTCAAAAGAAAGACTGAATCCTAAGAAAAAATTTTATTACTTAAAACCACTATATAACCCAACCTTTAAATTCTAAAATCAACCGCTAAATACTTATAATATACCTCATGAGCATCAAAATTTTTTATTTTAACACTATAAAATAAGAGGGAAGACTGATCCTAGAGAAAAATTTTATTGATTTAAATTCACTATAATCCAACCTTAAATCTTAAAATCTTAAACCCTAAATATACCCCCAAAATATTAAAAAATATATAAAAAAATAAAGATTTTGTTCTTAAATCAATCCAAGGCGCAAGAGGGAAGACTAAACCTTAGAGGAAAAATCTTATTAGCTTAAATCCACTATAATTCAACCCCTAAATCTTAAAATGTTAAACCCTAAATATATCCTAAAAAATTTTAAAAAAAATAAAGATTTTGTCCTCGGATCAATCCAAGGTGCAAGAGGGAAGCTGAACCTTAGAGGAAAAATCTTATTGGTTTAAACCCATTATAATCCAACCCCTAAATCTTAAAATCTTAAACCCTAAAAATAAAAAAAAATAAAGATTCTATCCTTGGATCAATCCAAGGCACCTTGGATTGATCCAAGGACAGAATCTTTATTTTTTTTATGGCGCCTTGAGTCTGCACAGGCATGCAGAAAGCCCGTCCAAAGTGTGTGTGTGTGCGCGCGCGCGTGTGCGGTGCCTTCCTTGTACCTCAGGTCTTTTTGTTTTTGATATTTTAAATGGAAGACGCCTCGAGTCCTTTTGTTTTTGATCTTTTAAATGAGTGATGGCGCCTCTATGTATTGGAGGTGCCTTTACTATTTTCTTTATTTAGTAATTTAATTTTGTTTATTATTTATTTATTTATTTGGTATATTATATATATTTAGGATTTAAGTTTTTAAAATTTAAGAGTTGGATTATAGTGGATTTAAGCAATAAGATTTTTTCTATAGGGTTCAGTCTTCTCTCTTGGGTTATAGTGTTCAATATAAAAAAAATTAGATGCTCACGGGATATATTATAAGTATTTAGTGTTTAAAATTTTATAATTTAGGGGTTGAGTTATAGACAGTTTAAGCTAATAATATTTTCTCTGTAGGATTTAATCTTCTTTCTTAGGTTATAGTATTCAAAATAAAAAATTTTAATGACTAACTGAGTATATTATATGTATTTAAGATTTATGAAAGAAAAAATTAATTTTTAAAAATAAAATAAAAAATAAACTGAGATGCCTCCCATGCATGGGATGGAGGCATCTCAGTTTGTTTTTTTAAAACAAACTGTTTCTAGATACCTCCAATATAATTGGAAGTGTCTCGAATCCCATCGTGCACAGACGGGTGACGTGCGACGTATTGGATCAATTCTTTCTCTATAGTTTAAATACATTAACAAATAAATATCAATAAATAAATACAATTTACAATGTCAAAATATTAACTCGCGCAAGTAAATAATCGCCGAATAAATTCAGAGTTAACATTTTAATCGAATAAATGAAAGAGTTAATATATCGGTAAATTTGCTTTAAATCCCTAATGGCAAGTCAAACTTTGCATTCAGTCCCCATTTGAGTTTTTCTTTGTGTTAACTCCCTAATGGATTGAGTATAAAAGAGTGAAAATTATAAAAGAGTGAAAAGTGAGTATGAAAGAGTAAAAATTGAGTATGCAGTTTCTTGATGTGGTGGATGCAACCTTACATACTCAATTTTCTAACTTTTATACTCAACTTTCTTCAAATAATACTCACAAAGCTGTCTTGTCAATCCCATCAGGGACTGCATGCAAATAAAAGTTTGGGTAGGGATTACATGCAAATGTGAGTTTGGAAGTGGGGAGTTTAAGAAAATTTACCCTTAATATATTACAGGTTAAAAAATATCTTCTTAGTAAACCATAATAAAATCTAAATATAAAATGAGTCAAAAAAATACTTTATCGATTTATTTCCTTTTTATTTTTTCGAAATATGGGAGAATTAGATTTCAACGTTAATTCCGATTTTTGCGGATCTTATTGAAAGCAGATGGCGAAGGACCCAGATTCTATTTCTACGTACAAGCAACGTTCTATCTCCTCGTACGATATACATTGAATCGAGTGATTTCCGTAGGAGAAGAGACTGAGAGAAGAGCTTCGAGGTTCTTGATTCTTGTTACGTTGTTCGAGCTTCGAGCTTCGAGACCGACGATACATGATCTCTTGAGGTGACCTTTTACTCCGATGAACATACAACAAGCAGGTGGTGATGACTGATGATCTCTCTAATTGCGAACCAATTTGCGTCTCGGTCGATGAAGAAATTAAAACTAATTAATCTGAATCTTTGCCTATTTTTACAGACACCGGAACTGGAAGGGCACTGAGTGATGGGGCACCGGCAGCGTCACCCAGTGCCGGCTCTGCGTCCATGAAAAGGTGCATCGTCGTCGTTAAATGCACAGTCGATCATGTCATGCAATCTTTTGATTAATATCTTGCTTCTTTTTTTTTATCTTCCGCTGATCGATGTTTTGTTTGATGTTCAGGATATTTACGACTCCATTGGCAAGCGATGCACAGCACGGACCAATTCAGACGCAAAACCCTAAACGTTGCGATGAAACTGAAGAATTGGCAGAAGAACTGGTTTGTTAATTCTTAATTTCTACCTCTTCTTTTGTATCCAGTGAGCACTTAATTTTTATATCGAACTACTATTGCAGGATCACGCCTTGCTCGAGACTGTTTCTCCGTCTTGCGAAATTCCAGACATTGATAGATGTGATGCGGATAATCAACTTGCAGTCGTTGAATACGTAGAAGAGTTATTCAAATTCTACAGGGAGATTGAGGTGAGTGTTTGATTGTTGCACCTAATTAATTATATGAATAAGAATGTTTCTTACAACTAATTATTTGTTCTATTACTATGTTTCACGTACATTTTTAGGTCAAAAGTTATGTGGATATTGATTACATGTCTTTCCAATTGCACATCAATGAAGACGCGAGAGCTTCGGTCGTTGACTGGCTGATAAACGTATCATATATATATTTATATATATATATATATACATATATTTCATTTTCTTGCATTGAATATATAATTACTTACTTTGTAAGTCACCCTTCATTAATTACAGGTCCATTGGTGCTGCTTTGAATTAAGGGACGAGACACTTTATTTGACAGTTAACATTCTTGACAGATTTTTGGCAAAAAAGACAATTTTACATGACGAGTTTGAGCTTGTGGGAATTACAGCCCTTTTTGTGGCTTGGAAATACGAGGAAGATATAGTAGATCCTGAGATGAATGAATTACTTCTCATATCAGACTTTGATTGTCACTACGATCACATCCTCATTATGGTATTAATTACAAAATTTCCATATTTATTTATTAAAGTACGTAGTAGTGTCATATACATGACATTTTTTTAATGTTTTAACACGACCTATTCTTTTTGTTAGGAAACATTGATGTTGAATGTGTTGGAATACCAACTCTCAGTGCCAACTCCTTATGTCTACATGAGTAGGTTTCTGAAGGCAGCTGAGTCTAGCAAAACGCCAAGGGTAAACAATTAACACTTAATTAAAACAATATAAATTAAATTTACTTATCCAACAAAAAAAAAGATAGTTACAATCTTGTTTTTGCTCTGTTGTCCTAACGAACTTACACAGATGGAGGTGCTTTCTTATTTCATCCTCGAGCTTTCTCTGCTTGAGTACAAAATGCTCAAGTTCAAGCCTTCCATGCTCGCTGCCGCTGCAGTATACACCGCACAATGTGCTCTTCGAGGACACAAGTATTGGACTAAATCCAGTGAAATGCACACTAAATATTCAGAATGGCAACTCTTGTGAGTCCTAATTGCAAAACTGATACCAAAAGTTGTTTAATTCCATTTTCTTGACCTTACAAGTTTACTTAATTGTTCTACTTCTTCTCCAGGGAGTGCTCTCGATTGATGGCCAAGTCACACCAGAAAGCAATTTCCGAAAAGCAAACGATTATTTATGATAAATATTATGAGAATCATAATTGGATTTCAGTCTCTCATCCAGCTTATTGTTTGCTAGTTGATACTCACTAGACGTAGCTTAGTTGTGATACCGATTGAAGTTAATTAGTGCTATAGTTTCACTTTGGTATGCATCAATTTTTTTCTTAAATTTCTAATACCATGCAACTTATGGAGGTAGACAAGAATAGGCATTATTCGGTTAAAATTGAATTGAATTAACGGTAAATTACAGAAAACTCCCCAATAGCCTTTTGATCTTTACATGCACTCCCCACACAAGTTTTTCTTTGTATTTACTCCATGATGGATTGAGTATAAAAGAGTGAAAATTGAGTATACATCAGTGAAAACTGAGTATAAAAGAGTAAAACTTGAGTATAAAGGAGTGAAAATTGAGTACATGGGTTATTGATGTGGTGGATGCAACCTTACATACTCAATTTTCTAACTTTTATACTCAATTTTCTTCAAATAATACTCACCAAACTATCTTGTCAATCCCATCAGGGACTGCATGCAAAGAAAAATTTGTGTGGGGATTGAATGCAAAGTTGACTTAGTATGTGGGGAGTTTATGAAAATTTACCCTTGAATTAAAGGAAAAATGAATTAATCAAAATTTTCAAACAAATCAAACTGAATTTTTCGATAAAAATGAATAAATCAAACGGATAAAATATCCATTAATTCAAATCGAATTAACTAAATTTTTTAGAATAATGAGAGATTTAATTAAAATATAACAAAATTGAATTCTTATATTTCACAAGAGATTTATTGGTTTAATTTTTTAATTAAGATTTATTCGATTTAATCCAATAATGAATTTTAAATTGAAATCGAACTAAATTAATCGAATAAATTAATTTTTTAGAAAAAAAACAAATTAAATGAATCAAATTTTAAAATTTGATTTATTCGGTCGGTTAATTCGATTTAATTGAATTTTTGCTCAAGAGCCATTGACGAATGAGGAAGCAGCCATTTAAGTGACTAATTAGAAAGAAAAACATTTGTTAACTAACTGTCACGCACCCAGAGGCACATGCTTACTCGAAAATCGGGCAGCATCTCCCCTGTACGGCGGACAAGTTGGGACATATACTACATCATCTCATCAATATAGCTTAGCCACATGCGGCTAGCATCACAACAATAAAAAAAAACACAACCATGCAATTTATAATAATTGGATGGCTCAGCCATCACAAACAAAAGAAAGGAAAACTCCAATGAACGTCCACAAGAAACATACCAGCGTAATATGAAATAAACATAACTCTTCTAAGACAATTATCGGACTAATAAAATAAATCCAGCCTTGGAAATGAAAATGCGACGAAAATGCAGAAATAAAGTACTGCGATAATAATCCAATATGGAAACAAACTTGAAAACGTGAGACTGACAACTGAATCCTCTCCTGGCTCCAAGTAATGCATCTACCTGCTACCTGAAATAAAAATAAGAAGTAGGGGTGGTGAGTCCAGGCGAATTCAGCGGGTATAAGAATAAATAATAGCATGGCATAATTAAGCTGTAAAAGTAGAGAAAACAACAGGTACAACCTCTAAGAAATATAAGAATATCTAAACATGTACCTAAACATGTATAACATATCAAAACAACATGATACAAAGCAAAATGACAAGTAAGCATGTACGAAAACCCTCATGATATCACAGTATCAAAACATACAATCATGTCAACCAAATGCAGCAAACATAGCTCATATAAATGCTGAGGAGCCAACTGCTCCTAACCCTGGAATAAAGGGGGAGCTATCAACAGCTCTAATACTGGGGAGCCAACTGCTCCAAACCCCGAAATAAATGGGGAGCTATCAACAGCTCTAATGTTGGGAAGCCAACTGCTCCAAATCCCGGAATAAAGGGGGAGCTATCAATAGCTCTAATACTGGGGAGCCAACTGCTCCAAACCCCGGAATAAAGGAGGAGCTATCAACAGCTTTAATATCCCTTTAAAACAACGGCGAGTGATGCACGAACTACCGGAAAACAACGATGCGCTGGTAGAAACAATAAGTATCAGAAACCAACTAAGAACCAACCAACCAGAAGCCAACCAGAAACCAACGAACCTGCAACTAAACTACAAAGTAGGATATTTTTTATGTCAAATAAACCTAATTGTGTTTAATGAACCTCTAAGTACTCGCGTACAAGCAGTACTTTACAGAACAGAAATTCAACGGGAGACTGCACGGATACAGAATTTTCGAATACTCGAAGATCAACGAAGAAAGGTATCAACGACGACATAAAATAACAACAACAAGATCAAGGTCAAGCAGACCTATAAAGACATAATAAGTCATGCATTAAGATAAATGAACTACACGAGTACAAAAGAGAATTACCCATCTTTTATGTAGAAGTTCGTAAACGAGAAGAAACTCCCACGATCGACCGTGCGAGTCCAAAGTCAAGGTCCTATATCAAGGACATAGTTTAGCAATTTATAAAATTATTAAATTAACTAAACAAAATACTAGACATAATTAGGATTCATCCTAATTACCACATATTTTCAACTAAATCCCCAAATAACAACAATGTCCTTCTTAACCTAATTTATGATAATTAGGTAAGTCAACTTTCCAAACTAACCTAAAAAACTACCACCAATTCAAAAATCAAAAATACTTTCCTCTTAGCGATCCAAATCAAATTCAACTCCAAAATTAAACACCTACTAATCCAACTCTTCAAACATAGAATCGAAATCGATTCCATCCTAACCTTGAACCAAAACAAAACCTCACAGTATGATAAGTTAAAGATTTATAACAGAATTTTCCATACTTCAAATCAAATAATATAGCATAAAATTGATCTCCATCAGATGGAATTCCGAACAAACACTGGCCCAAATTCAACTGATCATCACCGACGGAACCAAAAATTCTGAGGTCTAGACAAGAAAACGCTCATGGTAGAATCAAGATGAAGCACAACAAGAAACCAAAAATCCAATTAATCGTCCATAGATTATTAAGAGCTATCCAAATTGAATTTAACTTCAACCAAAGCAGAACTATAAGAAAATCTTCAGATCCAAGCAACCAACCAACACCATCACTCACGACTCAAACAACCCACCAACCTATGACCCTTACCTTGATGATGGCCGATGTGAGATGAAGCTGCATCGGCCGGCGACGCGTCGAGGAAAAACCCTGGATCGGCCGAACCCTACAGAGAGAGAGAAAAACTGAAGGTGCAAGAGGAAAAAGAGGGTCACGCGATAGAAAATCGAGAAGCAAGGGGAAAAATAAACCGGCGATCGACACAACTGGTTCTAGACCGGCAAGGCGGAGAGGACCGGTGACCTTGGATTGTTGCGTGAGGGAGAAGGAGCCGATGACTTCACAATTGCAAGGAGAACCCCCTCAACGTCGGAAAAGGCTGAAGGAGGCACGCGAGAAGAAAGCTCGCACGATGGGGAACCGCCTACGCGAGGAGTTTGGCGTCGGGGAAGAGAGAAAAGGGCCAAATGGGAGATGAGGGAAATAAATGAGGGAAGTTAGGGTTTTTATTAGTGTTTGGGTATTTTACAAAATAGCCCTCCTTATTTGGATAATCCAAATAAGGCCCTTATGTTTGAATTTTTTTCCATTTAGCCCCCTAACTTTTCGGTATTCAACATTCTCCCCCACTAACAAAAATTTGGTCCCCAAATTTAGCTAGTAAATCACAATCAATACTAGTTAACCACAATAGGTACTAGTTAACCACAACAGGTATCAACAACTCAAGTTTAATATAAATACTGAATGCAACACATAATGCAACTCAACCATACGCACCTCAAGTAAATAGATGAGGGTAGCGAACTCTGATCATATCCTCAAGCTCCCAAGTAGCTTCCTCATCAGAGTGGTGCTGCCAACCAACTTTGACCAACCGAACTGTCTTGTTCCTCAACCGATGCTCCTTACGGTCCAGAATCCGCATAGGCACCTCCTCATAAGTCGCGTCTGGCTGAAGTGTGACCGACACCTCCAAACACATGTACTGGATCTGGTATATATTTCCTCAACATGGAAACATGAAACACGTCGTGAACTCCAACCAAAGACGGTGGTAATGTCAGACGATAAGCTACTGCTCCAATCCACTCCAAAATCTGGAAAGGCCCAATATAGCGCGGAGCTAACTTACCTCGCAATCTAAACCTCTTCACCCCTTTCGTGGGTGACACTCGTAAGAACACGTGATCGCTCATGAAGAACTCCAACGGTCTGCGTCTTCGATCTGCATAACTCTTCTGACGATCCTGAGCCTCTGACAGCCTGCATCTGATAGTACGGACTAGCTCTGCGTCATGCTGAATACTCTGAGGACCTAGCAACTGAGATTCCCCAACCTCCTCCTAGAGGGTGGGTGTCTTGCAAGCTCTACCATACAACGCCTCAAAAGGTGTCATCTGAATAGTCAAATGATAACTATTATTATAGGCAAACTCAACCAAATGCAGGTGATCCTCCAAGTTGCCTCCAAAGTCCATAATGCAGGATCACAACAAATCCGCTAACGTCTGAATAGTACGCTTTGACTGTTTGTCCGTCTGCGGATGAAAGGTTGTACTGAATCGAAGCTCTGTACCCATGGCCTGCTGTAAACTTTGCCAAAACCGCGAAGTGAAACGCGGGTCTCTGTCTGATATGATACTCAGAGGAACACCGTGTAGTTGATAATCTCACGGCAGTACAACTCTGCTAGCTTGTCCAACGAATTTGTCCTCTGAATCCCCAAGAAATGAGCGGATTTGGTTAATCGATCGACGATCACCCAAATCGCGTCGTGTCTTCTACGAGACCTCGGTAATCCCACAACGAAATCCATAGTAATGTGCTCCCATTTCCACTCAGGAATAGGGATCTTCTGAAGCAATTCAGCAGGTCTCTGATGCTCGACCTTCACCTGCTGGCACACTAGACATCTAGCAACAAAATCCACGATGTCTTTCTTCATACCATTCCACCAGTAGGAACGTCTCAAATCTCGATACATACAGGTTCCACCTGGATGTATAGCAAATCGAGATCGATGAGCCTCCTGAAGCAACTCATCCATAACCGGATGTGACTTAGGTACGCACAATCTCCCTCGAAAATATAGAATACCCTCGTCATCTCGTGTAAAGTCAGTCTGCTGCTCTGAGGCTATCCAGCTGCCTAGGAACTGCAGATGCTGATCACTAGCCTGAGCCTCTCTGATCCTCGTCCTGATCGAAGACTGAGCAACCATAGTCACCAACAACCCTTTCTCTGTCTGACCCTACTCCTCCAGTCCCAACTTTGAGAAGCTCTGAACTAAATCGATGACCATAACCCGGTGATAAGCCAGAACACTCCGGGATTTTCTGCTCAGTGCATCTGCAACTACATTAGCTTTCCCTGGATGGTAGCTAATAGTACAGTCATAATCCTTCAAGAATTCCATTCATCTTCTCTGACGAAGATTCAGCTCCTTCTGAGTGAATAAATACTTGAGGGTCTTGTGATTTGTGAAAAACTCAAATGTGACGTCGTAGAGATGATGTCTCCATATCTTCAGGGCAATAATAATGGCTGCAAGCTCTAAGTCATGAACTGGATAATTCTTCTCATGCTCTTTCAGCTGACGAGAAGCATAAGAGACTACCCGTCCATGCTGCATCAAAACTGCACCCAAACCCTGATGTGATGCGTCAGTGTAGAGTACAAAATCGTCCTCGCCTGAAGGTAACACCAATACAGGCGCAGACACCAATCGCCGTTTGAGCTCCTGAAAACTAGTCTCGCAAGCATCTGTCCTAACAAATTTCACGCCTTTTCTGGTCAGACGTGTCAATGGTGAAGCGATGCTGGAAAACCCCTCAACAAATCGCCGATAATAACCAGCCAATCCCAGAAAACTGTACACCTCCTGAACTGACTTAGGCTGCTTGATAATTACCATTTTGATAATCAATTTAGGCTCTTAAACTCATGTTTTGATCCTTTTTACATGTTTAATCTTGTATTTACACTAGGTTCCATGAGTTATTTCTATTTTAGCTTTGGATGCAATTCTTTTGATATTTGAGATGTTTTGACATTAAAATTTGAATATAATTTTGTAGGCTTTGAATGATCATGGACCTAGATCAAATTGGATCGAATTTGAGTTCAGACTTGGATTCGGATCAAGAGAATCAAGGATGGAGAAATGTGGGTCATCTGATCAAGTCATGGGGAGATCTGAGCCATCTATCATCTTCTGACCAATCTGAGCTCAAGGTAGAGTTAATCAAGACCATAGATCAAGATCTAAAGTTTTGGTCCAAATCAGAAGTCATCTAGCCGTTGGATCAAGCTCAAGAGGAGTCTAAGTCATCCATTCAAAAGGAAGGGTAATCCGAGCCATCTGTTGCAGGTCTGATCGGTCCAAGCTAAGGAGAAGAAGATCTTGACCATTTATGGACATCTGGAAAGTTTGATTCCAATCCGAGATGATCTGACCGTTGGATTAAGCGAGGATGATAACAATCGTTCATTTTTAATGGGAATTAGTTAAATCAGGAATTCCTCTCCCCAGCTCTGGTGTCGCGAGTTCTTCATCTGTTCTTCGATTTCTTAGGGTTTTCTTCTCCGATCTGCGCGACCACATCAGATCCAGGCTTCTTTTCAAGATTTTGAATCATCGAGGTAGATTTTCTGTTAAGTTTGCTAATCAAATTTGTCTCTGGAAAGCTCAGGTGAGGGTTTCGCCCGGAGCTCTGTTTCCACTGATTGATTCCTTGTTGATCGCTGCTTTTCTTCGATCGGAGCTGTCGGAGCAATTCGGAGGGTTTCTGAGGGTTTTTGAGTCGAGTTGCAATTCAGCGTGTTAAGAAGAAGAGCTCGGTGGGAGATTTCAGATACTGATCGGTCTTGTTGATCGGACAGAGACACTACTGATCGGTCTCCAATCCAATCAGAAGGAGTCCTGATCGGTTCAGTGACCGATCAAGAAGATTAATTCGCACCAAGCCAAAGTAAACTGATCAAGGGAGTTTGTTCTTTGCTGATTTTTGAGCTAGAGGGTTTCTAGCTGGGCTTTTGTGTGACGGCAAGAGGAAATCTTGGCAAGGGACTGGTTTGATGTTTAATTTAGGAAAATTTTGTTTCCAAACACTTGTTTGCTTAGTGGTTTTAGTTTGAATCAATTTACATCTCAGATATGTTTCTTAAGCATGCTTTGTTCTAGTTTTCATAATTCTGCAATTTAGCTACAGATCTTATGTTTTCCTACATTCAATATTAGTTCTTGAATTGCAATCTCATAGTTTTGAAGTGAATTGCTCAATTTTCAAATAGGATAACTATAGTTTCTACAATTTTCTAGTTAGTTTCTGATTTAGCTGAGCTCATTCTGTTTCCATCTATAATTTCATTCCTTGTCGCAGAAAAACCCATTTCACTTGAAAACCCAAAAGAAAATGACAAAATCTAGCTCGAGTTAAGCATTCTTAACTAGTCCTTGGAAAAATACGACTTGAGGCCCCTATACTACACTTAGGTTTATGAGATAAAAGGGTTTTCAATTTATAAATTCAAATTTGAGGCTCATCGTGACACTGATTGTGGGCTACCATCAAATTTTTTCTTAAAAGGGTTTTCACACTGATTGTGAGATAAAAGGGTTTCCAGTAGAGGTATCTCTGTAGATCCTCAGAAGATCGAAGCTGTCACCAGTTGGGAGCAGTGATAATTACCATTTTGATAATCAATTTAGGCTCTTAAACCCATGTTTTGATCCTTTTTACATGTTTAATCTTGTATTTATACTAGGTTCCATGAGTTATTTCTATTTTGGCTTTGGATGCAATTCTTTTGATATTTGAGATGTTTTGGCATTAAAATTATATTCAAATTTTAATGCCAAAACATCTCAAATATCAAAAGAATTGCATCTAAAGCCAAAATAGAAATAACTCAGGCAACCTAGTGTAAATACAAGATTAAACATGTAAAAAGGATCAAAACATGGGTTTAAGAGCCTAAATTGATTATCAAAATGATAATTATCAACTCCCCCACACTTGCTCTTGGGCGTTTCACACAAACTAACTAGTGAACTAATGATGTACCCCCTAGATTATTCTCAATCATAGTTAGAAGCAATTGAAAGGAAATTACCTAGGGTTGTCAATTCTCAAAAATTTAAACTCAATGGACTAGAGTCTTGTCCTTAGTCAACAACAAAGTATACTTCATCCTTCATGACTAATTGAGATGAATTAAACACGCAAATCCTCTCAAGAAAATTTTTGGTGGCTCTCTTCCTAAGTTCTAAATTTTTGATGAAAGTGGAGCTCACTCAAACACATCATGTTTCTTGCACTACCATAAGCTTGCTTATGCTCTACACTCCACCATCATTCTTGAGTTGGATCCACACCTACAAATGCTTATTCGAACAAGTTTAGGAAATATGGAATGATAAAATGAAATAGAAATGTAGTAGATGAAGAATTTAAGAAGGTGGAAGACTTGGATACTAAGAATGTCACTAGATGAACTTTGCCCCTCTTCTTTTTGTATTATCCTACATAAATCAGAGTTATCACTGAATTCAGTGTGCCAAGAAATGGAATAAGCCAAGCTTCAGTAATCCAACCCTATGTTGATCGGTCAAGAGACCGATCAGGCTCTTCCTGATCATTCTGGCTTTCTTCTGATCGATCTGGCATTCTTTTGATCGGTCACGGTGACCGATCAGACACTTCCCTGATCGGTTTGGAGATCGATCAGAGTCTAAAACTGAGCAGAGTCTGAAACTGTTTCTGCCGAGGGTTCACTTCTTTTTAATCAATAACTACATCTTAAATTCAACTAGCTCCTTGTGTTGGGTTCTCCCGACACCAAAATACAAAAACGCAGCGGAAACAAGAACACTCGAGCGATCCATGCGAAAGAAAACTCGAACAATGTACATCTATCTAATAGATTTATCTACTGTTTATACCTTTGAAGCGTGCCCTTCGTTTATCCCACTCGTCCAAGATGCGCTGGATCTCTTGCACGTTCAAACGACCGTGCCTCTATTCGTATCCACACGGACACAATCTCTTAACTTCAGGAGAACTACCTTAGTTGTGCTAGCAACTTGAGGTAGCTCACAGAATACCAAGAACCCTACAATAGAGTTTTGGCCAAAAGGGGAGGAGAGGAAGAAGAGAGGAAGGGAAGAAGAAAGCACACCCACATTCAAATGACAAGTCCCTCTTTTATATTCATCCCATGAATATGAAGAGTCTTTTGTCTCTTTGACTTCCCTTCATTAAAGCCAATAAAGAGCACATCTTTTCATGTGACTCTTCACCTTCTCTTCATCTAATGAAGAGAGATTTTTCTCTTTCCCCATGCAATTCCGATCGGGCCTCTCGGGCTTCCGACTAGGTCTCCCGACCAAGTCTCCCGAGTGCCGAGCTCCCGACCTAGTCTGTCGAGCTCCGACCCAGTCTGCCGAGTGCTGACCAGTCTGCCGAGTGTCGACTCAGTCTGCCGAGCTCCCAGCCCAGTCTGCCGAGTGTCGACTCAGTCTGTCGAGTGCCGAGCTCCCGACCCGCGCTCCCGAGTTCCCAACTCGAGCTCCCGAAATGACCTCCTGAGTTCCCAATTCGGGCTCAGATCTTCTGAGTTCGCAACTCGGGCTCAGACCTCCCGAGTTCCCAACTCGGGCTCAGACCTCCCAAGTTCCCAACTCAGGCTCAGGCCTCCCGATCACATTTCCCGAAGCATCGTGTCCTTAGTGTGTGACCCAATAGGTTCTCGTGACGTTGGCAATGCGCCTAAACACTTTAGACACATAAGCAATGAGCGACAGCTAGCAATGCATCATTGCTACCCAAGTAACAAGAAAAGTCGAGATCCGATTAAACCTCTGTGACTATGATAGTGTATGACCTTGTCCTTCTATCCTTGATATCTAGATTGACCAATGAGGCATAGACCGTGTCATCCTCAGTTAATCTTGTGTTTCTTGATCCCCGAGTAAACTCACTCAAACAAATGAGCTCAATATCTCATATTGACTCATTTGAGCATGGTCATGCGTTTCAGTAGTCCTACTCAATCAAGGAGCCCACAGATATCACTCTCGTCATATGGGAGGGATAGATCTCATCTACATCACTCATATCTCTCCGCATAATTCATTACATACCTAGTGATCGCCTTTATAGTCCACCCTGTTACGGGTGACGTTTGACGATACCAAAGTACATAACTCCTTATGTAGGGAACCGTAGTGACTTCAGGTCTAAGGACTATTCATACTAATAGTCACATAAGAAAGTTTATGACACTCATATGACAATCTATGAAACTTTCTCATGGCGGGTCAATTTAGTACACATTCTCCAATGTATACCCATGTGTCAACTTGATATCACATATCCATGACTTGTGAGCTCAAGTCATCAGTTGACCTACATGCTAGTCTCCATGCAATAATATTGTTCTTGAATATTAATGCTCGACTAGGAATAGTTTAGTGTAGTATTCTCTACATCATCTCACTATCGATTCAACCAATCGATATGATGTAGATAAGAACCTACTACACAAGGATATTATTATACTTAGTTATTTGGCACAAATACAAAGTAAGTATGATAACCAAACATGCCTTTATTAATGATAGAATATGATACAAAATGTCCCTAGTCAATCATCACATAATTGGCTCTAGGGCTCCTACTAACACCTTGTTCACATCTTCCAATTCAGAAATCTAACCCAACTCCTGACAGTCCACTTCATGCTCTTTTTTTTATAACTGTTCTGTTTTTTTTCTCTCTCTTCTTTCTTTTTTTTTAGCTGTTGTTACAGCAATCTTTTCAGCTTCCCAGTCCTTTTCTTTAGTTATCTGCAGCCAACGAATCCCACTTCCAACCAATGGCAGCTTGAGTGAGTCTGTTTTTTTTTCTTCTCTTTTTTTCAGTCATTCTCACTGTCTTATTCTTCTGGAATCTAGGATCCTAGCCGATTGTTGGTGTACCAGCTTCCACATCACTTCTTTGTTCATCTTCTCAGGTAGCTGCTACTTGTATTGTAAAAGCCTTCTCAACTTTGGTTTTGGAAATCCCACGATTTGCTGCATTAGAATTATCATCAACATTAAAGTTGACACTTTTGGTAAAAATACCAAATCTGTTGCTTGAATCAAGCCTATCATCTTTAATCTTTCTCAGTCACATTCTTGTCTTTACCAGCATCCTTGGCTAAAAATAACTAAGTATCAGTTGGCACATTCACTTCCTAAGGTCACTGATTTTTTTCTTTCGGAATTTGCCTTATAGAACTTGAAACATCAAATTATAATTAAGAATTTAGATGCTTCAAATGTTACCTTCACTAACCAATTCTTACAACTCACTCTTGATACAAAATTCCTTTAGATCCATCAAAATAGATTACCAACTATAATTCAACTAAAAATAAGCTTCCAAAATCCATCATTTCTTACCAAAACACTAGCCACCTCCCCCACACTTAGCTTTTTGACCGTCTCGGGCAAAGTAACATCAAGAAACAATCAAAGCACCCAAGTCCATGGAAAATATGGTTATGAACAAAAAAAATAGGGGAAGGAAAATAGAATATAGAGTAGATCAACAAGAAATATTGCAAAAAATGATATGAAAAAGAGAACAAGATGATTCACCTCTATAAATGTGGTCCAATCATAGAATTATAGTTTTGAAAGAACCTAAGCAAGTTCTAGAGTACAATCACATGTGTGTATCTCAAAAATAAGGCCAAATCTTCACTAGGTAAAAAGAATTCATCTCAAATCATCAATCTAGAATCCATAATTAAGTAGTAACTCAAGTATCCAAGAATTTTCATCCATTAGCTCAAATCCTAAGTTTTAACAACCAAATTTAATTCACTTTCAAAGGATTCTAAAATGATATAAAGAAAATCTAGAGGGATACATTTATTCCAAATCATGCATGAAATAAAATGCCAAAATGTATAAAATGGTATCTACAATGAATCTTTATTCACTCTACACTACCTAAGCATTTATTAGCAAAAAACTCACTGTAAAAGAAAAATTTACTGCTAGAAAACATAAAAATGGTATATACAATGAAATAAGAGTGTAAGAAGAAACAAACTCCCCTTTAAGTTGGGTAGATAGCATCATTAATATCCAATCCATCCACATCTAGCTCCTTCACTTTTTCAAAATATTTCTTGAGTCGGTGGCCATTAACTTTCCATATAAGATCATTAGCCTCATCCTTAATCTCAATAACACCAAAAGGAAAAACATTAGTAACAAGAAATGGGTCTTCCCATCTAGACCTCAACTTACCTTTAATTAATTTGAGCCTTGATTTGTACAAAAGGACTTTATCACCAATTTGAAACTCCTTCTTCACTATATGCTTATCATGAAAATTCTTAGTCTTCTCTTTGTAAATCCTTGAGTTTTCGTATGCTCCTAGTCTTATCTCCTCAAGTTCTTGAAGTTGTAGCTTTCTTTCTTCTCCCACTTTATTGGCATCAAAATTGCAAGCTTTCTCCGCCCAATAAGCTCTATGCTCTACCTCCACAGGCAAGTGACAAGCTTTCCTATAAACAAGCCGGTAGGGAGACATTCCAATAGGTGTCTTATATGCCGTCCGATAAGCCCACAATGCATCATCAAGTCTTTTGCTCCAATCTTTTCTACTAGGCCTCACGGTCTTCTCCAAGATTGCCTTAATCTCTCTATTTGATACCTCGGCTTGTCCATTAGTTTGGGGGTGGTAGGAAGTAGACACTTTATGCAAACCCCATATTTGTTGAGTAAAGCATTCATGTGCTTGTTGCAAAAATGTGAACCTTGATCACTTATAATAGCTCTTGGAATTCCAAACTTACAAAAAATGTGTAACCTAATAAAACTCACAACAACACAAGAATCGCCAGTCCTGGAGGGAATGGCCTCCACCATTTAGATATATAATCAACAGCAAGTAGTATATACAAAAATCCAAAAGATGCAGGAAAAGGTCCCATAAAGTCTATCCCCCATACATCAAAAATTTCACAAAAAAACATAGTTTGTTGGGGCATTTCATTGTTTGCTCCTATGTTTCCTATCCTCTGACATCAATCGCAGTTTTTATAAAATAGATAAGCGTTATGGAATAAAGTAGGCCAGAATAATCTACATTCTAGTACTTTCCTAGCGGTCCTCTGTGGACCAAAATGTTCTCCACAGGCAGATGAATGACAAAGTGTAAGAACTGAATGAAACTCATGATTAGGTATCCATCTTCTAATTATTTGATCACTACAAAATTTCCACAAGTAAGGATCATCCCACACATAAAATTTAGCATCACTCTTAAATTTATCTTTTTGAGCCTTAGTAAATTGTGCAGGAAAAACATTAGCTACTAAATGTTAACTAGATCTGCATACCATGGCAACTCACCATGCACCACTAAAAGGTGCTCATCTCTAAAATCATCATCAATGGCTGGAAGGTGTCCATCTCCCTCTATCCTGCTCAAATGATCTGCCACCAAGTTCTCCTTACCACTCCTATCTCGAATCTCTAAATCAAACTCTTGAAGTAGAAGCATTCATCTAATCAATCTGGGCTTTGCATCCGGCTTCTTTAGAAGATACTTCAAGGCTGCATGATCAGAAAATACAATCACATGAGAACATAGCAAATATGATCTAAATCTATCCAAAGCAAAAATAATAGAAAGGAGCTCTTTTTCTGTGGTGGTGTCTTTAGCCTGAGCAGCATCTAAAGTCTTGGACGCATAGCAAATAACATGTGGCGCTCCACCTACCCTCTGTGNTTTCATCAAAGCAAAAAATCCACATCTTTCTGCAAAAGTCTAGTCAAAGGGCGAGCAATCTCACTGAAGTCTCTAATAAACCTCTTGTAAAATCCTGCATGGCCAAGAAAAGCTCGAACATCCCGTACGCATACGGGGTAAGATAGAGAAGATATAACACTAACTTTAGCAGGATCTACTTCAATGCCTTTCCTAGAGACTATATGACCTAAAACAATCTCATGCTTTACCATGAAATGACATTTTTCAAAATTAAGGACAAGATTAGTTTCAATGCATCTATGTAGTACTCTAGACAAATTATCCAAACAAGTATCAAATGATGTGCCAAATACAGAAAAATCATCCATGAATATTTCCATGCAGTGTTCTAGTAACTCACCAAAAATACTCACCATACACCGCTGGAAAGTCCCTGGGGCATTGCAAAGCCCAAATGACATGCGTCGATAAGCAAATGTACCGAAAGGACAAGTGAAAGTGGTCTTCTCCTGATCCTCCGGGTCTATACAAATATGGAAATAACCAGAATATCCATCTAGAAAGCAATAGTGAGACTTCCCTGCCAACCTCTCTAACATCTGATCAATAAAAGGCAAGGGATAGTGATCTTTCCTCGTTACTTGGTTCAGCTTCCTGTAATCAATACAAACTCTCCATGAATTCTTCACCCTGGTAGGTACTAACTCATTACTTTCATTCTCCACCACTGTCACTCCTGACTTCTTAGGAACCACATGAATAGGACTAACCTACTTATTGTCAGAAATAGGGTATATAATGTCTGCCTGTAAAAGTCTAGTCACCTCTTTCTTCACAACATCTAGAATCAGTGGATTTAACCTTCTCTGTGGCTGCCTGACCGACTTCACATTCTCCTCTAGAAATATCTGGTGCATACAAATGGCGGGGCTAATACCAGGTATGTCAGCTAATGTCCACCCTATAGCTCTCTTATGCTGCCTCAAAACTTCCAATAATTTGTCCTCTTGCTCCGAATCCAAGTTCTGGGCAATGATAAAAGGTAAACACTGCTCCTCTCCCAAATAAGCATACTTCAAATGTTCTAGAAATGGTTTTAACTCTATCTGTGATTGCTCGGTAGGTATGGGTGATCCCTGGGACTCAGTGCAATCCCCTACACTCTCAAACCTATCCTCTGAATCTCCTGACATGTCAATCAAAATAGGTGATCCCTGGGACTCAATGCAATCCCCTACACCTATAAAATCATCTCCAACTACGAGTGAATCAGATATAATCTTCAAATCAGCTGCCTCTATATCTAATGTATCCTCAGCCTCATCTGAAATAAAATATCCTCTATGAATACCAAGTGAAACTCTATCAGCAAGTAAATCTGCATCAACTAACTCATCTAAAATATCCATGCTCATGATAGAATGATCCTCTCTGGGGTGCTTCATAGCATCAAAAATACTAAACTGCACCACTGTGTCTCCTATCTCCATAGAAAGTGTGTCTGCATATACATCAATCTTCGTCCTTGCAGTCTTCAAGAATGGTCTCCCAAGAATAAGTGGAGATCTATGTGCTAGATAATCCCCCTCCATGTCTAAGATATAGAAGTCCGCAGGAAAAATCAACTCTTCACCTTCACTAATACATCTTCAATGATTCCAGCTGGGTGAGTCTGACTCCTATCTGCTAGCTGAATAACCACTCCTGTAGGCTGCATAGGTCCAATGCCAAGCATCTGAAAAACTGATCTAGGCATCACATTAATAGAAGCTCCCAAATCTAACATAGCATCATGAAAAAGATTCCTCCCAATCTCACAGGACACAGTGAATACTCCTGGATCTTCACATTTCTGAGGAATTGAATGAATAAGGGCTGAGACATTCTTTCCTAAACTGACCAATTCATTCCCCTTAAGCTTCCTCTTGTGCACACACAAATCCTTAAGAAATTTGGCATACTTAGGTATTTGCTTGATCATGGTCAACAATGGCACATTTATTTCCACCTTACTGAATAGTTTCACAAGCTCTTGATACTCCTTTGCCTTCTCCTCCTCCACATTCTTTTTAGCTTGAATCTTACGCTGTGGGAAGGGTAAAGGGACTCTCGGTTCCTCCACTTGAGCTGAAATTTTTGGAAGTGGATCTTGAGCAGGAATTTCAATCGGTATAGCAGCTGTAGGTTCCTTGTTTTTACTGATTTCTCCTTGTTCCTCCACCAAAATCGCATGATCAATAGAAGAAGGACTTAGGCTTGAACTAGGGTCACTTTCAACCGTTGTAGAATCCATTTTGGGGCTGTTCTGAGCTGGAAAACAAGTTGCTGAAATTTTTTCAGAAAAATCAGCCTTTTGAGTATTTGGACTTGAAGCAACTCTCCCACTCCTCAAAGTTATTGCACTAACATTTCCCTTAGGATTAGGAGTAGCTTGAGAAGGTAATTGACCCGATCCTTGGGCTTGCAATTGATTCATTCCACTAGCTAGTTGTCCAATGTGTCTTTCAATGTTTTGAAGGGTGGAATCATTCTTTTGTTGCCCTTGTTGTTGTTGTAAAATTTGTTGTTGTTGAAGGATTTGTTGCATCATCTCCTCAAGCCTTTGTTGTTGTGCATTAAACCCATTAGAGTTCCCAAAGCCTCCTTGATTGGTATGGGACTTTTGTTAGCCTTAAAATGAAACATTGGGTTGCGGAAAATTATGAGTAGGCTGTGAACTTTGGAAATTCTGTTGTTGGGGCCGATTAAATGAGTGAATAGGCTGTTAAAATTGTTGAAAATTGGGTTGATAACTAGGTGGATGTTGATGGAAATTATTGCTCTGAAAATTCTGATTTTGAGGCTGAAAATTCTGGTTTGAAGGCTGAAATTGTTGGGGCTGCTGAAAACTCCGATTTTGAAACTGAAAATTTTGATTTGAAGATTGTGAATGATGAAAAGATTGTTGGAAATTCTGAATTGGTTGAAATCCTTATTGATTTTATTGGAATTGAGGCTGAAAAAGATGATTTGGTTGCTGAAATTACGGATAAGGTTGCTGAAAATTTTGAAAATGCTGCTGTCCTTGCTATAGGGGCTGTTATGAAGTGTTTTGTTGATAGAATGAATTTCCATACTTCAAATTAGGGTGATCTCTCCATCCCGGATTGTAAGTAGATGAATATGGGTCATTCCTTGATTGATATTGCCCTCTAGTCAAAGCGGCTAATGATTCATCTTGTTGAAGATTAGGACACAAATCTGAATTATGCTCTTGGCTTGAACATATACTACACACTCCCATAATCGGATTTTGAAAAGAAGCTACTGGAAAGTTTTGAGGTTAGTTCACATTATTCAAAGTCATTTTCTTCACCAAAGAGGTTAACTCCAACAATGAACTCTTGATCTCTTTTTGTTCATTTGAAACCATTTGAACTTCATTAACCCCTCTAGTAGTAAGCGCCCTACTTCCAAATTGTTGAGAGTTCTCCGCCATATTTGAAATCAATTCTCTAGCTTGTTCTGGGGTCTTGTTCACTAGAGCTCCTCCAGCTGCAGCATCAATCATGATTCTATCCATTTGAAGTAGACCTTCATAGAAATATTGAATAAGAAGTTGCTCACTTATTTGATATTGAGGACAACTTGAGCACAACTTATTGAATCTCTCCCAATAATCATATAAGGTCTCTCCTACCACTTGTTGAATACCACAGATGCTCTTTCTAATAATAGTCGTTCTTGAAGCTGGAAAATACTTCTCTAAAAATGCTTTTTCATGACAATCCAACTTGCAACATGTCCAGTAAGCAAGTAATAAAACCAATCTTTAGCTGCTCCAGTCAAAGAAAATGGAAATGCCCTTAATTTGATGTCCTCTTCAGAAATCACTTGAGGCTTCATAGTGGAGCACACTACATGGAACTCATGCAAATGTCTATTAGGATCCTCTCCTGATTGTCCCTGAAACTTGGGAAGTAGATGAATTAGGCCTAATCTCAGCTCAAAATCTTCAGCTGACTCTGGTTAAGCAATACAAGAGTACTGAAATGCATCATCAGGGGCTGCAAGCTCCTTCATAGTCTTCTGATGTTCTGCCATGGGACTGCTTGAATGAGTAGGAATATTTTCAATAACTTCTGGAACTCTTCCTTGATTTCTCCTAGCTCTGAAGGTCCTCTCAATCTCAGGATCAAAATCAACAATATCACCATCTGCAGTCCTGGTCATAAACCAAACAAAATGTCAGTAAATGTATATCGAAAGCTAAAGCACATGAAATAGTATCAGATAATATAAACTAAACACAAGCTCAAATCAAACAAACTCAACTAGTATTCCCTGGCAACGTCACCAAAAATTTGATGGATAGCCCACAACCTATGTCACAATGAGCCTCAAATTTGAATTTATAAGTTGAAAACCCTTAGCTAACAAAACTAAGTGTAGTATAGGGGCCTCAAGTCGTATTTTTCCAAGGACTAGCTAAGAATGCTTAACTCGAGCTAGAATTCATCATTTCTATTTTGGATTTTCAAGTGAAATGGGTATTTTTGCGATAATGAATGAAATTACAGTGGAAACAGAATATATTCAGCTGATATCAGAAATTAACTAGAAAATTGCGGAAACTACTCTTATCCTATTTGAAAACTAAACAATTCAATTCGAAACTATGAGATTAAAAATTCAAGAACTAATATTGAATGTAGGAAAACATAAGATCTATAGCTAAATTGCAGAAATGTGAAAACTAGAACAAAACATGCTAAGCAACTTGACTGAAATGTAGTTAGGTTCAAACCGAAACAACTTAAGGAAACAAGTATTCCAGAAACAAAATTTTGCCGAAATAAAACACCAGATCAGTCCCTTGCCAAGATCTCCTTTTTACCGTCACACAAGAGTCAATCTAGAAACCCTCTAGCTCAAAAATCAGCAAGAACAGACTCCCTTGATTAGGTTGCAGTGGCTTTGGTGCGTATTGATCTTCCTGATCGGTCAAGCCGACCCATCAGGACTCTTTCTGATCGGATTGGAGACCGATCAGTAGTGTTCATGACCGATCAAGTAGACCAATCACGATATGAAATCTTCCACGATCTCTTCCTTCTTGATACGCCGAATTGCGACTTGGCTCAGAAACCCTCCGAGGAACCCCTCCGAATGCTCCGACAACTCCAATCGAAGAAAAGCAGCGATCAACAAGTAATCGATCAGTGAACACAACTCCTCGGCGAGACCCTCACTTGAGCGCTTTTAGCGACAAATTTTGATAGCAAACTTCATAGGAAATCCATCTCTATGATTTGAAATCTTGAACAAGCTCGGATCTGATGTTGGCCCCGCGAAGAAACGGAGAAGAAAATAGAGAAAACGATAGAACAGGGAAGAACTCGCGACACCCGAGCTGGATGAGGAGTTTTTGATTTAACTAATTCCAATTAAAAATGAACGGTTGTGATCATCCCCGCTTAATCCAATGGTCAGATCATCTCGGATTGAAACCAAACTTTCCAGATCTCCATCAATGGTCAGGATCTTCTTCTCCTTAGCTTGGATCTATCAGATCTACAACGGATGGCTCGGATTGTCCTTCCTTTTGAATGGACGGCTTAGACTCCTCTCGAGCTTGATCCAACGGCTAGATGACTTCTGATTTGGACCAAAACTTCATATCTTGATCTGTGGCCTTGATTTACTCTACCTTGAGCTCGGATTGATCAGAAGATGAAAGATGGCTCAGATCTCCCCGTGTCTTGATTGGACGTCCCACATTCCTCCATTGCTTGATCATCTTGATTAGAGCCATGTCTGACTCAAATTCAATCCAATCTGATCTAGGTCCATGATCATTTGAAGCCTACAAAATTATATTCAAATTTTAATGCCAAAACTTCTTAAATATAAAAAGATTTGCATCCAAAGCTAAAATAGAAATAACTCATGGAACCTAGTGTAAATGCAAGATTAAGTATACAAAAAGGAATCAAAACATGGATTTGAGAGCCTAAATTGATTATCAAAATGGTAATTATCACCCACGCTCCCTGGGATGTCCCCGACCGGGAAGCCAGACTCTCGCTCTCGCGAGTTCTAAGTGGGCTTGCTCCCATGAACCCCTCGGCTCGGCTCCCAGTCGGACGCATGGTGAACCACACTCCCTGGATAAGATTCGACCGAGCATACCAACTCTCGATAACGGAGTCAGTAACCTCAGGCTTCAGGGTGTTCGATATCCCCCACATAGAAGCTGATCCCGAACAACTAAGGCACCCGAGTGACTACCCCTCTCAGGGACCAGGCCTTAGCAGAAACTTGGGTGGGGTCAGGGCACTTGGGCCAGCTCCGTCGATAGCTCGCTCAAGTTGACCTCACAACGGAAAGTACAGAGTCGAGTCCTCACCCGAGCTCCCAACACTTGAGCACAAAACACACAAGCATTGCAATGGAAAAAGTTTGCATTCAAAATAGGGCTTATTACAAAAATGAGGC
Organism: Boesenbergia rotunda; assembly: GCA_024364735.1. Taxonomy (NCBI): domain Eukaryota; kingdom Viridiplantae; phylum Streptophyta; class Magnoliopsida; order Zingiberales; family Zingiberaceae; genus Boesenbergia; species Boesenbergia rotunda. The sequence continues at coordinate 38,418 of JAGFNQ010005790.1, read as the reverse complement.
TTGGCCTCTACTAGAAAAGGAAAAGAGCTGGAAGGACGCAACCCCCCAGCAACCACGCAAATTAGGAGGCTTAAGGCCTATGAGCGTACCGCTGAGAGGCGACATAAGCTCGGACCGCCTCCAGCTCCTTCCGGACTGTCTTCAGCTCCGACTCCTGGGAGGCGTACTACCTCCTGAGCAGTGCAAGGTCCCTCGAGCTAGCATTCAATTCCTCCTCCTTGACCGTCAGATCGGCTCGTAACGTAGCGGCTGACTGGCTCACCTCCAGGAGCTCCACCTTGACCTTGGCCAGCTCAGCTTGAGCCTGGTGCTCAAGGTCCCGGGCCTTGCGCTCCGTATATTCCAAAGCGGTGAGTTGACATCGTGCATGGACAACCGCCTCATTAGCCAAGTTCAGTTCTGACAAGAGCTCCTCAAGGTGTGCATCTGCGTGGGTTGCGCGATCTTGAAGGGCCTAGTTCTCGGCCCTCAGACTGTTCAGAGCCTCCTCGTTGGACCTCAGCTGCGCATGGCAGAGCTGAGCCTCCAGTCTCTCCGCTCGGGATTCGGCCTGTCACAGGGCCCGAGCCTGACTTATAAAACAAACGGCCATGTCATAGACCGAGCCGAAGAACTGCAGAAAGAAGAAAAACCAATCGTAAGCCTAAGGAAAAAATGCGCGAAAGAAGAAGCACGAGTCATTAATAAAACATACCTGACTAGCCCCCGACACGAGGGTGTTGGCTCTGTTGATCGGGTCCCGGTAGTCGGACTCCCGAAGGCCTTGATGCAACTGGTCGCTAAGCGGACCGTACAAGTGAACTACTCGAGCCAACTCGTGCGGCGCAGTGACAGGAGTCTCATAGGTCGTGCTAGGGTCAGCCTGAGACGGCAGGACCAGATGCAAGGGACGGAGCCCCGTAGCCCCCTCAGGAAGAGGAGGGGGAGGCCTATCGATCCGTACGCCCGAGGTACCAGCCTGGGTCGAAGGGGGCGCCGGAAGAGTGGCCCCTTGAACCGAGGCTGCCGGAGTGATGGGCGCAGACCCGGGCGGGACAGGAGCAACCGGCGGAGTAAGAAGTCACCGTTGGAGGCATAACTCTGGTCCTCTTCACGGAAGGAGGGTTGGTGGTAGTCCCGAAGGGGGCGAAGGGTCGGCCGGCCGAGCCCTTCGGCGCCTGGCGTCCAGCGGCTGGTCGTCTACGTCTTCGACCTCGAGCTCGGTAGCCAGTACCTCCTGGATGCCCGAGGGAGGTGCATCGGTGACGGAGGCCACGGGAGGAGCGACCTCTGTTGTTGTCGAAGGTTCGCCGGCTTGAGTGGCGAGTTCGGCGTCATCCTGAAGAAATCCCTCCGCTAAGGCAGCGGCCAACATCCTTCCGGTTGCAATGAAATGGGGGGGTTGCCGAAAAGATGATCGGAGGGCATACGTCCGCGAGCGTCACCGGAACCCTAGCAGAGCAGGTAGAGGCAGCAGAAGGGCACGGAAGAGAAGAGGCATGGTGGGAGCCGCAACCTAAGTGCCTATATATAGGGGGCAGCGGCCAAAGCCTAGCCGTTCGATGGAAGCCTCGGAAAATGGCGGGATGGAATCGGGGCCCTCCGATTAAAACCGCAGAGAATCCCGAGGCTTGATGGGGCGCGTGTACATTCCCGGCGGCAGGCGCTCCGTCTCCCAAGGCACCGTTAACCGGTGGCAGGCGCTTCGGCGCCCGAGGTACCACTTACCGGCGAACGCGTGTCTTCGTCAATTAATGCAATTATCATGAGGAAGGATACGAAGCGTCTCGTATCACGGATAAGACAGATGGGACAGCCGAAAGGGCATTGGCCCGTCGGCCAGGCGACTGGTGCGAAAGGGGCTGGCCCGACCCAGACCCCTAGTGAATCACGGGTGGGCGTGCTCCCGCGGACCCTTCGACATGGTTCCCAGTCGGACGCATGGCGGCCCACACTCCCTGAGTACCAACCGATCAAGCATCCCAACTCCCACCTTAAAGCCAGGGGTAGGGTCCCGAGTGGCCCACACTCAAAAATTATCACGCTCTAATATCTAATCTGGTCGCTTGTGGAGCCGAGTCGCTCGATTGTTCTCTCAGCCGACCCGCTCTCATTAACAGTTGCCCGAGTCGGCGACACTTAGAAGCAGAAACGATCAGGAAGATGTGAACAAAAGGGGATTTGTATTAGAAGGGTGATGCATTACAAAATTGAGGCAGGTCTCTGCAAGTTAATAGAAAAGAAAGGAAAAAGCAAAAAATCCGACCCTCACTTGAAGGGTCGGTAGACCTCCTCGGGCAGGTCCTGAGCCATGCCCGAGAACTTGACGGCGAAGATAGGTAAGTCGGTGGCAACATGTCCGCCTTGCTTCAGCTGCTCGAACATATTAAGCATTTGGTGCTTCAGCATGGCTCTGATCCGCTCAGACACCTGCTGGCTGAACTCCGTAGTGTTGATATATTCAACTCTGCGGGTGTCCCACCGAGCTGCCTCTCCCGGCTTGTACGCCTGCAGCTCCTCGAGCTCCACCCGAGCCGCCTCCCACGGCCTCCCGACTGGCCAACTGGCCCATCAGTGATCTGACCTCCTCCTCCTTGGCTGCCAGTTGCGAGCACAGGGGCTCGGTAGCTTGGGTCACCTCCAGAAGCTCATCCTGAGTCTTCTGAAGCTCCTCTTGCAACCGATCCTTGATCCGCCAAGCCCAGCGTTCCGTGTGCTCGGCCTGGGCGACTCGGAGGTGCGCTTGCGCCACTGCTGCATCGGCCACGACGATCTGTGCCTTGGAGGTCTCCAGCTGCTCCTCTAAGTGGGTTAGCAGGTCTTGGAGGCCGATCACCTCGGCTCTCAGGTCGTTCAGGGATGCATCGCCGGAAGAGAGCTGGGTGTGCCGGAGCCAAGTCTTCAAGTGCTCCACCCGCCGTTCCGCCCGGAATCGGGCCATGGCGTGAGCCAACATATCTAGGGACATGTTGTAGCTCATGGCCCAAAACTACAATACGCAAAAAAGAAGTCGTTAGTACCTCGAACGAATAAAGCACAAGACAGAAACGAGAGTAAAACAAGAGTAACTTGGGTGGCAGAGGCCATGAAGTTGTTTGCACGGATGCTCGGACCACGGAAATCACTCTCGCGTAAATCGTAGAGGAACTGGTCGGCCAGCGATCCATTCAGCTGAACATCCTGCGTCCAAAGAGGGGTCGAGCGGCTCAGCGCCCTCATGCTCATGAAGAGGTCGGAGAGCGAGGGCGGCAGGAGATGCATCAAGCGCTCCTCGGTAGGCTCCCCCGACTCGAGAGGGGCAGGCTCCCCCAACCGGGGAGAGGCAGGCTCCTCCGAGGACGCTCGAGGCGTAGGAGAGGGCAGAGTGGGAGACTCGACCACGGGCTCCTTGCCCCTCCGCCTCTTGCTCGGCCGGCTAGAAGAAGCCTCTGCCGGGTCGGTCGGTGAGGGCGCGGGCTCGGCTCTGCGTGCCCGCCCCAGTCGAAGGCTGAGAGGCTGGTCATCCCCTGAGCTAGACTAGGAGACCTCCTCGTCGGTTGGCACCGGTACCGGAGAGGCAGAGCGCACCACCTCGGCGGTCAGGAGAGCTGCCTCCTGAGGAGCTAGCAGCTCGGCCATGCGAGCCTCCAGCTCGGCGTTGTCCAGGCCGTAGCCCTCCTCAAAAGCCGCTGTTTGCATCATGGTGGCTGCAAAATAAACAACAGTTATTCAACCATAAAAAGATAAAAGAGGAGACACGGAGCTTACCGAACGAAACAGGCCAACGAAACAGCGCCAGACTGAGCCCGAACATAGACAGAATGTCCTCGCGCAGTAGATGCCCCCCGTGGAAGTGCTGACCCCCAATCTTGGAGAAGGCAGATTGACACAGGGGAAAGGAGCGGAAGTCCTTATGCAGAGGTGGGGGAGAAGGAAAATTCACTAGCCAGCCGACCGGCCAGGTCGAGGTCGGGACGGGGCGAATGTAGAAATATCGCTCCTTCCAACCCTTATTAGAGGTCGGCAGTTTCAAGAGGAAAGAAGTGTGCGATCAGGCCTGGAAGAAGAAATTGCCCAGCTCTTGTCGCTTAGGGTAAAAGAAGTAGTAGAACACGTCTGGGCGAAGGGGAATTTGATACAAGGAGAAGATGATGACCAACCCACAAAGGAGCCGGATGGCGTTTGGAGCTAATTGAGAAAGATTGATACGGAAGTAGCGACATACGGAAACAATGAAGGGGTGGACTGGGAAACGCAACCCGGCCTGCAGATGGTCCCGGGAGATGGTAATATACAAAGGGGGAGGGATGCAGGCCGGTTGGAAGAAGTTGGCAGGAGCAGAGGGTGGTCGGACGGAATATGATAGTCCACGCGGATCACCTTGAGATCGTGGTGATCGAGCTCGGACACCATGGTGGTATACCAGGGGGCCGAAGGAAGAGAAGAGGAAGCCATTGAGACTAACCAAGGGGAAGTTCGCCGGAGAAGATGACCGGAGTAACACGCTTCGCCGGAACCCTAGCGAAGCACGGAGGGACAGCGATTCAATGTCAGGAGTAAAAGCGATGGTGAAAACTGAAGGGTAAATGCCTATTTATTGGCCCCCAGGAGCAACGCCAACCGTCCGATGACGGGCCGACGAAAGAGCACGAGCCGTCCGATCGGGCCCAAGAGGGTTCCCGAGGCGGTGGGGCGTACATGTGCGCCCCTCATTCGCACAGACAGGCGACGGACCCCTCGTTGCTCGAGAATGCAACGAGGAAGGGACACGTGGCGTAATGGTTAAATGCGGTAATTAATGCCCATGATATGAATCTACTCGGGCATAATGAGAGCGAGAATCGAAAGACAGGGTGATGTGACCGGTTCGGCCGATTGGGCTACGCGTGCAAGGGCAACCACCAAGGTCGACCGGAAGGAGTCGGGCCACTCCGATGCGCCAGGCTCGCTATAGCATGCAATAGTCCAGTCAGTCGGACTCGATGCCTCATTCGACTAGACTCGAGGGGAACGCTTATGATCCCGACCTTGCTTACAGGTAGCTCAACCAGCTCAGCCAGCCAGCCGCCATGAAGACCCAGCAGAAGGGCCGACGAAGGCCTCACCCGGAGAGTTCCCAAACCAGGAACCCTCCCGAAGCACTAACTAACCGACCCCGGGCGGGATCAGGGGGTCGAGCCCGACCCCCCCCCATGACTCGGTCCCCCGAGTCCGTCTTCCCGACCCAGGCTAGGTCGGGCAATTCAGTCCTCAGCATTCCCTCGACTGTAGACCCGGAACAAGGCAAGACAGACATAGTTCAACAAACCCCCAACTCAGGGAGTACCTCATACCTCTCAGCGCCCAGTCGGACACGTGGCGGCCCACGCTCCCTGGATAAGACCCGACCCGGTCCATAACACTCGAACCCGCCGGTCAGCACTCTGCCTCCGGACCAGATCTCCCCTACGCCGCCCAACATCAATGCAGCCGGGGTATGACCCTGACGTCGGGGTAATACACGCCTTACCCATTCATGACACACTTCGCGGTTATCCCGCCGACGCTGTACGATTGTACCCTCCAAGTACCCTGCATCATGTCGCGGTACCTCTAGGTGCTCTCCTACGAGCTGATAAGTATTATACCCTTGTCTAGTCGACACGGACAGGGGTTGTCAGCTCTCCCGGCTATATAAGCCCCTCCTCTCCTCATTTCACAGGTATGCTCGACAGCACCCTAATTTTACTCTCCTGCAATTCCTTTGCTCTAATATACTGTCTGTGGATACTGACTTGACCGTCGGAGGGTCTGACCGGGGAAAATCTCCAGCGGGTTTGCTAACGGCCATCTTTCCGCAGGTTGGCGCTAGGTCAGTAGAGCTCGTGGCACTCGGTGTACCATCTCGCCCTTGGGACTTCCACCTCGCTTCGCGACAGGATCATTAACGATCAAAATTTTTTTGATCGATAATTTTAATATTAATTTCTAATTGTTATTTGTTCAAGTGTCTTAAAAAAATTTTAGCCCAGGTAGATTATAATTTTTGACTCCGTCATTGATACTATAATATTGAGGATGCTACATTATTAGCAAACCATAACGCTCGGGACGTAAGAAGCCCGAAATGCTACATATTGGTAAACTATAGCGCTCGGGACGTACAATGATCGGCCAGTGATACTGCTCAAGAAGCTACGATAATCTGGACGATATAGCATGTGAATGCTACAATACTCGGGAGTGCAACTCATTCGGATTCGACAGTGAACCATGTAGATGCATCATGTTGGCATGCCCTCTTCTACGTTGCCACACGAGTTGACGCCCTCTAAGGCCCCACTGGGCCCAGCCTCTCCATCCCGCTCGGCTGCAGCGACTCAGCCATTCAGTCGTTTGGTGACTTCAAGTCATATACTATATCCATATGGATCGGGCCTTCTTCGACCTCATAAACATCCGCCACTCCCTTATTGTTGTAGTAACGACCCTATCGAGTAGCCTACTCCGAAGGCGAAACCTGGTAATGTCCCGACCATGACAGAGGTACACCCAATTGTCGTCGCTCTTGCACCCTACCGTCTTTCATGCTGCCAGTCGGAAGACGATGTTTCACTCGTGCGCCGCCGTGGTTCTCCCAAGGCTCACATGGCATCATTCATAGATGTTCCTTTCCATTGGCTATATAAAAAGCTCGGCAATGGTAAACGAAAGGAGGATGAACCTGTTGCGAAGTGAGTGGGACGCCCCTACGACTGAGAGCCTCTGGGAAGAGCGAGGTCGCTGAGGTGAGCTACCGAGCTGGATCGCCTTTAGCCTGCAAGACAAAGACCGTTAGAACCCGCCGAGAAAAGTCCCCGGCCAGGCACTCTAACGGTCAAGTCAATACTCGACGGTGGCAATGGAAAGTAATAGAACAGTAGAAAATTGCACTATTGCACGTACCTGGGAAATGCGGAGTGAGGAGGCTTATATAGCCGGGGAAGTTGACAGCTCCTGCCCCGCCTGCCACTTGTTGTCATATAGCGAGGACAAGATAATGCATGCCCAGAGGTGGCAGGATAAAGTAGCACATACTGTATAAAGGAAAGGGGCACTGTCAACTTAAGGGTTGGCGTCGTTGGACGCTGCTCGGCCTGACATCAGGGTATGCGATCGTGGTACAGGGGGGAGGATGTGGCAGAAAGATCAATACCTCAGTGAGACATCCGTCGCTTGAGACCAGGATGACTTCAGTCCTGCGCCGACCCCGTACAACTTCTGGTAGTCTAGTGTCAGGGAGTGGTTGTGCCGACTGGGGCACTAAGTAATGATGTCAGCTGAAGGCCTATGATGGTGTCGACTGGGGGCACTAAATAGTGAGGCCAGCTGAGGGCTTATGAGGGTGCCCACTGGGGCACGAAGTGACGAGGCTGGCTGAGGGCCTATGATGGTGCCGACTGGGGGCACTAAGTGACGCTTCCTCCAGTTCGGGCGTACCCCCGGAGCGTGGGCCGCCACGCGTCGGGCAGGGAGCCGAACTTGGAGGAGTATTAGAGCATGAACATCCAACTCAGGATTAGGCTAATACTAAAGGGTGTGGGCCGCCACACGTTAGTCTAGGGGCCTGGGTCCGAGTGGCCCCTAACTGGCGGGCCTTTGCAACCCACTAACCATCTTCCATCTGACTAGGCGCCAGGCTGCCGGGCCAGACTACACGCAAGCTGGCCCGGGATCATAAGCATCCCCCTCAAGTCTAGTCGAAGGAGGCACGTAGTCCGACTGACTGGACCCCAACTCTGGCTCGAGCCTGGCGCGCCCCTCGGAGACCGTGCGTATTTCCTCGTCGATGGCCGCCTTAGTGGCATGAGACTCGTGCCCTTAAGCCTCTTGCGCCCGCATACCGACAGATATGCCCTCACCCTCTGCGAGCGTTCTACCCATGTTTGTATTCTGCCATCATGCACATTACCCGAGCCTGATCAGACGGCTTTGACGGGGTCACACGTTTCTCCCGGTTCTTCATCGAACGACCGACATCCCTCACCTATTCCCATAAGTAGGCCCTTTCTCTGCCCATGCTTCTACGTGTGTTCAAAACCCCACCTCGCACTCCGTCGTTTCGAGTGCTGCTAGAGCCCCGACAGCTCCTCTTCCTCGACTTTCTTCTCCGGCGACTGCTCCTACCGGTCAGCTTCCTTTCTCCTTCCTATCTGATGGCCTCTCCTTCGTCGTCTTCCTCTCCTTCTTTGCCCTGGTATTCCGCCACGATAACCACCCTTACTGCTCACGACCTGGAACAAATCCGGTCGGATTTCTTAAAACCCACCAACCACCAGCTGCACCTGCCCAAGTCGAATGATCGACCTGATTCCACCCCCTTAGGCGACCTTGCTTTGTCCCGGGACCATTTACAAGCCAGTCTCCGTTTCCCCATTCATCCTTTCTTTTCCGCCGTCTGCGACTACTTTCACATTCCCCTACCTCAATTGGCTCCCAACGCCATACACCTAATGTGTGGCTCGATTATCATTTTCTCCTTATACAAGATTCCCCTGGAACCGGAGAATTTCCATTACCTTTTCTATCCTAAACAGCAAGAAACGAGCAACTTCTTCTTCTAAGCACGATCCTAAGCCTCCTTCCTCTCGAATCTTCCCTCCTTCTAGTGCCAAATTTGATCCTGTCGCGAAGTGAGTGGGACGCCCCTACTGCTGAGTGAGCCTCTGGGAAGAGCGAAGTCGCTGAGGTGAGCTACCGAGCTGGATCACCTTTAGCCTGCAAGACAAAGACCGTTAGAACCCGCCGGAAAAAGTCCCCGGCCAGGCACTCCGACGGTCAAGTCAGTACTCGACGGTGGCAATGGAAAGCAATAGAACAGTAGGAAATTGCACTATTGCGCGTATCTGGGAAATGCGGAGTGAGGAGGCTTATATAGCCGGGGAAGCTGACAACTCCTGCCCCGCCTATCACCTGTTGTCATATAGCGAGGACAAGGTAATGCATGCCCAGAGGTGGCAAGATAAAGTAGCATATACTGTATAAAGGAAAAGGGCATTGTCAACTTAAGGGTTGGCATCGTTGGACGCCGCTCGGCCTGACATCAGGGTATGCTGTCGTGGTACGCGGGGGGGGGGGGGGGGCAGGATGTGGCAGAAAGATCAATACCTCGGCTAGACATCCGTCGCTTGAGACCAGGATGACTTCAGTCCTGCGCCGACCCCGTACAGCTTCTGGTAGTCTAGTGTCAGGGAGTGGTTGTGCCGACTAGGACATTAAGTAATGAGGTCAGCTAAAGGCCTATGATGGTACCGACTGGGGGCACTAAATAGTGAGACCAGCTGAGGGCCTATGAGGGTGTCGACTGGAGTACGAAGTGACGAAGCCGGCTGAGGGCCTATGATGGTGCTGACTGGGGGCACCAAGTGACGCTTCCTCCAGTTCGGGCGTACCCCCGGAGCGTGGGCCGCCACTTGTCGGCGGGGAGCCGAACATGGAGGAGTATTAGAGCATGAACATCCAACTCAAGATTAGGCTAATACTGAAGGGTGTGGGCCGTCACACGTTAGTCTAGGGGCCTGGGTCCGAGTGGCCCCTAACTGGCGGGCCTTTGCAACCCACTAATCATCTTTCATCTGATTAGGTGTCAGACTGTCGGGCTAGGCTACACGTAAACTGGCCCGGGATCAGAGGATCTTCTTTTTATGCATGCAGTGAAAGATCGATGTAGGCGTGCAGAGGGGGGGTGAATGCACTTTCGCGGATCGTTTTGATCTCTACACAGATGTTAGCGCAGCGGAAATAATATGTAAAGGAAACAACAATGCTAACAAGAATTCTTTTACTTGGTATCCACTCAGATGGGTGACTAATCCAAGGATCCACGCCGCGAGCACCACTTTTCACTATCGAAAAGTCTCCTTGAGGTGGAGAAACCTTTACAGCAGTAGCTTCCTCTTTACAGATGTAGAATTATGGTGGAGGAAGCAAAAGATCACTCTACGATTGGGCAGCACTTCGTTACTGTACGGAACTGTACAGACACGTGTAACGAGGCCTCCTTTTATAGGTGAAAATGACAGATTCGCAGTCTGTCCAGACTCGCACCAGTCGACTGCCCAAATGGCAGTCGACTGCCCCGGCATTAAATGCCTTCCAACGGCTAGCCAACGGCTAGTTTCGGGATATACCAGTCGACTGCCCCAAGGCCAGTCGACTGGTCCGAAGCTGCGAACTTTCTGTGAGTTTTGGCAGTCGACTGCCTCTGGGCCAGTCGACTGCCGTGCCTCCCAGCTCAGTTCCAGCCATTCCGAACATTCTCCTTCGCGTGTGCCTTCAGGTCTGCTCCCTTGGCTCGCCCTTTGAAGTCCTCTTCCTTTGGCTATCGTCCCTCGGATGCGCACGCAAGCCTTCCCTTGGCTTGCCTCCATGCCACCCTTCACGTGTGCCCTTTGAAGTCCACTTCCCGGCTTGCCCTTGGAGCTCTCCTCCCTCGGCTCTCGTCCCTCAGATAGGTCCACCAAGTGTGATTCTCCAAGTCCTGCAAACTTAATCACACATATCAAATACAACACAACACTCTAACTTTAAACTTATTCGCCCACACATCAAAACCATGATTTTTCAATCATTCAAGGGCCGATTACCTCAACATACAGGTCACTCTTCTCTCTCATCTATTCGCTTTCTTTCTTTTCCCTGCATCTGCAAGCCTCATTTTTAGCCCAGCGTTGACTTTATCGTTGGAGGGGTCACGCAGGTAATGCCAACTCCCGCTAACGTACTTTGGCTCGCAGTACATACACCGGAAATGAATCGGTCAGAGAACAGACGGTCTGTCGCAGCTCCAGAGAAAGAGGGGGAGGAGGAGGCCAAGCGGCTGAGGAAGGACACCGTCAAAATATAATGAAGCAGATTGGAAAAAGGGTAATTCAGCTTTAGTAAAACAAAGCTTAAGATTTTCGTTCTTATATAAAAGATTACTAAAATTCTTTATTCGTGCGTATGCTCTTCGTCTATCAGTTCATCGTTTCCTCTTCAGATGAATCACATCTTTTACAAATTTCGATCATTTTTTTATAAAAAAACTTATTTCCTTTCTATTCACATCCATCAACAAAGAATACGATCGATCGACTCTGAGCAAAAATACTTTCGTTTCTAGCGAGGCGGCGATCTCTGCAGTTGCAGGGCTTCTTCCAGCACCCCTCTGAGCCTTCTCACGTCCACCTTCACCGTCTGTTTATCGAGGAAGACCGACCAGATCGCATCCCAACCTTGCTTGTGGATCGACAGAGGGTCAGTGAACACCGGGTGCTGCCTCGGGTACTGCCTTATCAGCGAACTCTCCTCTTCCTTCACCTCATACTCCAGGTACCTTATCGCCATGTCCGCCGCCGGGTCGCCGAAGTCGTGCCTGCACGCCGACGTGAGGCCGCCCCACGGGACGATCTGCACCAGCGTCGCTCCGCGCGGGAGGAAGACCATGTTGGTCAGCCCCGCGCCGTGGACGCCCATCAGCACGTCGCACGAGTTCACGGTCCGCGCGAACCTCGACACGTTCTTGGTCTCCTCGGGGCCGGCGACCACCACCTTGAAGCCCAAGCTCCGCGCCAGCGACGAGACCTCCCTGCGGTTGGTTATCGACCGCGAGCCCCTCCGGTTGATCAGCAGCAGTCTCGGCTTCTTCCTCCCGGCCGACCGGACGCCGACGACGGCCTGCTCTCTGCTGAGGGAAAAGCACGACCGGAGGAACTCCCTGAAGTCCGCCATGGAGTCGCCGTCGGGGGCTTTGGAGGGGTCAATCCCGAGCTCTCTGTGACTCAAGAGACCCACATGGACGTCGCGGAAGCAGCGCACCGTCCTCTCCCGATCCAGATCGATGATCGGAAAATACGAAAGCCTTCTCAGAATCGTCTCGTACTTGGCGATCCAGCCGTAGTTGAAGTCGGTGACGAGGAACTGGACTCGGCCGCGGTGCCGGCGCGCGGTGGTGAAGAGGGGGATGAGGACGTCAGAGAAGTCATGGAAGAAGTTGCCAAGGAATCCACCGGTGGAGAACACGATGCCAGGTACTGTGTGATTCACAGAGCACTGAGGCGGCTTCGTCGTCGATTCCTTCACGGTCAGTTCTCTGATTCTCCCCATCACCGCGGTTTCCCATTTTCTGCTGTACGGCCTAATCTTCCAACCGATCCCTTCTTCTCCTTCTCCTTCTTTTTCTTTTTCTTCTACTCCTCCATGAACAGCTGCTGCACCATTAATGGCTAAGATGATAGAAGAGGAGTAACCGACAACTCTCACATCCCCGTGAACAGCGCATGTGTCAGATCTGCGCTCGGATTCGTCACAGGATATCTTGCTCTCTGTAATCCATGAGACGTTAATATAATGCATTCGTTAATTAATCAGTCGACGACATGAATTCGAGCTGCTAGCTAGGAGTTGGGATTTACCAGCTGCTCGGGCCGTACTGGTTTCTTGTTCTTCAGGTTCCATGAGGATTTCTTCTAGTAAACTGGTTTTTGAGGAGAAAATTGGTCCCTGATGATCGATTGGAGAGGGATCGATCGTCTCATTTTCAGGTTTCTTCGAGTCTTCGCACATGACTGAAGTGGGCATTCCTCCAACTTCTGCATTAATGTGTATCGATCGTCAGCAAATTAAAAGAATTGATATTTAACCTTTTGTGCGACTCTAATGGTTCGCCTTAATTGTTAATTATTCTTTTGCTCATGAGAAACCCATTTGAAATAATAAACAATAAAACCTACAATTCTACTCACCCGATCGATCCGTGCCACTCTTTTCCTCCTCCTCCACCTGAATCTCAAGGCTCGTCGTCGACGATAACTGCAAACTAGCTAATCAAAAGCACAGAAACAACTCAAACATTAATATGAATTACTGCAATGGAAAAAACTAGCATTGGTATACAGTGGCAGTACTTACAAGACGAGAGGGTGTCCAAGCTCGGCTTCAGCATTGAGCCAACAAAGAAGAAGCATGGGATCACCAAGCACAGTAGCGATATCGAAACCCTAAATCTTTGGGGTTTTCTCCCTGCCATTGCCTTCGCCTCAGAGGGTTAGGACCAAACTCAAACTCAAGGCTCTTCGGTGGAAAACAATTAATGGGGTTATATTTATGGAAACGATGGACTTCATGTAGTTGCCGTGGGAAGACTATAGTTAGCATCGATTCATTTAAATTAAAGATTGAATCATTTCGGGCTTTCCTTTCACGCTATACCAAACGAGGACGTTGACGTTCCAATTGCCGTTGCATTTCATTTATTTCGCATGCAACTTCTACAGCTTGTTCTGGTTATATTCATCAACATGTCAATATGCGTTTATATATAAAGATAGGACCTCGGACTATGATACAGTGAAAGAATATTAAATTATTATCTAAAATTTACGATTCAATTCTTAGTTACAATGTATTTTAGATGAATTTTTTTAAATGAGACACGTAATTATAGAATGTTGAGCTTCTAGACCGTTTATTTCGAGCGTTTTTGATGAAATTTTTTTTATAAGACCGAATCAATCATCTCAGATTTGAATATTACTGATTCATCATGATAAACATATGGATTTGTAAAGGGAAAATGTTGATTAATGCAAGACAGCTATGTGATAACGAAGACAGGGAATCAACATACGCGGAGTTTAAAAATACTCGTAGATGATGAAATTGATAGCGCGGTTTCAACTAATGAGATGTGCACAGTGAGATTGCTTTTGTTTGGGGGGGAAAAATTGAATTAAATGCGTTGATGCATATCCAATTCTTCAATCGTGTTAAATTAATTGGTGTCCAGCTCAATTAATTTTCACGGTTGATAACTTTTTTCCTAATTTATCTATTAGATAAATTTTAAGTATAATTTATGCACAATTAGTGGCTGACTTTTATAATATTCATCCCATTTTGATCTTTTTATTTGTTTTCCTAAATATTTTCATACTGTATCACACCCATATAATGATTATCTTATATCTACTCTTTTGTTTTTTTCCCACGTGCTATCTACACACTTCACCGGTTGATATAACATCATTGACCATATTTTTGCTCTTGGATATGATGTGAATGGAAAGTGAGGTGGTGGGATTTTAATCTCACATTGAGGCTTTCTAGTGAGTAGAAAATAAGGTGGAGAATAAATAGACTCTAGACTCTATTGTGAGTGGGGCTTTAGTCCCACAGTGAGAGTTTTAAGGCATTATGATTGGTTTATATTGTTTCATAAGCATGTTAGTTGTGAATAAATGCTAGGGGAGAGGATCTCTCTCACGCATGGGTGCGCAGGGGGGGTGCAAATCCAAGGCCCGAATTTGTACCGAACCAAGTGAACTCGTGTGTGTGCACGACCTGCGTTTTGCCAAATTATTTTTGCTCAAATGTAACTGATGCATTAAATTTTGATTAATGCAAAATCAATAACCCCCGAGGCATTCGGGTCTGGTCGGGTAATTGACAGTAAATGACGATTAATTCGTCATTTATTATTGCGGGGGTCTAAGCCTATATAAAGGCTCGTTCCGACCTCTTCCGCTCCACCTCGTTCCGACCTCTTGAGATAGTGTTCGGGCACATCCTCAGTTCGCCACGAGCAACGAGTGCTCCGTAGTGCCCGTGGTCAGCTGTTGTATCCTGAGAGATAGACGTCCATCTGAGCCTCGAAGCACCGCCGGAGGAGGATGAATCTGTTTCAAGGAAGCTGCGTTGCGCAGGCCTCAGCAACTTCCTGGTCGGGAGACGCCCGACTACTACTCGGGACGACTGCTCGATAAACCCGGTCGAGATACTCACTCGGGAGCTCGGGATACTCACTCGGGAGCTCGGGAAACTCACTCGGGAGCTTCACTCGGGAGCTCGGGAGACATTGTTTGGGAGCTTGGGACCCTGGTCGGGAGCTCGGGGAACACTGTTCGGGAGACTGCAGTTTGGGAAAAAGCAACTCGGCCCACTCAACAGATAAATTGGAATTATTATTGTAATTTCAATTTATTATAAATTCTCCGAATTTCCTTCAACATTTGCTTCCCCCTCCCCCATAGCGATTTTTGATCACACGGTGACAATACAAATAATTAAAATTTTTATTTTTTTACATATATTATAAGTTCTCTCTCCCACATGCATGTGGAGATTGGTTTGAAAAATCAACTCCACTTAATATAGTTGATTTTTTCAAACTAGTTCTACGTGGAGTTGATTTGAAAAAACCAGCTCTACTAATCATTTGTGAAGTTGATTTTTTCAAACCAACTCTATTTGAAGCTGGTTTGAAAACTAACTCTACTTAGTGGAGTTATTTTTTTTAAACCAGCCTCACCTTACATGTAAAAGAGAGAAAAATCATAGTGCATGTAAAGAGAAATATTAAAAAATTTGATTATTTGTAATGTTACCATGCCAAATCGGAAATCGCTATCGTAGCCTTTATAATAGCGTGTAGGCTATCAAAATCCCTCCCCCCTCCCTTATATATATATATATATATATATATATATATATATATATATATATATATATATATATATATATATCAAAGTTCACTAAATTTGCCACAAATTTACATCTCGTTCCCAAATTTAGAGTAAATATAATTTTCAATTATTAAATTTATCCATGAATTTGGAATTTGTTGTTGATTAAAGGACAAATTTTAGAGGACATTTGGTTTGCTTGTTTTCCATTTTCATTTTCCGTAGAAAATGTGATTTTTTGAAAAACGTGTTTGGTTTATATTTTCCAGTCTTATTTTCCAGAAAAAGATATAGCATTTTCTGAAAAATTAGAGAATGAAATAAAGTCATTTTTTAGAAAATAAAAAAATATGATTTTTTAAAAAATAAAAATAAAAAATGAAGTAAAAATCAAATGCCCCCTTAGTTTAGTCGCCAAATTTAGGGATCTAAAATCATTCCTAACCCTAATTTCGCTCGCTCCCACGCGCACACAGCCAACCATCTTCTATGATTCTCTCAACTTCCGAAGCACGCTGATCTCGTCTAGTAATCTCCGTTTCTTTTCCCATCCCTTGTCCCTCCCCTGCAACCGCTCGCGGTCGGGTGCGAGCGCGGCCTGGCCGAGTGCAAGCCCGACCTGACCTCGTGGCCGCTACGGCCCTGCGCGAGCAAGGCCAGCCATTGTCGGGCATGAACGAGGCCAGCCTCGTCGGAAAGCAACCCTTTTTCCATAGGACAACGACATCTTTATCTTCTCCGAACTCTGATCGGCCATCATCCGCAAGCTTGGTTGATTTCCTTAATGTGTAATTTGATCGTTTTATTACTTGTATGAATTCAATGTTGCTACGATTGTATTAGACTCATCTTCCATGTTTAAGACATCTCCGCTTTAGTTTGAATTAAATGATGCATGTGAAGTATTTGATGAATTTCCCCAAACACTACTTTGAATTGATTAGATTCGGATTGGTTCACTTATGTGATGTGCTAATTGTTTATTTGTATGAATTCTTATTCAATGCTTGTAATAGATTCAATGCCCGATATTTAGAATGTCATGAATTTGGTTTTAATTGAATGTTGCTAGTTAGGTGTTAGATTAAGAGCTTTTACATCTTTGTTACATAGTTAATGCAGTTAAGTATGTCAGTTCTAATGTCATGCTATTCTATTCAGTGTTTTATGTTTGAGTCGTTAATTTGGATGTAATTCAGTTGGATTAGATTTAGATTCCACGAAAATCTAAATGATGTAGTATTATGTATGGAATTTAAAGACAATAAAGTTGTTTTTCTACTCTTATATTTGATTGTTGACTCCGTAATATTGTTTATGCATGTCTCGATTTGGTGTGGAATTAAAATTGTCTGAGATACTCATCTTTGTTCATCTGCTTCAGGTATATTGCAACAATAGTTATTTATTGATAGTCAATGTTATTTACTTAGATGACTTCAATATTAGTTATTGTTATACAAATTTAGTAGCAATTTATTATCTTAACGTTGGTGATGAGATCTATACTAGATTTTATTTATAGTAGATCAGGGTTAAATATTCTAATAATTTTAAATTTGGAAATAGGAAAAGCAGAAAGAAAGGAGTTGGATATATAAAAAGAAGTTACCAGAACGTCAGAGTTTAATTGATGAGTTTATTTTTAAGTTGGAATAATTTTTGGATTTTGCTTCTAGTAATAATATATTGAGTTTATGAATGAGAATAAGTTAAGGTGCCCATGCAAAAAATGTCATAATGAAAATTTTTTACAGATTGATTACGTTTGAGAACATATTTGTAGATTTTATTTTACCTTGAATTATTATAATTGGATATATCATGGTAAACCATTCATATTTGATGGGGATTATGGACGAAATATAAAGTCTTAGTTAGTGAGGATCATAATTATTATAATCAATTAAATCTATATTAGACGATGATAATTGATGCAGCAAGTCAGAATTTTATTCCAAAATCGAGCGCTGCAAGTTTTATTTTCCCTCCAACATTTGAATAAATGTTTACTAGTTATGCATCACTGTTGGAGGAGGTAACACCACCAATTGTTGATGAAAATGTGAAAAATGAACCATATCTACAATTCCTAGAAGTGTTCAGTTGGATTAGATTTAGATTCCATGAAAATCTAAATGTAGTATTATGTATGGAATTTAAAGACAATAAAAGTTGTTTTCTACCCTTATATTTGATTGTTGACTTCGTAATATTGTTTATGCATGTCTCTATTTGGCGTGGACTTAAAATAGTCGGATACACTCATATTTGTTCATCTGCTTTAGGTATATTGCAACAATCGTTATTTATTGATAGTCAATGTTATTTATTTAGATGGCTTCAATATTAGTTATTGTTATACAAATTTAGCAGTAATTAATTATCTTAATGTTGGTGATGAGATCTATACTAGATTTTATTTATTGTAGATCAGGGTTAATATTCTAATAATTCTAAATTTGGAAATAGGAAAAGCAGAAAGAAAGGAGTTGGATATATAAAAGAAGTTACCAGAACCTCAGAGTTTAATTGATGAGTTTATTTTTAGGTTGGAATAATTTTTGGATTTTGCTTCTAGTAATAATATATTGAGTTTATGAATGAGAATATGTTAAGGTGCCATGCAGAAAATGTCATAATGGAAATTTTTTACAAATTGATTAAGTTTGAGAATATATTTGTAGATTTTATTTTACTGTAAATTACTATAATTAGATATGTCATGGTAAGTTGTTCAAATCTAATGGGGATTATGGACAAAATATACAAGTCTTAGTTAGTGAGGATCATAGTTATTATAATCAATTAAATCTATATTAGATGATGGTAATTGATGCAGCGAGTCAGAATTTTATTCCAAAACCGAGTGCTGCAAGTTCTATTTTTTTTCCCAACATTTGAATAAATGTTTACTAGTTATGCATCACTGTTGGAGGAGGTAACACCACCAGTTGTTGATGAAAATATGAAAAATGAACCATATCTTCAATTCCTAGAAGTGTTCAGTTGGATTGGATTTAGATTCCACGAAAATCTAAATATGAAAAATGAACCATATCTTCAATTCCTAGAAGTGTTCAGTTGGATTGGATTTAGATTCCACGAAAATCTAAATGATGTAGTATTATGTATGGAATTTAAAGACAATAAAAGTTGTTTTTCTACCCTTATATTTGATTGTTGACTTCGTAATATTGTTTACGCATGTCTCTATTTGGCGTGGACTTAAAATAGTCGGAGATACTCATCTTTGTTCATCTGCTTTAGGTATATTGCAACAATAGTTATTTATTGATAGTCAATGTTATTTATTTAGATGACTTCAATATTAGTTATTGTTATACAAATTTAGCAGCAATTAATGATCTTAACGTTGGTTATGAGATCTATACTAGAATTTATTTATAGTAGATCAGGGTTGATATTCTAATAATTTTAAATTTGAAAATAGGAAAAGCAGAAAGAAAGGAGTTTGATATATAAAAAGAAGTTACCAGAATGTCAGAGTTTAATTGATGAGTTTATTTTTAAGTTGGAATAATTTTTGGATTTTGCTTTTAGTAATAATATATTGAGTTAATGAATGAGAATAAGTTAAGGTATCCATATAGTCATAATGGAAATTTTTTATAGATTGATTAAGTTTGAGAACATATTTGTAGATTTTGTTTTACCCTGAATTATTATAATTGGATATGTCACGGTTAACCGTTCATATCTGATGGGGATTATGGACGAAATATATAAGTCTTAGTTAGTGAGCATCATAGTTATTATAATCAATAAATCTATATCAGACAATGGTAATTGATGCAGCGAGTCAGAATTTTATTCTAAAACCGAGCGCTGCAAGTACTATTTTCCCCCCAACATTTGAATAAATGTTTACTAGTTATGCATCACTGTTGGAGGAGGTAACACCATCAGTTGTTGATGAAAATGTGAAAAATGAACAATATCTTCAATTCCTAGAAGTGTTAAGTACTACAAATGAACCTGTGTGGGCTAGTTGTGATAGTTACACTAAATTATCTTTAACTGTAAGACTGTTGAATATCAAGACTGAGCATAATATGTCTGAAGATTATTTCAATGATTTTGTTCAAGTTATTAAAGAGGTATTGACGCGTGATCACATACTACTTGATGATTTATACAATATGAAAAAACTTGTGAAAGAATTAGGATTTATACAATATGAAAAAACTTGTGAAAGAATTAGGTCTTCCGATGAAAAGAATTGATATTTGCAGAGATGACTGAATGCTATATTGGGGAGATGATGCAAATGCAGATGTTTGTAAATTTTGTAATTAATGTAGGTACAAGAGTACCAGGAGGTCAGGTCGTAATCAGCTATGTAAATTATATAGACGAATATTTTATTTACCATTAACTCCTAGATTACAAAGGCTTTATGTATCAAGGGTCACTACAGAACAAATAACTTGACATACGAATCATGAAATGGAAGAGGGGTTAATGTGCCATCCATCATATGCAGAGACATGGAAATCTTTTGATACAACATATTCTAAGTTTGCGAAGGAGACTCGAAATATTATGTTAGGTCTCTGTGCTAATGGATTTGCTCTATTTGGCACTCACAAAATATGAAGAAGTTAATAGATGTTTACATGTAAGCATTGATTGCGGAGTTGAAACAATTATGGGTTAAAGGTTTTCCTACACATGTTTTTCATACTAATCATATATTTATAATGAAGATTGCTCTTCTTTTGATCGTAAATGGCTTTCTGGCTTATGATGTTATCGGGATGGAGCACCGTTGGGATCTTAGGATGCCCAATATGTATTGAGAGATCAAAGTCATTTATATTGAAATATGGGAAGAAGTAGAGTTATTTTGATTGTCATAGACAATTTTGACCATCAAATCGTAAATTTAGAAGGAATAAAGAAGAATTCACTAAAAATATATTGGAAAGAATGCATCCGCTATTGAGATTGATAAGTGAACAAATTTGGTATAAAGTGCTTAACTTTTCGTCTGTTATTGAAGAGTCACATTGTACAACATATGAATATGGAAGTAATGTAAATGGACTAATCGGAGTATATTTTAGGATTTATGATATTTGAAGAGTTATTTAATTCATCATTATCTCGATGTGATACATATTGAGAAGAATATTTTGATAACATGATAAATACAGTTATGATTTTCACTGAAAAATGAAAGACAATCTGAATGCAAGTAAAAATATACGACTCCTTTGTAAATGACCCACTCTTGATATTGATGAAACTAGAAGGGGACCAAAACCAAAAGCAATTTATACATTAAATAAGAATCAGAGATGAATTATTTGTAAATACTTGAAATCACTGAGATTTTTTTATGATTATGTCTTTGATCTTGAGAGATCTTGAGAGATGTATTGATATGAAGAAATGTAAATTGATTGGTTTGAAAAGTCATAACTATCATATATCCATGATAAGGTTAATTCCTATTACTTTTAAGGAACTCTTAAAAAATTTTATATGGGGTGTCATTACGAAGTTAAACATTCTCCTTCATAATATTTGCTCGACAGTGTTGAGATATTCACACATAGAGACATTAAAGAGAGATATTTCAATCATTTTATATAATTTAAAAAGAATATTCCACCATCATTTTATGATTCCATGGAACATCTTTTGGTTCACTTATCATATGAGGCTAAGGTTGGAGGTCCTAGCCAATTTCGATGGATGTATTTATTTGAAAGATAAAATTGTAATCTTCTATATTCCATTATTAATGTAGATAAAATGACTAATTTAATTATATATTATTTTCTAATACATTTTTTTATTACAATTTGATTTCGATATCATTTGAAGAAAAGGTTGGAAAATAAGGCACGGATTGAATCCTCTATTGTTAATGCATATATTGTTGAGTAAGTAACAATTTTGCATCATATTATTTTGAGCGTCATGTTCAGTACAAAAGGCGGAGGAGACCTAGAAGAAATGATGACGATCATGTTGATTCTAATTTGAAGTCATTTTCAATTTTTAACTACCTTAGTTGACCATGTATGCGTAGATACTTAACGGGTCAAGAATGGCTGACAACACATATATATTTTACTGAACTATCTAGAAGTAACATATTTTGAGTAAGTGTAAATTTGATATTATGTATTTCTTATATTG
>JAGFNQ010005790.1:0-16815 GCA_024364735.1 Boesenbergia rotunda | reverse complement strand
AAAATTTCAAAAAATCCAGAAAAATATGAAATTTTGCAAGCACGCTTGTTAATGTATTCTCTACCCTAGAAAAATATTGGTTCATGAAAAACATCAACCGTCCTTGACTTTTGGTACAAACTCAAAAATTCTTAAATATCGTCATTTTTGTATCAACTTTCAAACCAATATATGATATCTTATGTTTGCCACTTCCATTGATCTTAGGGTTTCATATAAATGATTCTCAACCTTCCCCTTTTTCATATAGAAATCTTTATTTTGACAAAATTTCCCCTCTTTACCTCTTAACCCTAGATAATCATGAGAGCATCCATTCCCATGTCCTTAACCATAGAGATCTTGTCCATTCAATACAATCAGTGAATTTTGGCAAAACACTTTATATGAACTTTCAAGATACATCATGAAAACATAGATAACGATCTCAACCCAAAACATATAGCATATCATCAATTTGCAATTAAAGACTTTTCAAACACTACTCAAATCATAACCTAAGATTAATCATCAAGTCATGACATAACATAAAAGGATAAGCAAATGGTTCTTACATGAAAACTTAAAGAAAGTCAGATGGGCCATGACCCCAAAATAGTTAAAGTTTTACAATTCCTACATAAAGTGTTTGAGAGATATAACAAAGCAACAAAACAAAACGCTCTCAACACTAGAACCACCAAGTCAGGCTGACTACATCTCGGCGCCTGGAGGAGGAGGAGGACCCTGATATGCTAGATGTCACTGCTGCATCATCTCATACATTTCCTGCTGCTGCATCTGCATGTACATCTGGCGCTGCTGGAACGTATGAAAGTCCTCCCTCAGTTCTTCTACCTCAGACCGAAGTTGAGAAAACTCCTCCCGTGTAACTCCTCCTGTGAGATCCTCCTCCTCGTCATCATCATCAGCTGGTACAGAAGCAGGTCGACGATGCCAGATAATCTCCCCGTCATGCTTCTCGATCCCGGCCAAAGAAAGCTGTCGAGAACCTATTTGGTCATAGTCTTTGGATAACTCATGCATTTGACCCTTATCGACTCTGACCCCTCTAGACTTAAGGAATTCGGTCAGAACAAAACCGAATGGCATGTATAGCTTCTTATTGACTTCATGGGAGAAGTAGGTAATAAATGTGAAAACCTGACGAGCTATGTCAATGTCCAATCGTCTCTCTAATGCACTCATTAACACTAAATGAGGAAGACGAATCCTCGACCACCCCTTTGTAATGATTGGAAGAATGCAACCTAGAACCACCTTGTACAAGACATTATTCATAGGTCTCATATCTTTGGCATCAAAAATGCGGTCCCTAGGACATCGAGGCCTACCAAAATAGTCCCGATGGACCTGATCTATGGTAACACCCGGCAAATCTAGAGGGTCAGCAACAGTGGGGAAGCATGTGAACAGACTATTTGACACTCTAGACCTCAAGAATGACCATAACTTATCAGGTGTAAATGAAATAGTGATCCCTTGGACCATTGACTCATATATCATGTTTTGGGCATTAGTGGATGAGAGATTGGCGTAGAATTCTTTGCATACATCAAAATTGATGAAGTGTTGGCAGTAAACCAGTTGTTGCAACCCGAAATAAGCAATGATGCCAGTGATGTAAGAAATGTCTTGGAAATAGGATCGATTGAGATAGCGGCAATCCATTAATATGAAAGTCGCATTCTCAAACACTTTTTGACACTCCTCGAACCTAAACCGAGGTCCCTCAGGATCTAATTGTCCCTGGCGGGATGATCCCTCACCCACCTTCCTCTTATATGCCATCCTAACACATATTTTACCCATGCATGCATAAAACCCACCCCAAAAGGAAAAACAACAAGGAAAACATGCAAAATGAGATAGGTTAGTTTCAAAACATGAACCCAATCGAAAAATACACTCCACACATAGTTACCTCTTCTTAGAGCGTTCCATGAGGAATGTTGGTGATGATTGACTCCAAAAGAGATTTTCCCTAACCCTAGGTGTGGATCTGAGATGGAGGAGGCTAAGAGGGTGTTTTCAGAGCTTGAGAAGGCCTTAGGGGCAAGGAGAGGTCGGGGAGGAGAAGTATCGCAAGGGGGGTGCACCGAAAACCCTAGGTTCGGGCTGCCCCGTGCCCTTTTTCTTTTATAGAATCTGCTTACCAGTCGACTGGCAGGAGGCCAGTCGACTGAGAAAGTTCACAGAAAGTTATTGTGGTAGAGACCAGTCGACTGCCCCAAGGGCAGTCGACTGGTAAAACTCACAGAAGGTTCTGTGTTACGGACCAGTCGACTGGCTCTGAGCCAGTCGACTGATACCTGAAATCCTAGTTTTTAGTCGATTTTAAGAAAAACATAATTAATTCCACAAATCTCCAAAAAAATCTAAAATTTTATGGAGAGATTCGTAGATCCTAGCTCAATCAAAACTATCCCGAATCCCAAGATTGATACATTTCTCAAAACTATCTAAATTTGACCAATTAAACTCAACCCAAAGTTCTAATTTGAACCTCTTCTTGATGCCTCATCCCATATTCATTCATAGTACATTACTAGCATCAAGTTACATGACATTGTCATATTAAAACCATTTTCTCTCAATTATAGTCCTATTTCCTCCTTTTTCTCCATAATTCTTCCTTTAGTGTGCAAATTCTCTAGAAGTTAGGCTATCCTTAGCCTTCCAAACTCATTGTCACACTTTATTGCCCATTTAATTTCTTAGAAGGAAACCACCTGAGATCCATTGACCATGGATCCCATTTTGGCTTCTAGAGCTCTCCCTCGAGCTCCTAGCCCTAGTTACCTCCCTAAGTAACTCATCTACAAATGCAAGACCACACCGGTGCTCCTCCGGTGCTTCTTGACCTTCCACTCTCACTCTCTTAGCCCTATAGACCTTTTGCTTGGTCAATTCTTTTTCTTTTCCTTTAACTGGCTTTTCTTTGCCATTTTTGACCTTTTCTTTATCATAGTTATAGGGCATCCTTGAATATAACAGTTTATCAACATTCACCTTCCTAGGATGGTATTCTAGACCTGACCTACCATTTCTATGATTTTGGTCTTTTGGTATTACGTTCAATCTCTTTGACTCTTGAGTAACTCTACCTAGGTTTCTTTCTAACTTATCAAGTTTTGTTCTTAAAACTTGATTTTTTTTCTAACTCTCTAACTTAGGATCACTAGACCTAACTTGATCATTCCTAGGTCTACCCATTTTTCTAGACGTATATCTCCTTTCCTTAGGATTTATGCCTTGGTCCTTAGGTTTTGTTGTCCTAGGTTTATCATGAAACATAGAATATTTTGTGTTTTGATACGCAATGGTGTTTCTATTCCTATCATGGTATTTAAAAACCAAAAACACGCATGGGCAAACAATCTTCATTAATTCTATCATTCATACAAACATTTTGAGTATACATTGAGTTAGGGATTACCTCCCTTACCTTTGTAGCTCCCCCTTAATGTGAGCTCATTTTTCTTTCTTCTTTCTCCCATCTTCTAAGGTGCTCAATCTTCTTAAGTTCTCTTTTCCTTGGGCATTTTGTATGGTAATGTTCTAGCTCCCTGCATGTGAAACATCGAATATTTTTCTTCTTCTCTTGGGCTTCTCCAATCCTACACTTCATGTTAGAATTTAAATGAATTGAAATGGGTCTAGATTTTACCTCCATTTTATCTTTCGGGCAATTGTCCTTGTAGTGCCCCTTTTCGTTGCACCCAAAGCATGTTATATGGCCCTTTGATTTGGCTTTGGTGGAGGTGGAGGCTTGGTTGACTTCTTTTTCAACCTTGGATGACGTGGATGCTTCCTCTTGTTCTTGTATGGACAAAGGTCTCTCTTCCCCCTCAATCCTTGAAATTGATACCTCCTCTTCTTCTCTTGAGGAGGTTGATGATCTTTCACTTAATTCTTCCTCCTCTTGGGCTATCGAGTTCACTTCCTCGGG
Organism: Boesenbergia rotunda; assembly: GCA_024364735.1. Taxonomy (NCBI): domain Eukaryota; kingdom Viridiplantae; phylum Streptophyta; class Magnoliopsida; order Zingiberales; family Zingiberaceae; genus Boesenbergia; species Boesenbergia rotunda. The sequence goes on along the minus strand of JAGFNQ010005790.1, from coordinate 12,863 downwards.
TTCTTCCACTACTTGACCTCGTGTAGATTTTTTATGAAATTCTTCTACTTTGATCCACAATTCGTGTGCATTTTTGTATGCTCCTATACCATTCAACACATTAGTAGGCAAAGTATTAAGCAATATGTCAATTACCTTTTTATTCGCCTTGGATTGATTTTCTTGTTCTTGATTCCAATATCTAGGTCTAAGCATCTTCCCGTGCTTATCCTTTGGAATCTCGAAAGGTTCTTCAAGCGCAATCCGAAGGTCTCACTCCATTCCGAACCACGTCTCCACCCGTGACTTCCAATATCCGAAATCTTCATGGTCGTAGGCCGGCGGAGTGTAGATGTCGTCTCCGAATTTGTCTTCCATGTTCTTCTTTCTCTAGCATGTGCTCCCTCGGCGGTTAGTCCGATCAAGAGCGGTCCTTCGCTTTGATACCAACTGATAGATCGAATAGCGTGCTAGAGGGGGGGGTGAATAGCATTTTGTCGTTTTCTCTACAGAATTGTTAGTGCAGTGGAAATACAAATAAAATAAGACTAATTAAGAGAGAACAATGCTAACAAACCGATTTACTTGGTATCCACCTCGGACGGGTGACTAATCCAAGAATCCGTCGGTGGATCAATCCCCGGATAACCTCCGGCTAGTCCTCGTCGCTCCTTGTGGGTGGAGAAACCTCGCCACAACATCAAGCAAGCCTCCGAGCACAAAAGACTACTAACTCACTTTACTCAAGCGAGTTTCGTCAAGAGATAGTAGTCTGAAACGAGCCCCTTTAAATAGGGCTCGAATCTGAAACAGCCGCTACCAGTCGACTGCCCCTGTGGCAGTCGACTGGTTCCACTCAGATTCGACCGTTGTGTTGATGCAGTCTGGCCCGGTTGTTGTTTTGGTATTTGACAATGATTTAAGTTTAGTTGAGAAAATTATGGTTAAGTCCTGATCAGTGATTAGACACGGGTTGATTGAAATCCTAACCTGGAGGGTTAGGTGTGAGAAATCCCGGTGAGTGAAGTCGGGTCCTGGTGAGTGAAGCCAGGTGATGAAAATCCCGGTGAGTGAAGCCGGGTCCTGGTGAGTGAAGGCAGGTGATGGAAATCCTAGTGAGTGAAGCTAGGTTGAAATCCCGATGAGTGAAGCCGGGTCCCGGTGAGTGAAGTCGGGTGACCAAAACCCTGGTGAGTGAAGCCAGGTCCTAGTGAGTGAAGCTAGGTTGGAAAAGTCCTAATTCGGAAGGGTTGGGTGAAAAGTCCTAGCTTGGAGGGCTAGGTGAAAAGTCCTAACTTGGAGGGTTAGGTGCAAATTCCCATCCTGGAGAATTAGGTGAAAAAGTTTTGGCTTGGAGGGTCAGGTGCCTAGCTTGGAGGGTTAGGTTGGATGAAGTTCTAACTCGGAAGGGTTGGGTAAAAAGTCCTAGCTTGGAGGGCTAGGTGAAAAGTCCTAGCTTGGAGGGCTAGGTGAAAAGTCCTAACTTGGAGGGTTAGATGCAAATTCCCAACTTGGAGAGTTAGATGGAAAATCCTTAGCTTGGAGGGCTAAGGTGGATGGAAACTTAGCTTGGAGGGCTGAGTTTGAGTCCCTGGATCGGTCTGGTGATCGATCAGGGATTCTGGCACGCTGCTCCTTCGTGGATCGATCTGGTGACCGATCCAGCGATGACTGATCGGTCGGGCGACCGATCAGGGAGCACACAGTGAGGTTGGGAACCTACTGTGCTGCTCCTGATCGATCTGGTGACCGATCAGGGAGTATGCGTTTCACCCATTGACTGGCTCCTGATCGGTCTGGTGACCCATCAGGGAGCTCACAAGTGGGTTGAGTTCCCTTGCTGATCTGCTCCTGATCAGTCTGGTGACCGATCAGGATCACTGTGCAGATCGTTCTGGAGAACGATCCAGCATCGCAGGTTCCTCTCTATGATCGATCAGGACGGAGACTGATTGGTCTGGAAACAGCCTGATCGGTCTGGTGACCGATCAGGGCACAGCCTGATCGGTCCGGTGACCGATCAGGAAGCATCCAGTGAGTTTTGGGAACCTTACTGCTCGACTCCTGATCGGTCTGGTGACCGATCAGGGATACTGTTCAGATCGGTCTAGAGAACGATCAAGTGTCGCGAGATTCTCCTTATGACCGATCAGGATGGAGCCTGATTGGTCTGGGAGCAGCCTGATTGGTCTGGTGACCAATCAGGCTGGAGCCTGATCGGTCTGGTGATCGATCAGAAGCAGAACTTTAATTCAAATACGCTGTCAGAAGCTCTGATCGCGCTGTTTTCTCTGCCGATTCTCTGATACACTGCTGATATATGTTGATATGAGTTGCTAAGCTTCTATTGGAGTATACAGGCTTTACAGGGATGATTCAAACATTGGAGGAGAGTCAATGGGAGGCTTTCCTTGGAGCAGGTTTGGCTGTTTCCTTGTTTCAGGTCTCAACGGCATCTGGAGAGCAGCTGGCAACTGACGGAGGCTCAGCTGGAGAGGGTCTTCAGTGGACTGAGTGCTCAGGGAGTCAGGGGGACAGGCTGTGGCTTCAGTGGATGCTGATGGAGAGCCTAGTGATGGGAGTAAATGCTTAAGACGAGGCTGGAAGCAGAGGAGTGACAACGAAGATAGACAGAAAACTTGAGGAGTTTGGCTGGGCTAGGTTGTGTGCTCTCTGTGTTTTGTGCTTAAGCGTTCTACTACATCCTTGTGAGCCTTCCTTCTTGTGTGTCTCGTGTGCTTATCCTGTATTCATCTACTGAGACGATTGTGGAGAGGTTTCTCCACTGAGAAGGAGGCGCTTGATATCCGGTGTTCACCGGGGCTTGATCTGCCGACGATCAAGGGATCGCCCACCTTACGGGCACGCCAAGGAGTAGGGGCAAGTTATCCCCGAACCTTGTACATCACGGTGTTAGCGTCGGTTTGCTTTTCCTGTGTTTTATTTGCTGTTCTTCGTTTCTGCAATTGTATTCCGCTGCTTAACTCTTGAAGTGCAGAAATCCTCAAAGGAGCAAGACTTATAGTGTCTGGCTATATTCACCCCCCCCCCTCTCTAGCCATCTCATCTCCAACACGTTGTTGTACAACGTTCGAATTTTGCCAGCTGTTCCAGTCAACACTAGTCGACTGCCCATGGGCCAGTCGACTGGTACACACCTAAGCCTAGGGTTACACTCTCGAGTACATGTCACTTCGCACTCGAACCCTCCCGGCTTAACCCCTGAGTACAAGCACTCATACTCAGACCCTCACAACCCAGTCGACTCTTCACCAGCAGCCTCGACTATTGCCTTCACGCCTTCTTCATCTTCGGCCCTCGTCCCTCGGATGCGCACGCAAACCTCCAGTTTGCCTCCATGCCACTCTTCACGTACGCCTCGAAGTCCGCATCCCTCGGCTCATCGTCTCTGCTATCCACCGGTGTAACGACACGGTCTCTCAACCCCTTTGGCGGCCAAATCAACATTTGGCGGCCCAACAACTTGGCCCCTCGACCCAACAACTTGGCGGCCAAATCAACATTTGGCGGCCCAACTATGTCGACTACCAACAACCGTGTCGTTACTCACTAGGTCTTTCCACCCCTGGCCAGTGAATTTTTGCCTTCCTCAGGATTCGAACTCTAGACCTCCAGGATAAGTACTAGAGTTTATGAATCCTGATAACAAGTGAGCTACACGGTCTTGAGTTATCCTGGAGGTCTAGAGTTCGAATCCTGAGGAAGGCAAAAATCCACTGGCCAGGGGTGGAAAGACCTAGTGAGTAACGACACGGTTGTTGGTAGTCGACATCGGTTGTTGGTCGATGACATAGTTGGGCCGCTAAATGTTGATTTGGCCGCCAGGTTCTTGGGCCGAGGGGCCAGGTTGTTGGGCCGCCAAATGTTGATTTGGCCGCCAAAGGGGTTGAGAGACCGTGTCGTTACAATAAAAATGCGCCTTTTTATGTAGCGACCCCGCCTCTATAGTCCCCGCAGGTAACCCTTTAGGCCGGCGACCCTACGGTCTTCCCACCCCTGGCAGTGGATTTTTGCCTTCCCCAGGATTCGAACTCTAGACCTCCAAGCTAAGTACTAAAGTTCCTGAATCCTGGTACCAAGTGAGCTATAGCTCACTTGGTACCAGGATTCAGGAACTTTAGTACTTAGCCTGGAGGTCTAGAGTTCGAATCCTGGGGAAGGCAAAAATCCGTTGGCCAGAGGTGGGAAGTTCTTGTGAGTAACGACACGATCGAGGTCGCCAAAGGGCCGCCAAATAGAGATTTGGCCATCGGAGGGGCCGCCAAATAGAGATTTGGCCGCCAAAGGGGCTGAGGGGCCAGGGTCGTTACAACCGGTCCCTCGGATGCGCACGCAAGCCTCCAGCTTGCCTCCATGTCATCCTTCACTCGAAGACATCAACCAAGTCCATGTGTACCTAAACACCTACACACTCATGTACACATATGAGAACACAATAAATCCTAACTTAACCATATTGCCCACACACATCAAAACCCTATGATCCTCCAGATCATCTCAGGGTCGATTGCCTCAACAGTTTGAATTTTGCTGAATGAAAAAAAAATGTGATCGTAGTTTTAAGTTGTATGGACTTAGACTATGCATTAAGGAATAATCATCTCGTATCTCTCACCAGTATTAGCACTATAGAGCAGAGGGCTAAATATAAGCTGTGGGAGAAATCAAATCTCATGAATCTAAGTATTATGAAAATTTTCATACCGGCACAAATAAATGGCTCAATAACAGATGGAGAAGATGTTAGAAGTTTCCTAAACCAACTGGCAAGCCAATTCACCTCAAACGAAAAATCAAGACTATCACACATCTTACGAAGTTGGTAACCATACGGTACAGTGGTAGGGAAACATAAGAGAGCTCATTATTGAGTTGTCTAATATAATGACAAGCTTGAAAGCACTAAAACTTGATATGTCTGAGAGTATGTTAGTGCATTTCGTCTTGATGTCTCTGCCTGCACGGTTCACTCATTTTAAGATATATCGTATAACACTCAAAAGGACTAATTGCTCAATGCAGGTAAGAGGAGGGGAGATTGAAGATTGAAATGTCTGAAAGTGCTTCTTTAACATCTAGTTCTCAAAGTATGAGTAAGAAGAGAAAGAGGTTCAGAAATAAAGGAAAAGGAAAATAAACTGTAGATTCTGAAGGTAATAACCATAAGAAGTAGAATAAGAAATCAACCACTTGTTTCTTTTGTAAGAAGAAAGGTCATATGAAAAAAGAATTGTCTCAAATTCGCCAACTAACATATAAAGAAGGGTAAACTTCTCAACATTGTGAGTTTGAAATCAATTTAGCCATTGTACCTAGGCTTGTGCAATCAGTTCAAACCGAACCGACCGAACCAATTAAACCCAAAATTGAATCAACCAAATTTTTTTTGAACTAACCGAATCAAACTTTCCAAAAAACCGAACCAACTGAACTGATAAAACATCGGTTAATTTGATTTTCAACCGAAATAATCGAATTTTTCAATTCGATTTGATTTGGTTCCCGATTGAATTGGTTTGATTCCAATTTGGTTTGGTTCAACTCATAATATCAATTTGGTTTGTTTCAATTTAATTCGTTTCAACTCATAATATCAATTCGATTTGATTTCGATTTGGTTTGATTCAGTTTGATTCGATTTGGTTTAGTTCCTATGTGATTTGGTTTGATTCAATTCAAAATGTTGGTTTAATCAGTTTAACCAAATTTCAATTTTCAAAACCGAAACTGAATCAATTATACCGATATAACCGATATTTTAAAAAAAATCAAACTTCCAAAATAACCGAACCGAACTTTTAAGTTCAATCAGTTCAGTCGGTTAATTCAGTTTAATCGAACTTTTGCTTACCTCTAATTGTACCTACTAATACTTGATGGATAGACACCAGTGCTACTGCTCATATAAGTGTCACTATCCAGGGTTGTCTCAGTAGCTGACTTCTACTTGATGGTAAAAGATATATCTATATGGGGAATGGGAAGAACTACAGTCAAATTTATTGATGTTTTTAGACTTTATTTAGGAACTGATGTCTATTTGGATTTAGAAAATACTTTTATTATATTGTCTTTAAGATGAAATTTAATTTCAATTTCTTGTTTGGATAAATAAAGTTATTCTTGTTTATTTAGAAATGGAATGTCTAGTATTTTCTTTAATTCAGTTTTAATTGGCAATGATTTCTTAGTTGATAAGCTTTATAAATTGAATACCTTTACACCTACGATTGACAACGTAATAATACATAGTATAGGTATGAAATATAAATTGACCAACGAGAATTCTTTTATGTTGTGGTATAGACGTTTAGCACATATATCCAAACAACGCCTAGAAAGACTAATGTTACATGAAAGTCTCAATTTCCTTAATATGCTAGACTTTGATGTCTGCATAGAGTGGGTTAAGAGAAAGATCACTAACAAAAGGAACAAGGGAGTTAGCCGTTGTAGTGACGTTTTTGAGTTAATACATATGAATATTTGTGAACCATTTCTTAAGACATTTTGGAATGGACACACATATTTTATTAGCTTCATAGATGATTATTCCATATTTGACTATCTGTACCTTATTTATGAGTAATCATAATTTTTGGACATGTTCAAAATTTTCAAAAACTGAAGTTGAACTTTAACTAGGTAAGAAATTAAAACCTTCTGATTCAACCTTGAAGGAGAATATTATAGTCAATATTATTGATCAGTTGAACAATGTCCAAGACCTTTTATGAACTACCTTGTTGAGTGTGAGATTATATCTCAGTATATCATGCTTGGTATACCCAGTCAGAATGGTGTAACTGAGCGATATAATCGTATCCTAAAAGACATTGTGAGAAGTATGATGACCTTCACTTCTCTAACGAAGTATTTGTCTAGTGAGACACTTAAGACTGTAATTTACCTACTCAATAGGGTAACTAATAAGGTAGTAACTAAAACCTCATTCGAGATGTGGATGACTAGGAAGCCTACCATTAGACATTTATATGCCTAGGGTTATCCAGCTAGGCTAGACCTTACCAGTCTAATGAAGGACACTAGACTCAAAATAGTTAATTGTATTTTGTAGGATACTTAGATAAATTAAGGGGCTATAAATTTTATAATCCCTCTAATAGATCATGTTAGGATCAAAAGGAAGATATCTCCGTAATGATATAATATTGTCCACTTTGAGTCTAAATCCTCATGGTTTTATTTTTGGGTTCTATCCAAAAGATCTCATGCAAATACATATATCTTTCTCTTATAAGTCCATAATCTTTTCCATGTATTTTCAATGTGGGACTATGTTTGCAACCTTAAAACCCCAACAATCCCCCTCAAACAAAGGATCACAACCCCGTCAAGTGGAAAATCTTTTCGTTTGATGTCCGATCCTTGACCCACCAGGATTTTCTATCCCTCAGTCCACCTGACCTACTAGGACTTCATTGCCTAGCCACAATTAAGATTTTTTTGCCTGGTGTCCTGTCCGATCTCATACTTCCTTTGTTCAAGGCTTAATTAGACCATAACTCTTGTGCACAGTCGATGGTTAGATCTTCTGACAGTCCAGACTCTAATATCAATTATTGGGATTAGATGACCCGGCTAGAGAGGGGTGAATAGCCTTGCAAAAATAAACTAATTTTTTGTTGTTCTTAGCAAAAATAGAGTTAGTTTAACAATTCAATAACATAAAAGTAATTATTGACTACTAAAAGAAAGAGACATAAAGATGTACTTAGTTTGTAACCTGGGTGATTGCTAATCCAAGACAAATAAATAACTTAACTCTAGATTAATTCCTTGTAGGCGGAGAAGCCTTTGACAAACTTTAATACTCATAAAAAAGAGAAGAAAAATGAAGGCAAAATTGAGTGAGTTGAACGATGAAAAGCTCTGAATTAAGGAGCCTATTATAATGTTTAGACAACCTTATCAAAATACTAACGTGACACTTCTCGAGCACTTGAGTGCACACGGGCACCTAATACTAGGTCAGTGCTTATCCATGTAGCGGCAACCAAACAATGACACGTTTGTCGATAAGCATCAAATCTCGAATGGCTGTATAAAGATGGGTGCCTGTATACACGAGCGCTCGACTCTACACGGGCGCCTAATTGCTCAAGCGACTGTGTTGACTCGGGCATCCGAGGACAGCTTTTCCAACTCAGTTCTGCTCAGCCTTGGGTTGACCAGTCTTCCATTTCTTCTGGGTGATCTCCAACTATCCAAAGTTGATATCACTCGAACCCATCTCCGACCTTCTCCTCGAGCAGTCTTTCTCCCCTAGCTTCTCACCTCTTGAATGTCGCCCGCGCCCTTCTCGCTCTACTAGTGTACTCCTCGATAACTCTTCTATAGTTTTTGCGACCCTCAGATGCACCGAACCCGTCGGCTCCATTCCGGTGTCATCATTCTCGTTTGTTGTATCTTCCGCTCGACTTCCTATGCTCCTAAGCTCCTGCACACTTAGACACATAGATTAAAACCAATAGGGCCTAACTTGACTTGGTCGACTACATCAAAACTATCCTCGGGGTACTTATAGATCCTTCTTCAAAATGGAAAATACTAAATTCATTGAAAATAGTGAAAGTGATAAAATCAGGAAAATATCTTTTGAAGAAAGAGTTGACGATCCTTTTGTGATCACTACTAGTGCAATCAGTAGCGATATGATTACCATACTGTACATTATGGATATTACACATCTAGTAAGCGTAGTGAACTAAGATATTCCCATTACATCTTCAATGCAATTAAAGAAGCCTACTACTGAAATTGAGGAATTGTCTCATATTGATGAGCAAATATCTCAACTACCTCAAACACAAATGCCTTTAAGGAAATCAACAATAGAACAGAGAATCATGAATTCTTGTGATTATGTTTATCTCCAAGAGTATGATTTTGACATAGGATTGGAAAGTGATCCTACATCTTTCTAAAAAGTGAAACAATACTCTAACCCTAAAAGGTGGATTAATGCCATGCAAGAAGAGTTGAAGTCTATAACAGACAATGATGTTTGGAAACTTGTTAAACTACCTAAAGATATGAAGCTCGTTAGTTGTAAATGGATATTTAAAACCAAGCAAAATTCAAGGGGGCAATATCGAAAAGCATAAGGCTCGACTTGTTGCCAAGAGATTCACTCAGAAGGAAGACATTGATTACAAGGAGATTTTCTCATCTGTGTCGACGAAAGACTCCCGTAGGGTATTCATGACACTTATAGCTCATTTTGATTTATATCTACACCAAAATTGACATAAACACTGCTTTTCTCAATAGAGACATTGAGGAATCTATATATATGGTACAACTGGAGAACTTTGAGTCCTCAAACTCAAAGCACCTAGTATATAGATTAAAGAAGTCTATTTATGGTTTGAAACATACATTCTGTCAATGGTATCGAAAATTTTATCAAGTGACTACCTCATTTGAATTTGTATTTAAGGAGAACCCCATTGATCAGTGCATATATGTTAAGTTCAGTGAGACAAGTTTATTATACTTGTTTTATATATAGATGATATATTACTTGCAAGAAATAATATGAGTTTGTTGTATGAAACTAAGTTATTTCTATCTGGTAAATTTGAAATGAAAGATTTTAATGAAGCATCCTTTGTTGTAGGTATACAGATTTATTATGATCGTTTAAGAGATATTCTTGGACCTTTACAATAGATTTATATTGAAAAGGTGCTTATAAGGTATGACATGCAAAACTGTACACTTGGTGACACACTTGTGTCAAGAGGTGACAAGTTCAGCTTGTAGTAGTATCCATGGCTTGAACTTGAAATAAAGGAGAAGAAACAATTCTCATATGCGCCAGCAGTGGAAAGTCTCATGTATGTTCAAGTTTGTACTCGACCAGATATAACGTTTATAGTGGGGATGTTAGGTAGATATGTTAGTAACCTAGGATCGTCGCACTAGAAAATAGTTAAGAGAGTGATTTGGTATTTGCAAATAACTAAAGAATTATGCTCACGTATTGGAGGTCAGATCACCCGGAGATGATTGGTTATTCAGATTCCAATTTTGTTGGATGCTTAGATAGCAGAAGGTCCACTTAGGGTTATATTTTCATGCTTGCTAAAGAAGTTATATCTTGGAAGAGCGTTAAGTAAATGCTAGTAGCCATTTCTACTATAGAGGCAGAGTGAGTAACATGTTATGAAACATTCAATCACGGGATTTGACTACGGAACTTCATCACAATATTGCAGATCATTGATGACAATGAAAGACCACTAAGGATCTATTGTGATAATAAAGTTGCAGAACTTTATGCTAAGAACAACCATTATTTATCGAAGTCTAAGCAAATCGACATTAAGTTTCTAGCAGTTAAAGAAAGAGTTCTGAGTCGTCAGATCATAGATTCATGATAGTGTACATCGATATAGATTCCATGTTGATCGATCCACTCACTAAAGACTTGGTGCCTAAGGTGTTTCATGTGCATGTTGTGGATATGTGATTCTTCTTATGGAAGAATAACTCATCTAGTGGGAGGTTTGTATTTATTTCATTACTCTATATTTGATAATAAAGATAAATATTTTTGTTTTGATTATTGTACGTACTTAAAGTTCAAAATATTCAAGAGATTTTTATTTATTTGGTAGACACTCTGAATACAATCTTATGATCTACTGTTGCTATTTAGTATTTGATATTTGTAAATATGATACAAATTCCTTTTTTGGAATCATAAGGTTGGGATCATGATTTGTTATTGCAGCTTAACATACATTATTTGCAAATATGATTGGCCCTTTTTGGGTCACTTTGGCCTAGCTAAAAATTGACATGTATGGATTATATTTCATATAATTTTCACTCTACACATCCACATCTTGATTTATGTCAATAATAATATTGGTATTGTTATTACTATTAAGGCTTGTTATGATATATATAGTAGCTATGACTTCTTTGGTCCTATACCAATGAAGTTAATAGATCAGATTGTTTACAGAAGTATTCTGTACTCATAAAGTTGGATAACAACTAAAATTTTACTTGTATTTCATATACAACTCACAAATACCCCAAATGGGAGATTGTTAGTTATTATCTTTAATTGGTGGGCTTAATTATAAGTTGTACATATAAATACAAACTGAACTCATATAAAGTGATCTATCTTAAGGTTATTGGGTATCGTATTTTGGATGTGGACCTCATATATGTATAATCCATTATCCGCATTCATTATCATCTATGGGCTGATAATAGATATTTACTATAGATAGGGTTGATCCCAAACGTTTAGGCATCTTGACCTAATTTCTGGTTTTCTATCGACAAGAAATTTTTACGGAGCCGTCACCCCTTAAGCTCCTTGGAAGACTATCCTCATCCTTCTTCTTCTTCCGTAAGGATTCCAGATTCGAGGACGACAGTTGAGACAATAACTCTTCTGTATTTAGTTTCTATTGTCTAATTTCAGTTCTTGTTATTTTGATTATGTCATGTTGTCTGATGAAACTAGATCTTTTTGTTCTTGTATTTCCTATATGTGAGTTCCATTGAGGTAATCTATTGTCCGTGAGACTATGTGTTTTGATATTTGGGCAAAGGATTTAAGTTAGGTTCACCTTTGTATTTGATATGTGTATTTGAGTATGTATGTTCTCCGGGATACACATATGACTCAGCTTGACTGCTTCAGATCCGATGAAGGATAGAGAGGCATCCGAGGGACCATGGATAAGGCAGCAATGATGAGCCGAGGGAAGCGCACTTCGAGGCATACGCGAAGGATGACATGTGGAGATGAGCCACAAACTTGTATGCATCCGAGGGACGAGAGCCAAAGCGAAGAAGGCTTGAAGACAAGAGTCAAAGCTGCAAAGGAAGAGTCAAGTGAGTCGTGAGGGTCCGAGTGTTAGTGAACTATATTCAGGAAAAAAAATCTTAGGTTTAGGGTTTGGTCAGTCGACTGGTAAAGGTCACAGAAAGATCAGTCAACTGATCTTTCTGTACAATCGACTGGTGTTCGGGGAATTCGAATGTTGGGTTATAACATTCGGATTCGACTGGATCAGTCGACTAGTGTTAGAACCAGTCGACTGGTAACAACTAGTTTAGACATGAGCTAGCCAGAGATTTTTCGGGGAGTCATCCACCAACGAATCGGGATCATCCACTTTACGGACAACCGTGGAGTAAGAGCTTTATCTCCGAATCACGTTAAACGATTTGTTCCTTTGTTAGCTTAGTTTTGATTATTAAGATTTTCGCTGTGCAAGCTAATCGTGCAGGACGAAACTAACGATTTGGGGGCAATGTCTATTCACCCCCTTCTAACCAATCTACAATCCCGTACAAGTTCTTTGTGTTTTAGAATTCACGCGGCTTAGGTTTTTACAAGAACTAATAGATGTATCATTCGTTGTGAGTTCTTCTCGAACTGATGACAAATTTTAATGGGATTGGATCTATTTTTGTGCCCCGGGATCCGCTATTACATACGTTTTTTTTTAAATTTCTCATGTATATAAAAATTGAGTCTGAACTTCAATGAATTAATAAGTAATATTTGTTTAATAAATAGTTCATCTAATAATGCTAAATTGATGAACATTCTATTGTGAGCTCTTTGAATTGATCATTCAATGTTTAATTGACTTAAATGATTTCATAATGCTATTTTTTTTAGAAAGAAAGATTTTATTTAAAATAATTACAGAATTACGAGATCTATATTCTTTTTTCAAAATTATTTTCTTGTATCTATCAATTAAATTAACCATCATTGCTTTACTATTTTTTTTTGAAAGACTTATGCCTTTGACCTTCCATTAAAAAAATTTCTAAAACAGACATTAATTTAAAAT
>JAGFNQ010005789.1:0-24168 GCA_024364735.1 Boesenbergia rotunda | reverse complement strand
TTAAGGAAAGTTGTTTTCACATCCATTTGTCATATCTCATAATCATAATGAGCTGCTATGGCCAGGAGCATCCGAATGGATTTAAGCATAGCTACTGGCGAATAGGTTTCGTCATAATCAATTCCTTGTTTCTGACGATATCCTTTTGCCACTAATCTAGCCTTAAAGGTAACAACATTATCTTCCATGTCGGTTTTCTTCTTGAAAACCCACTTGCACCCTATGGGCTTAATCCCTTCAAGTGGGTTAACCAAGTCCCATACTTGATTTTTGTACATGGAATCCATTTCCGACTTCATGGCTTCAAGCCATTTATCCCTTTCTAAATTTTTTAAAACATCTTCATAATTGATAGGTTCGTCATCGTTAATGAGTAACACGTCGTTCGATTCACTTATGAGAAATCCGTATCTCTCTAGAATATTGCGTGTCCTATCAAACCTACGAAGAAGTGGTGTTGTTTTAGGTTCAACTAATAGCTCATCATTATGAGTTATTGGTTATGGGTCTAGACTAGGTGTCTCTATAATGTCTATTGGAGTTTCTTGAACTTCTTCAAGTTCAATGCTACTCCACTGTTTTCTTGTAAAAAAAATTCTTTTTCTAGAAATACAGCATGCCTTGTAACAAACACCTTTTGTTCCAAGGGATGATAGAATTGGTAATCCTTCATTTCCTTAGGGTATCCAATAAATAGACATTTATCAGACTTAGCATCCAATTTGTCTGATACAGTCTGCTTTACATAAGCAGGACAACCCCATGTCTTTAGGTGAGATAAATGAGGTTTCTTACTATTCCACGTCTCATATGGAGTAGTAGAGACTACCTTGGTCGGGACTCTGTTTAGTAAGTAAACAGCTGTCTTAAGCGCATAGTCCCAAAAGGATTTTGGAAGAGTTGCATGATTCATCATAGATCTAACCATGTCCATCAAGGTTCGGTTACGCCTCTCAGATACACCATTATGCTGTGGTGTATATGGCGGAGTCCATTGAGACAATATCCCATTGTCCCTAAGATAATCTTGAAACTCTTGACTTAAGTATTCACCACTCCGATCGGATCGAAGTATCTTAATACTTTTGCCAAGCTGTTTCTCTACTTCACTTCTGAACTCTTTGAATTTCTCAAAAGCTTCATATTTGTGTTTCATTAAGAACACATACCCGAATCGTGAGTGATCATCGATAAAGGTAATGAAGTAGCTATAGCCTCCTTGTGCAAGAGTTGACATTGGTCCACATGCATCAGTATGTATTAGACCAAGCAATTCTCCCAGTGGTTTACCTTTTTCGGAAAAGGGTAATTTGGTCATCTTGCCTTTTAAGCATGATTTGCATGTATCAAATGAACCGGGTTCAAATGATTCCAGAATTCCACATCGGTGTAATTTGGTCATGCGTTTCTTACTTACATGGTCAAGACGACAATGTCACATATAGGAGTCTATTTGATTATCTATTCGAGTACGTTTGTTGCTAACTTCGATATTGAAAACGTCACCGGATAAATCTAACGTGTAGATACCATTGCATAAAGTTCCGGTCCCATAAAGAACACCATTTAAAGTTATGTAACAACAATTGTTACTAAAAGTTAAATGATAACCCTTTTCATTCAAGCATGAAATAGATACAATGTTCTTTATTGACAAAGGAACAAAATAACAATTATCCAATTCTAAGACAAGCCCAGTAGGGAGCTTTAGCAAATATGTTCCGATGGCAACAGCAGCAATCTTTGCTCCATTTCCAACTCGCAAATTCGCTTCTCCTTTGACGAGTCTTCTTCTATTCCTTAGCCCCTGTATGTCATTACATATATGTGAGCTACACCCAGTATCAAGTACCCAGGTGTACGAGGAAATAGAGTGACATTCAATAACGAAGATACCTGAAGAGGATGGGGCATCGGATGCCTTCTTCTTCAAGGACTCAAGATAAACCTTGCAGTTTCTTCGCCAGTGGCCCTCCTTGCCGCAGTGATGGCAAGTGCCTTTTGGTGTCTTTTCAATCTTTTTGGCCTTTTTCTTCCTTCCCTTATTTTGTTCTTTGGGCTTCCTCTTAGAGCCTTTCTTTGAGGAACCAACTAACAGTACCATCTTCTGATCCTGCTTTACAGAAGGCTCTATAGTCTTCAGCAGGTTAAGCAACTCAGGAATGGTAGTCTCCAGTTTGTTCATCCGATAGTTCATCACAAACTGTGAGTAACTCTTGGGCAAACAATGTAGAATTAAGTCAATACTTAGTTCGTGATCCATTGTAAATCCGAGTGTGCCTAGTCACTCAATGTACCCCAACATCTTCAACACAAGCTGTGAAATAGAAGTGCCTTCCTGCATCTTAGAGGTGAAGAGGAGTCTGGAGACCTCAAACCTTTTGAATCTCGTCTGCTCGTCAAACAGCTCATGAAGATGGAAGACGATGGTATGAGCATCCATATGCTCATGCTGCTTTTGTAGCTCAGGTACCATAGCGGCCAGTATGATGCAACTCGTAAGTTCAGAATCGGCCACATGTTTCTGATAGGCCACTAACTGGTCTGGAGTTGCATCTTCAGGAGGATGGTTGGGAAGTTGTTCTTCAAGGACATAAGCAAGCTTTTCTGCCTTGAGGACTATCCTCAGGTTTCGAGCCAGTCCATGAAGTTTGGCCCAGTCAGCTTATTGGTATCCAAAATGGAACGCAAATTCAGAGAAGACATGATCAGGTGATTATCCTAGAAATACAAATTGAGATTATGTGATGAGAATGATAAATAATGAATCAATATAAATTAATTAAATCCTATTTATTTTTCGAATTGAATAACCCTTTTCATCAATTCGGGAGATCGTAGAAACATCTCCAAATAGGTTGATATTCAACCATAGATAAGAACAACCATAGCTAGAGTCCATCAAGTTATTCTTAGCTATGAAGGTAGGTAATTATACCGATTATATATTATACATATGTAACTATCACATTATACTATCAACTAATTGAATGTTTGCATAAATCATTGGGTTGTTAACTCATTAACAAGTATGCAACAATATACATAGCACCCAACTGCACCTTTCTTTACATCGACCTTGGCTGTGGCACAACAAATCGATGCGCCAAGGTTAAGGCTGACCCATTAATCAAGAAATAGTTTTAATATGATTGGAGCTCATTCAACCGTTTAGTCATGCTTGGATGTGTCCAACAACCAAAACTAAGGATTGACCTCTGACTCCAACTATATTAATCATAAACTAATTCCATGGTTTGAACATGTTGAGGTTCAAGCCAAGCATGGATGTGTCCATCAATCCAAACGAGAAACAAAACTCCGGTTCTAACCATATTAATGGAAGGTGTTTGCCTTAATATTTTGTAAGGGGTTTTGTGTCTCATCCTTTTCTTTTATGCACATTCATGACATATAATTATGCCATATTCTAACGATTTCCTTAATAAAATATGTATGTGACTTAATTTATCAAGTCTCATTAATTGAATTAGGAACCGGATTTCCTAATTCTAATTTCATACTTTATTCAAGGAATTGTTTCGGGAAACAATTTCCTAAATTATCATAATAAATTTCGGAAATAATATGTTTAAGACTTTGATTTCTCTAAATCAAATATTATTAAATTAAGAGACAGATTCCCTTAATTCAACCACATATTATTTTCATGAAAATCTTATTTAAGGAAATATACTCTATAAGAAACAATTTTCCTAATTAATTTTGGAGACAATAATATGTAAGAGCATCACCTCATAAATCAAATAATATGTAAGAGCATCACCTCATATTATCGTTTGAGAATCACCTCAAAAATTTTCGAGATTTGATCACATATTTTATTTATGGAAAATTAATATCAATAACTTAATTTGGATGACTCCCCGAGGCTCAATCCAAATTAAACATTTGACAATTTAAATTCAATTTAGGAAACTTAATTATAACAACTAACTTTAAATTGGACGGCTCCCCGAGGCTCAATCCAAAATAAAAAATTTTGTAATAATTTAATTTCCAATTATAAATTTAAATGTCAATTAATATTCCCATAATTTGTCTAGACTTTCTTGAAAGAAAGTGCCCAAAATTGCGAGCATTCCATAAATGGAAAGTTTCAAAAAAAAAGGTTTTCAGAATAATTGAAAGTTTCTGGTACAAAGAAAACTTACATTTTTTCAAAATTGGAAAATTTCCAAAATAGGAAAATTTCCAAATAGGAAATCTCCAAAATCGGAAAGTTCCCAAAAATGGAAAGTTTTTACAATTATCATAAAATTTCAGAAACAGAGATATTTCATAAGTTTGCGAAATTTCATTAGGATTTCCAAACTTTGAAATTCCTAAATCGAAAATTTACCATAATTGGAAAGTTTCCATAATTGAAAATTTTCCAAAATTGAGATCATGATAAAGGTTTCGCAAAACAATTATATGATTATGTCGAACACAAACCTCGGCTCTGATACCACTGTTGGGACCGGGTGCATGTTGACATGGATGCAGGTTCGTAATTTTAAAATTAATTACGTACAGCGGAAGGTTTAGCATAGATAATTTCTCAAATTATTTAACCACACATCTAAGCATGCAATTTTATCTTGTATAGACATGATAATATATTTAAAACTTTTGCAGAAACGTAAACTAATTTACATATTACCTCGCGTAACTCGAAGGAAGGGACGAGATCCAACCGTAAGCGTCCCTTGGAGGCTCTACCTCTATTTGCGTCCACGCGGAGTATCTTCGGGATGACTTCGCAAAGCCACGAGTTTCGTGTTCTCGAGAACTACTAGATTCTCCGAGAACGCGATGAGAAAAACCAAGAGAGAAGTCGGAAGACTAACCACAAAAGGATGGCCAGCTGGTGCTCCTTCTTGGGGCTGGTTGGCGCACGGCAAGAAGGGGAGAAGAGAAGGAGAGAAAGAGAGGGAGAGAGCCTATGCCTTCATCTCTATAATTATCACCCACCCAAGCCTTGCCTTATGTCCTTTATATAGTGGCCTCTCAACCATCAAGCCTCTCAAATATGGAATAACTTATTCCATCATGCCAAGTTTGATTTTATATCATGGTTAAAATCATATTTTAATTCATGATAAAAATCTTCTCTCCTATGGAATAAATTTTCTTATCATGGTAAATCAATCCATGATTGATTTTATAAAATAAATCAATTCATGGTTCATTTTAATTTCTATGAAAAATAAACCAAACCTTGGTTTATTATATAAAAATTTATATCATCCATAATTTTATAAAACAAACCACTGTGGTTTGTTTTATAAATTGAACCAAAAACTTGGTTCTCTCCCTTTGTTGTGGCCGGCCAAGCAAAGAGGATGGAGGCCCTCTTTGGCCGACCCATCCAAGCCAAGCCCCAATGAATTAAACTTATTTAATTCATCTATTAAGTCTTCAAAAGACTTAGCCATTTTACGCTTCCGATGCGTCTCTGAAAAATTTAGATTTGACTTGTCGTTTGGCTCAACCAAACTTAATCTCTCTTGATTGGAAAATCCAATTTTCAACTCATTTTAAATCCCTCAGATTACTCGTAGTGCGTGTGACTAAATAGGCTTTCGATTTATGTTGGCTGTCTATATTTAATCAATTATAGAACGATCATGAGTGGCACCTAGTAGTACAACATGATCCCCAATTAATCGAAAGATCAACGGTTGACCTCAGAAACAATTCTGAAACCCTTCAGCAGCTATAATGAATCGTGCCCCATTCCCTTCACCATCTTATACCCACTTGGTTCAGGGCATGGTCTATGTGTGTCAGTCCCCACTAGGTTGACTACGTCACACCTAGCCCAAGTAACGTTTTCTCGTCCTACGGATTCTAATTACTCTCATGTATTTAAGAGATTCATACTCTGAGCATGTCATGCTCTGGCCAGAGGCTTCGAGTAACAATTCGACGATAGGCCTCGGGTATACATCTCCTCGCAAGGAGTGGTGAATCCTTTGTAGGCTGTTCAAACATCTTCGGACACTTCGGCTTATACCCAATCATCCTGGGTCCACACCTCCTTGGAGATGCTTGCTTAAGATGTCAAAGTATAAGTCTCCATGACCAAGATGACTTGAACACCGCAAGTCAAAGGAACAACGCACTTAAGCTACAATAAGAACTTCACTGACATATATATATGTAGACTACCATATGAAGTTTTATAGCCAGTCACTCCAATGAACTAGTTCCCTTAACTAGCATTCATGTTTATCTCCGGACATCTCAATGTCACTAGCCAGTGAGAATCAGCTGATTAGAGAATAACTTATGCTAGTCTCAACAGAATTGATAGTATCCGTATTTATCAATTCATTGATCAGGGACAATTTCAATACTTCACAATTGCACATGTAGAGATAATCACTAGTTGTGAATTTATCACAAATTCTCTCATGCTGTTAATTGTATTGCAGGCATTCAGTAAATGAGTTTAAGATCTCAATCAAATACACAAACATGTATACTCAAATAGTGAATATTCATTTATTAAAATAAATGATTACAATTATAAGGCGATTGCCTTAGGACACTTCCCTCATATCACTAACAATCATATCCAGGGTACGACCTTGAGATCGAGGTATTGCACGCCTTACTCGTCTCTGACACATCTCGTAGCCAGACCGCCAATTCAGTACTATCATACTGCTTGAGCACCCTGCGCCTTGCCATGCCGCTCCCTAGTGCTCTCATACGGGCTGACAAGTACCACACCCTTGTCTTGTCAATCACGGACAAGGGTTGTCAGTCCTCCCCGGCTATATAAATCCTTCACTCCACCTCCCGCAGGTATGCGCACATGAGCTCTCTCATCCACTACTGCTCTTCATTTTAGCTCCACTATATTTCCTGCGGAAACTGACTTGATCGTCGGAGTGCCTGCTCGGGGAAACCCACCGGCGGGTTTGCTAACGGTCATCGTCTTGCAGGCGAGAGCCAGCTTGGAGCCAGATCAGCACCGGCTTGATCGCTCGTACCGGGGAGAAGGCCTTCCGGCCCTTGGGATCGCCACCTCGCTTCGCAACAGGATCAAATTTGGCGCTAGAAGGAGGGCCCCAGCAGCCTGATCAGAGGTGAAGATGGAAGGTCCCAACCGGGTCATGATGACTGATACCCCCGTGGAGTGCACTTGGTTTTAAGCAAGCCAGCACGGGAAGCTCCTACCCTCTGGGATAGTGAAAAGGAGGTGTTTTGCAACCTTCACGCATCTAGTGGAAGTCCAACCTTCTTAGGAACCGGATGGCAGCTCACTCCGCGCAAACTACAAATCGGGATCCGCTCCCGCTATCCCTCGGATCGGCTCTTAGATGGACGCGTGACAACCCATGCTCCCTGAGGGGACCCCCGACTGAGAGGTCATATTCTCGTCTCCGAACAAGCTACAAATCGGGATCCGCTCCCGCTATCCCTCGGATCGGTTCTTAGCCGGACGCGTGGCGACCCACGCTCCCTAAGAGGTCCCCCGACTGAGAGGCTATGCCTCGGATCGGCTCTTAGCCGAACGCATGGCGACCCACGCTCCCTAAGAGGAGCCCCGACCGAGAAGACATATTCTCGTCTCCGAACGAGCTACAAATCGGGATCAGCTCCCATTATCCCTCAGGTCAGCTCTCAGCCGGACGCGTGGCGACCCACGCTCCCTGAGATGTCCCCAATCAAGTATTTTGACTCTTGCCCCACCAGCAGGCCTTAATCAAGCTCAGCTTCGGCGTACCGCCCAGCTCGGCCGTCGGTCTCTGGGTGCTGTCTAAACTAAACGCCTCACTTCTTGCCCGCATACAGGCTATGAGCAACTAAGCCTTCATAACTATGATAACCTAATTTCTTGACCCGGCGCACTCCAGCCGACTCCAGGGTGGATCGTTGAACTACCATGGTCCTAGAGATCTCCGTCGTACTCGCCCGAGTGGGGAACACAGGGGAAGCATTACACACTTTACCCTGCCACTCGCAGAATCCTGAGCGCTCAATCACATTCTCTCCTGAGTAATCGATACATAACGACCCTGGCATTGCGTGCACTCACCCGCCAAAGGGGGTCGGACGAGCATTCCCCCATTCGGATCGCTTGCGTCTGAGTCCCCAACACTTAAACACCAAACACACATAAAGCATACAAGCGGAGAAACGCTAACAATGAAAGTTAGCATTCATAAGTAGCGATTGGCCTCTGTCTACACGAGGCAAATAAAGAGAAACAACACCAAACTACGGCCCACGGACAGGACGTCGGGACGCGACATGAGCCCGAACCGCCTCCAACTCCTTCTGAGCTGCCTTTAGCTGCGTTTTCAGGTCCGTGCGACGTTTTCTAAGCCATCCGAGATCTCTTGAGCGGGCCGTCAGCTCCTCCTCTTTGACCGACAGATCGGTACGCAACGCCGCGGCTGACTGGCAGACCTCCAGAAGCTCTTCCTTGGCCGCGGCTAACTCCGCTCGAGTTTGTTGCTCTAAGGCTCGAGCTTGGCGCTCCCCTTGCTCCAGACCGGTGATATGTCGCTGTGCCTGGATAGTCGCCGCACGAGTCGTGTTCAGCTCCACCATACATTCCTGGAGCCGTGCCTCCGCGCAAAGAGCACGCTCTTGAAGGACCACGTTCTCAGCCCACAGGCTGTTTAAGGTCTCGTCGCCTGGCTACAGCTGTGCATGGCGAAGCCGGGATTCCAGTTCCTCCCTTCAGGACTCGGCTTGACGAAGAGACCGAGCCTGGGCCGTAAAGGAAACACCCATATCGTAAATCATGCTGACGAGCTATAAAGGAAGCAAAGGTGTAAGGTACGGCAAAACTAAAGTAGGCGCGAGCCATTAAGACTCACCTGACAGCCTCCACTACGACACCATTTGCTCGAATAAGGGGGTCCTGATAGTTAAATGCCCGCAGACCCTGAAACAGATGGTCGCTCAGTGGAGCGTGTAGATGAGCCACCCGGGCCGACTTTAGCGACGCAGGGACCGGGGCCTCGTAAGCAGTACGGGGATCCGCCCGAGATGGCAAGACCAAATGCAACGGGCGTGGGCCCATAACTCCTTCGGGGAGAGAAGGGAGAGGTCTATCGATTCGAGCAGTTGAGGAATCCGCCTGAGTTAAAGGGGGCACCGGCAGGGTAGCCCCCTAAACGGAAGAAACCGGGGCAATAGGCGCCAACACTGGCGGAACAGGAATCACCGGAGGAGGAGACGCAGAGTGGGTCCTCCTTGGGGGGGGGGGGTAGTAGTGGTCCCAAAGGGAGGTGAACGGTCGCCTGACCGATCTCGACGGCGACTGGTCTCCAAAGGACAGATATCCACGTCTAAAACCTCAAGATCAGGACCCGGCATCTCCCCCTCAGGCGCCTTCCCCCTACTCGAGGAAGGTACGTCGGTGGGAGCTACCGCCGGAGAAGAGGGTACCAAGGTAGCCGACGGAGAGTTGGCGGGATCAGCAAGTATGGCCGCTATGGCCGCCGCAAACTCGGCCTCATCCATGGCAAACTCGGCCTTCAGAGAGTCCGCCAACATTGTTGGAGCTAGAAGATGGATACGAGGGCGCCAGAGAAGTTGGCTGAGAAGACGAGGAAAACGGTATCGAAAGAGTATTGGGAGAACGAAAGCGGCGAAGAAGATAACCGCTGGCGCCTATATAGGGAACGACGGTCAATCCTAGCCGTCAGAGAGAGGGTTGCGAGGAAAGGCCAGATCTCCTCAGAACCCTCCGATGGGACCTGTAAAGAGACGAAGGGACGCGATAAAACACAGGCATTCTCGGCGAACAGACATTTCGCTGCCCAAGGCAACCGAAGCAGATGACTAATGCTTCGGTGCCTGAGAAATCACTGGGCAGCAGACGAGTATCTCTGCCAATTAATGCAATCCTTATGTAGAAAGGACAGGTGGGATAGGCGGTCGGCCAACCAGGCGGCTTAGACAAAAGGGGGCTGACTTGACCCCCTTTTGCATAAGTATGTATTGCTACGACAATGATGAGTAAGTTGTTAAAGTCTCAATAAGTGTATATTAAAATAAGAATAATGGTGTTTTCATCTACGTCATATTGTATTGAGCATAATACATTTGAACGTTAAATTTTACTATCAACATTGAAAACCTACTAGAACCACCTACTTGTTTAGAAGTTGCTACATCACATATAATTTTTGTAGCTACTACAAATGTAGCAATAGTGAATATTATTCAATAATAATAGTTACAATTTTCTTTTTATTTTATAATTTGTCATATTATTTTTGTTTGTTTATGTAAGGTTACATTGCTTATGGTCAAACTCTACTATAAGTACCTTGGGTGAGTTTTAATATAGTCAAACGAGTCAAGTTAGGTCATGTTGGTATCTAATCCCTGTGTCTAAGTGTGCAGGAGCATAGGACAGAAGATGCAACGGACGAGAGGATGGCACGGGAAGAGATTCGACAGGCTCGGTGCATCCGAGGAACGTGGAGGGCTACGGAAGAGTACACCGGCCGAGTGAGAATGATGCACGCGACGTCCGAGAGACGAGGACCTAGGAAGAAACTTTCTCAAGGGGAAGGTCGGAGAAGGATTTGGGTGAGCCCAACTCCAGATAGCTCGAAATCAGGAGATCTGCCGAAAGACTGGTCAACAAGTTATTGACCAGATCGGGCGCCCGAGTCAACTTGGTCACCCGAGCATGCGAGCGCCCGGTTGGACTCAGGCGCCCATATTCCCAAGCGCCTGCATTGACTCGAATGCCCAAGAGTCCATACTCTATCTAAAAGTAGTCGTTTACGGTCGTTTGCACCGTGGATAAGCATTGACCACGTGTTAGGCGCTCATTTCCACTCGAGCACCCAAGAAGTGCCACAACAACATTTCAATAAACTTTCACAGGGGCTATAAATAGACCACTGAACTCACTGCATTGAAAATAATCCAATTGCATATGAATTTTATAATTTTTTCTCTGTTCTTCTCTGAGTTCAAATTGTTGTAAGAGGCTTCTCCATCTCAAGGTGTACATCTGGAGATCGAGATTTCATTTGTCTTGGATTAGCAACCTTCCTAGTTACAACTAAGAAAATATGGTTGTCTATGTCTCTTTCCTTTTAGTAGTTATTTTATTTACTTATGTTTTTTTATTTTTAACAACTAATTCTATCTTTGTCTAAGTTAGACAATAGATATAGTTTAATTTTTTAAGGGCAATTCACCCCCTTTTGCTGGCTATATGATCCCAACATCAACTTTTGCATTAGATATGCAATCTTTCATGACACTATTTGATTGAACTCAATACACCTACGACGATTGAATAAATTCATATTTTATAATTATAGTAAATGAAGTCAAAACCTCTAACACACCATATTGCCCATCCATATTTTATGGAGTTGAATTTGCTGTAAGTAATTTGACTAATTGAATTAATGTTATTTTTTTGCATATATTCTATTGGGTTCCAAGCGAAATTATACATCAAACCATAGCAGAAAAGAAACCCACCAGAGATCTATGTGAATTATAATTAAACTTTTCTAGAAAGTTACCTCTTGATGAATAAAACCTTTGTGGATCTAGAGAATGAAATCTATCTGAGTGCGATCAATATGCTCATGCCTCTATAGTATCCACATTAACACAGTCGTTGTCCGTCTCTCAAGCATGATTAGAGAATCACACTACTCATGCCTTATTGTAGCTACTATTAAAGTTGAGGATAAACCCTAACTTTTAGGGTTGACATGATCTTATCAGATAATATCGTGTTCAAAACTACTCAACCTCCAAGTCTCATCTAATAAGACATTTTTCTTTTCTTTTATTTTTCATGCATATCCAAAATGCAAACGAAAATACAAACGTGGATATAAAACCATAGGATTTATTTGGTTTAGGCATATTTGAAAAACTCAAACCCATATTAGATTAACCCATTAATCTATTATGTTTAAGATCTAATTAGATTAACTCATTAATCTATTATGATTAAAATCCAATTAGATTAACCTATTAATTGAATAAATTTAAGATCCAAAATAAATTTAAGACTTAAAACTTATGCTCACTTTATTTTAGTCATACTAAAATAAAACTCCAAAATCGATGCGCTCTTTATGCGTGACTTAATAGATTTTCGTAATGTTGGTAGTAACTCTAAAATCTCGTTTTAAAGGTATAAGCAATGGGTAACATCTAGCAAGGCATCATGGTTATCCAAGTGACGAGAATGCCATAGGTTCGACATAACTTGTCTAAGGCTATTTTATCGGATAACTTAGTACTTTTATCCTTGACATCTAGATTGATTTATAAGGTATAGATCGTGTCATTCACTCATCAATGTATGCATTTCTTGATCTCTAAGTATACTTAACCAAATAAGTTCAATATCTTATATTGACTTATTTGAACATGATCATGCATTTTAATAATCTTACTTAATCAAGGGCTCACAAACATCACTTCCGTTATATGGAAAGGATAAATTTCATCTACATCACTCACATCCTTCTACATAACTCATTATATACCCAGTGAATGATTTTATAATCGACCTTGTTACATGTGACATTTATGAATACTAAAATACACAACTCCTTATATAAGAAATCGTAGTGAATTCAAGTCAAAAGATTGTTTATATTAATAGTTACTATAAAAATATTTATAACACTTATATAACAATCCATGAAACATCCTCATACTAGGCCAATTTAGTACATATTCTCTAATATATACTCATAACTTATGTATTAACTTGATATCTAATATTCTAACTCTTGAGATTAAGTAATTAGTTAACTTACATATTAGTCTCGATACATTAATATTGTTCTTGTATATTAATACTTAACTAGGGTCAATTTAAAAGTAATGTTTTGTGTGTATGTATATATATATATATATAGTCTGTCACAATCAATTCAAATAATTGATATGATATAGAATAAAACTTATCACTATAAGAGACCTTATTGTATTTATTCACATTTGCACAGATATAGAGTAAATATAATAAACATAAAATGCTGTTTATTATTAAAATACAATATAGAAGTATCATATTAATCAACTCATGATTGACTCTTAAGGCTGATAATAACATATTCCACTGATAATTATTCTTGTTTATATTGGATATGTTTTCAATGGTACACGTCCAAACATTTCAGTAAATTATGAAAATTATCGAAGATAAAGTCATTAGATATATCTTTTATCCTTTTAATAATCAGGATGATCATTAACATCTTAATAGTTATAGAGATGGAGAAAGGTTAAGGGGGTGTTTGGTTTGCGTTTTTAGCTTGTTTTTCATTTTCATTTTCTGTAGGAAATGTGATTTTCTGGAAAACATGTTTGGTTTGCATTTTCTAGCTTTGTTTTCTAGAAAAAACATAGCGTTTTCTGGAAAACTAGAAAATGAAATAAAGTCATTTTCCAGAAAACGAGAAAATATGATTTTCTGAAAAATAAAAATAGAAAATGAAACGACCAAACGCCTCCTAATTTATCCTAATTTATTCATTATAACTCCCTTGACTCTAAAGAAAATTATACTTCTATCTTTGAAAATATGTTGCTTTGTAACAACAAATGTTGTAAGAGGTTTCTTCGTAGGTATCCGAAAATGAGAAGATTTAGTAGTAGTAGATCTCTAGGATCGTGTCTTGGATGAGTTGTTTTAAAAGGCGAATACCAAATAAAATCAAAATATTATGCATCTCGCATTAACTTAGATTCAAGTATTTCGCTGTGTATTCAAATGATGAACACGTAATCAAGATGAAGTGACAGTTATTACCCCCCCCCCCCCCCCCCCCCCCCCGTCTCACCGGTCCTAACAACTTATAGAGCACGGTGGAATGGTAGGAATGTATCATGATTCGAAACCTAGCTAGGACAAAGATAGACTTTTTAATGGATTTTTATTACGAAGGTCACTGTTGAGTGAATTACCACGAGCGCGTCAGTTGGGTTTGTAAGGATCGGGATAGCTAATAATAATAAACAGTTTATAGGTTCATTTGGAAAAAGTGTGCATATCATTCGTTCCTAATGTAGAAAATAATAATAATAAAAAAAGACAAATCAGGAGGAGGAATTAGGGATGACAATTTTCCTCGCGGATTTAGATATCCATGAGGAAAATTCGAAATGGGGTGGGTTTGAGGAGATATTATCGGATTTGAATTCGGATTCGGGGATTTTTAAAAATCCCCGAAATAGATTTGGGCGGATATAGGGATGCTATCTCCATCCCTGAACCTACTCCGATATCTTTAATAATAATAAAATATTAATAAGAGCAATGATAGGGAGAGTGACAATGGGAGAGTGAAAACTATAGTGAATGACGTGGCATGACGTGGCACTTTATATGTACACGTCCGATTATCACTTGAATACCATCGACAACCTTCGGCCGCCGCTCCGAATCATACTATATCTTGGGGGGCATAGTGAACCCGTCGGAGATCGTGCATACAAGATGCCACGTCATTCACTATGATTTTCACTCTTCCATTTTCACTCTCCCAATCATTATTCTATTAATAATTATTAAAATAATTTAATAATATTAATACGGCAATTTACCAAAGGGCGTATCCAACTATTCGTAATTACCGAAAGGAGTACCATGGTTTCTATTATACCAATGGGCGCATCCCATAAAGTGAAGTTACGGAAATACCCCTCCCGCCAAAGAATGGCTTTATCAAACACATTTTCGAGACAACCGAACCACTTTATCAATAAAATATTAATTTGTGGTTCGGATGGTTCTCTCTCAGCGCAACAACGTAAATGGAAGTCCTTCATTTCGGATAAAAGCGCACTCTCAACCTCTCTCAACGCAAGAACTCGCCTTCTTGCAGTCCTACGTGCCCTAGCTGTGATATAGTCGCGAGCTCATCCACCGAATCCCTGCGGACAACCAAAACCTAGGCATTGCTCGAAAGTGTTTCTGTGTGATCCTGAGGTGGGTTATAGTGTTAACGTTAAAGTCGAGACTGATCGGCATAATACACCAAGGGGTTAGGGTTTCTGCACGTTTGATTTATTTGATAATGTCAGGAAAAAGGTCTGTGGGTGGTTCAGCGTCTTCTTCCTTGGCATTATCCACCAAGGTATGTTAGCGATATGCTTAGGTCAAACCAGCATAGTTTGTCAAAATGTTTAAAATTATTTTGCTGAATAAATTTGTACTGTATGTATATAAACTGTAGGATTCAGATGACATTGGACAAAAATTATGTTGGTGCAGTGTTTTAGGCCACTTTAAACAATTTTTTGAAGAATTTGACATTTTAAATAATCGACACATTGCGAAGATCAAAGGGTCGCCTTTCAGTTTTTTCCTCGACATACAAGAATTGCAGCATATCCGTGGAATTTTGGTTAATATATTTGAAAGTTGGGATTCAACCTCGCAAGGTTTTAAATTCTCAGGTAATAGTTTTAGTTATGAATTGTAGATAATATCTATAGTATCTATAGTAAGATAAGACAGTAATATAGATGGCCCTTGATTTGATTAGTTTTTGATAAAGTTTAATCATTTCATTTTAGACATACTGAGAGACTGAAGTGAAAATGACTTCAGGCCCTCGGTAGGCCTGAAATGAATACATTTCAGGCCCACCTCGGGCCTGAAATGAATTCATTTCAGGCCCTCGTCGGGCCTGAAATGTATTCATTTCAGGCCCTCGTCGGGCCTGAATTGAATTCATTTCAGGCCTACGTTGGGCCTGAATTGAAATCATTTCAGGCCCAACGTGGAATAATTTCAAGCCTATATTATTGATGATAACTAAATATTGTAATTGTTTCAGGTGTACCGGTTGAGTTCTCCAGACGAGATGTTGCTTTGATACTGGGTATAGTGGACCGTGGTGTTTCGATCCCTATTAATTCAACTAAAGTATCGGGTGACCTCTATCGTACTTACTTCTCAAAAGAAAAACAACCTACAAGAACAAGACTTGAGGAGTTACTTAAACATTTTTCTAAAAGTGTTGAATCAGAGGATGATGTGTTATTAGTGTGTAAATTTTATATTTTGTATATATTTGTTTGTGTTTTATTTTCGTCTAGTACATATAAGGTTCCTCTAGGTCTTGTAGATATAGTAGATGATTATGACAATCTAGGTAGATTCAACTGGGTAGAAGCTATCCATCAATTTTTGTCTCCACAATTACCTAAGATTGGGGACTTATTTTCATCAACTCAGGGAAACCAGAGCACCACCAACCTCCCTTACCTAAAGGGATTTGCAGGGCTTTTGGCAGTGAGTAGAATTATCTTGTTAAATTTTATAATATTTTGATGTCATTAATGTATTTGGCTGGAAAACTTTGTGTAGGCATGGTTTTTGGAGCATGTACCAATTCAAAAACCATTCAATGTTGAAGGACCCCGAATAAATAAATGGAGGAATATTCCTTCGCATATTAGTAGGGTGAGGGGCCTTGTCGACCGACTCTCGTCCGAAGAGGTAATTATTCTTAAATGAGATCTATCTGAGTTAGATATTGAGGCAGTAACATTTGTGTACTTCGTAATTGACAGGTTATTGTTGAATTAATTCCTAACCTACATGAGAACACATTGTTTGAGAACCTTGATATCGGTGATGACATACCACGGCCAATGGAGATATCAGAAGGAGATGTTAGGCTATGTGGTGAATGCATTCTTAAGGACAACCGAATCAAGGAGCTAATAGAGGAGAATATATGTTTGAATGAAAGGGTTAAGGAATTACTTTCAATTATTGAAAAAAAAAGCATGGAGGGTCAAGAAAGCTATCCTGTAGTCGATCCTCTTTCTGATCCAATATCTTGTACACCTAGGAGAGGACGTGACCGAACTCGGTATGATTACAGGGATACTGCAATTGACAGTCCAGTATGACACCAGCTTTTACCTAAGGGGAAGAGGGACAGGAAACAAATATCAAATGTCATGGACAAGGGAAAAAGGAAACTCAGTGAGGAGGATATGGAGGAAGCAAGAGGAAACATTAATGTAATGGAAGTCATGTCTGAAGAAGACATAGAGGAGGAAACAAGAAGAACCTCCAAACTATACAAAATGAGGCAACAAGGCATTGATGTAAGTGTGTTAATTTCATTTAAAATACGTCAATTGTATTGAATTTGGTCAATAATTAGTTTGTTCTAAATAAATTTTATTGATGTAGTTTGTGAAGAAACATTTTATGAATACAAAGAAGAAAAATCAAGATAAAGAAGTGGTCTACCTGATAAATAGATTGGAGAATCTAAAGTAAGTTACAAAATATTATAGTTTAGTTTAGTTAATATATCTTCTTATGTAATATAAAATCTTATAAATTTACATGGCAGGTTGGCAAATGAATTTATCTGGGAGGATGCACCCTTTGCTTTGAATTTGCATTCATTCTTACAAATCCTCAATGGAGAGGTTTTTACAAAAGGCGAGGTCATTGATGCCTTTTGTAAAATTTTATTTAGGGGAGCATCCGCATGTGGTAGGCCATACAACAAGTCTATATATTGTTCAACCTTCTTCACAGTAAGTGATGTATATTAATTAAACAGATATATTGTAGAAGACCTAATATTATGATATGGGTATTATTAATTTTGTGAATGCATATTTGTAGGCATCAATCAGATCGTCAAGAAAGATTTCCCTGCAACAAGTGATGAAGACTGATATGGTAGAACAAGGGTTTAGATTTATTTTAATCCCTTTGTGCAATGATAATACACACTTTCACTTGTTGGCGGTGGATACAGAATCCATGACTTTCAATCATTTTAATTTTCTTGCTAGTGGCCGTAAATATAAGCATAAATTTGACACAGCGGTGAGCTAACTTCCTTTATTCTTATATATGGTCATCATTTTGTCTAAAATGTCGTTGATGGTGATTAATAAATTCATGATATGTTTGACAGGTAAAAGAACTTAAACAATATACTCGTGAGGAACTTACGGCTATTCATCCGTATCTACAAAGTCATCATCCCTTGGACAAATGGCCCTCCGTCAGACAAAAATGTCCCCAACAAGAACATAGGTAACTAAATGAGGAAGAGGTTAAAAATTTTTAAAAATAAGAAAGTATTTTATAAACCCACTTATTGAAATCTAAAAAAGTGTTTGTTAATTTCAGCGTGGACTGTGCCTTCTTTGTCATGCAATATGTTCGATGTCTCCTATACGATGAGAAGATGGATTTCAAACAACGAGACATGAGTAGAATCAGATTTGAGCTGACAGTTAATATTCTGAGAGACATGTTTTGTAAAACTTGAGATAATCTGAATGCTGTATTGGTGATGTAAAAATCCATTGTTGTCGATTGACCTCCATTTGTATGGAAAAATCTCATTATGTGGATGTTGTTATGATTATGTAGATGTTGTTATTCTATATAATATATTGTCAACAAAAACAAAATAATTGGGTGATATTTATTCAAACCCAGTTGCTACACTGTTGTGTGCCAAGTGATACGGTCAGATATAATAACTGATAATGTACTGTTGTGTGCCAGTTGCTGCACTGTTGTGTGCCAAATGATCTATTCTGTCACATCTTGTTGGTAGATAGAGAATATTATTCTAAAAATCATTATATAATCTAATCAACAATATATATTATATAAATCAGATATGGGAGGTCCATCAGTGGGTTTTGAGCAAAACCCACTGATGGAACTAAACTAGACGTATAACTTTGGAAAAAAATTATAATTTGATGTTTCGGAGACCTAAAATACTTTCTCAAACCTCAACCCTAACTACTGATAATAGTTTTTCAGAAATCCAGATATGGGAGGTCCATTAGTGGGTTTTGCTCAAAATCCACTAATGGAACTAAACTATACCAATAGGTTTGGAAAAAATAAGAATTTGATGTTTCAAACACCTAAAATACTTTCTCCAACCTCAACCCTAACTACTGATAATGGTTTTTCAGAAATCCAGATATGGGAGGTCCATCAGTGGGTTTTGCTCAAAACCCACTGATGGAACTAAACTACTACTATAGCTTTGGACAAAATTATAATTTTAGGTTTAGGACACCTAAAATACTTTCTCCAACCTCAACTATCAGTGGAATTTAGGTGTTACAAACCTCAAATTATAATTTCAGGCCCACGTTGGGCCTGAAATAACTTTATTTCCCGACCAAGGTAGGCCTGAAATAAAGTTATTTCAAGCCCATATTGGGCCTGAAATACATTTATTTCAGGCCCAGGGTGGGCCTGAATGAAGACAATTCAGGCCCACCGTGGGCCTGAATTAAAAATTATTTCTGGACCACCCTTAACCATATAATATTTTAACTTCATCCCCCAAGTTCGATTACATATTTTATCCCTAAACCCTAAAATATTTTCTCCAACCTCAACCCTAACTACTGATAATGGTTTTGTAGAAATCCAGATATGGGAGGTCCATCAGTGGGTTTTCAGCAAAACCCACTGATGGAAATAAACTAGACCTATAACTTTTAACAAAATTATAATTTGAGGTTTAGGATACCTAAAATACTTTCTCCAACCTCATCCCTAACTGTTGATAATGGTTTTTCAGAAATCCAGATATGGGATGTCCATCAGTGGGTTTTACTCAAAACCCACTGATGGAACTAAACTACACCTATAGGTTTGGAAAAAATATAAATTTGATGTTTCGGACACCTAAAATACTTTCTAGAACCTCAACCCTAACTACTGATAATGGTTTTTCAGAAATCCAGATATAGGATGTCCATCAGTGGGTTTTGCTCAAAACCCACTGATGGAACTAAACTACACCTATAGGTTTGGAAAAAATTATAATTTGATGATTCGGACACCTAAAATACTTTCTCCAACCTCAACCCTAACTACTGATAATGATTTTTCAGAAATCCAGATATGGGATGTCCATCAGTGGGTTTTGCTCAAAACACACTGATGGAACTAAACTACACCTATAGGTTTGGAAAAAATATAAATTTGATGTTTCGGACACCTAAAATACTTTCTAGAACCTCAACCCTAACTACTGATAATGGTTTTTCAGAAATCCATATATGGGAGGTCCATCAGTGGTTTTGCTCAAAACCCACTGATGGAACTAAACTACACCTATAGGTTTGGAAAAAATTATAATTTGATGATTCGGACACCTAAAATACTTTCTAGAACCTCAACCCTAACTACTGATAATGGTTTTTCAGAAATCCAGATATGGGAGGTCCATCAGTGGGTTTTGCTCAAAACACACTGATGGAACTAAACTACACCTACAGGTTTGGAAAAAATATAAATTTGATGTTTCGGACACCTAAAATACTTTCTAGAACCTCAACCCTAACTACTGATAATGGTTTTTCAGAAATCCAGATATGGGAGGTCCATCAGTGGGTTTTGCTCAAAACCCACTGATGGAACTAAACTACACCTATAGGTTTGGAAAAAATTATAATTTGATGATTCGGACACCTAAAATACTTTCTAGAACCTCAACCCTAACTACTGATAATGGTTTTTCAGAAATCCAGATATGGGATGTCCATCAGTGGGTTTTGCTCAAAACACACTGATGGAACTAAACTACACCTATAGGTTTGGAAAAATATAAATTTAATGTTTCGGACACCTAAAATACTTTCTAGAACCTCAACCCTAACTACTGATAATGGTTTTTCAGAAATCCAGATATGGGAGGTCCATCAGTGGGTTTTGCTCAAAACCCACTGATGGAACTAAACTACACCTATAGGTTTGGAAAAAATTATAATTTGATGATTCGGACACCTAAAATACTTTCTCCAACCTCAACCCTAACTACTGATAATGGTTTTTCAGAAATCCAGATATGCGATGTCCATCAGTGGGTTTTGCTCAAAACCCACTGATGGAACTAAACTACACCTATAGGTTTGAAAAAAATTATAATTTGATGATTCGGACACCTAAAATATTTTCTCCAACCTCAACCGTAACTACTGATAATGGTTTTTCAGAAATCCAGATATGGGATGTCCATCAGTGGGTTTTGCTCAAAACCCACTGATGGAACTAAACTATACCTATAGGTTTGGAAAAAATATAAATTTGATGTTTCGGACACCTAAAATACTTTCTAGAACCTCAACCCTAACTACTGATAATGGTTTTTCAGAAATCCAGATATGGGATGTCCATCAGTGGGTTTTGCTCAAAACCCACTGATGGAACTAAACTACACCTATATCTTTGGAAAAAATATAAATTTTAGGTTTCGGACACCTAAAATACTTTCTAGAACCTCAACCCTAACTACTGATAATGATTTTTCAGAAATCCAGATATGGGAGGTCCATTAGTGGGTTTTGAGCAAAACCCACTGATGGAACTAAACTACACCTATAGCTTTGGAAAAAATATAAATTTTAGGTTATGGACACCTAAAATACTAAAAATATTAATTTGAGGTTATGGACACCTAAAATACTAAAATTATTAATTTGAGGTGGGCCTGAAATAATTTTATTTCAGGACCACCGTGGGCCTGAAAAATTTATTTCAGGCCCACCGTGGGCCTGAATAACTCTTATTTCAGGCCCACAGTGGCGCTGAAGTAATTTTATTTCAGGTCCACCGTGGGCCTGAAATAATTTTATTTCAGGCCCACGCTGGGCCTGAAATAAAATAATTTCAGGCCCAGCGTTGTACAATAAAATTAAATACATAATAAATTAAAATAAATATATGTAAATTGTAGAGTTTTGAAAAGTAAATATAAATACATAATCAATAAAATGCACATGATACATCTGAAGCATGTATATCAAATATAAAAAATTATTTTTATTTTTATAAATAAAAATAGATATAAACTAAATTATATTTATAATACATATAAAAAGGGCGGCCTAGGGCCTGAAATCGTTTTAGATCAGGCCCAGCAGTCACTCTGCTTTATTACGTCCCTGGGAGCCTAGTGCGAAGCAATCGTCTTCTAGCTCCCGATTTGTTGCGATTTCAAGGTAGCCTGCTTGACTTGATTCGGGTAGTTGAGGGTGACAATTGACGTCATCCAACAAGTCGCATTGTACGTACCCTAATTTGTATTTTGTCATTTTAGTTCTTGCTTTCACCTAGGGTTAGCGATACTTTTCAGTAAAAGACTGAATCTGAGAAGGTCCTTTTATAACAAATTCTAAGTGTCATTTTTGTTTGCGTCATTTAATTTTATATTTGATGGTTGCAAAGTTCGGTATGGGTAAAAAAAGATCAGCTTCAAAGAAAGATGCTCCCACAAAGTCTAAGAAACAGCAACTCCCTGGGACTACTCATGAGAAAAAATAGCTTCCAAAACGAAAAATCAAATTGCCTACCCAGTATTCAAGTTTTGCCAACAAAGGTCGAAGTAAAAGAATGAACTGGAAAAGTAGCCTATGCCATTTCAAAAACTTTATTGATTCAGTTCCACCCACACCACCACAAGAACAGTTGCTTCGAGACACACCCTTTTCTTGGGTCCTCGAGCTTTCTACTAGTTCTTGTGTAAGACCCCAAGTGCAGAACATGTTTGATAATTGGGATGAAGAAGAACAGAGCTTTGTATTCCATGGGAAAAAACTCAATTTCACAAAGCTTGATATATCACTTATTCTAGGGCTACCTGACCATGGAGACATAGTCCAACATGATTTGAATCAGGCCTCCAGCCCACTGTACAAGGAGTTTCTTGAAGATTCCAGTTGTTCTGCACGCCATTTGGAGAAACTGCTAATAAAGTCTACATCCAATGACAAGCTGTACTGTCAGTTGTATATACTCTATTTTTTTAGTACAGTGCTATTTTGTGGTACTAGCAGCATACTTGCCATTCCTGCCCTGTCACTTATTGATTGCGTAGATGATTTTGACAATCTACGAAACTATAATTGGTGCAATGCCGTGTACAATTTCATGGCTCCTCAGTTGAGAGCCATTGGAAAGGAGGTGACATTGAGGCATAGACGACATGTAGGTGATTCAACCCAACCGGCCAAGGCTCCCTTGCTCAAGGGATTTCCAAATATTTTGGCTGTAAGTTAAAGTACACATATCTGCTGAAATAATTTGATGATGGATATTATTTACTGATTATAATGATATTGCAGGTTTGGATGACTGAACATATTAGTATTGCTGCTCCTGAACATCCACATAAATTGCCAAGAATACTTCGCTGGACTTGGCCTAAAGCCCACGTTGAGAGTATCAAGAGGATGATAGACCGTGTGGCCACAGATTTAATTAGGATTGATTTAAGTCCATTTGATATAGAGCATTATTTGGTACCTGACTACTCTCCTCCAACTCAACCACTTGAGGTAGAATGTGAGGTTTTACAGCAAGCACCAGAAGGAAGCCAGGCAGCACAAGGAAGGCAACATGCCTTACAAACAGAAGCTTGCGATATATGTATACAAAAATAAGAAGAAATTGAGAGCTTACAGCAACAATTAAATATAGCACTTAAAAGTTTGGAGGAAGTCACAAGTGAGACGGCAACAGCCATCAGTGCCAAGGATCAAATGATTGATCAGAAAGAAACAATAATTGCAGAGAATGAGTCCCAATCGAAAGTAAGAAATGACATGATTTTTGAGAAGGATAAATTGATTAGTAAATTATATTCGCAGCTTAAAGTACAAGAGGAGCAAAATGATAAAAAGCTAGCTGTTAGAGAGAGTATCATAGTTCAGTGTAACCAAAAAATAAAGAAGTTGTTTGAAGAATTGCAAAGCAAAGGGTCAGCTGAAGGTGAGCCACTTGGCAAAAAAGGAAAATAAGTCAGGTCAGAGAAGACTACCAGGCCAAAGACAAGGGCAAACAAGTTGTTCAGGGTGAGGATGAGGATGACGACGAAATGAAGATGATGATGAAGAGGAGGAGGCTCCTGCCCCATCAATCTCAGATACTACTACGCAAACAACAAAATCTGAGACCTCCACCCAAACAAAATTATCTGATCATCACACAGCTAAAGCTAAAGAATTTCAAAAGGTCAAAAGCAAAATCTTGAAGAATTCCAAGGCATTTTTTAAGAAGAATAAAGATGCAGAGATTGCTGAAACATTATTAAAGCTTAGTAAATTAAAGTGAGTTAGTTGCTATTGCGTTTGGAAAATATTGTAAAACATTGATGATTA